>WNGS01071904.1:0-11967 GCA_020271785.1 Procambarus virginalis | reverse complement strand
TTGCTCTTGTATGGGGCTGTGAACACTTCAATGTGTATCTGCTTGGTGCACCCTTTACCACGATAGTCACTGACCACAAACCGTTGGAGACCATCTTCAATAATCCAAAGTCCAAACCACCAGCTCGCATTGAGAGATGGGCTCTTCGTCTGCAACCATACAACTTTACGGTGAAATACAAGCCAGGTGCAGGCAATCCCGCTGATTACATCAGTCGACATCCTGCCAACAGTTTCACCATCACCAAGCATCAGCAAGTTGCCGAGGAATATGTACACTCTGTAACCTGTGATGCAGTCCCTAAGGCTCTCACTCTTGACGAAATCCGTACTGCAACCCTAGAGGACCCAACTCTGCAAGCAACAGTGGATGCATTGACTAAGAAAAAGTTTCCACGCATCCCACCCTCAGGAGTTGACCAAGATGCATTCAAAGCACTTGAACGCATCCAGACAGAATTAAGTGTTACGCAACAACGCGACGACACCGTGCTGCGAGGTACTCGTATCGTCATTCCAGCTGTTCTCCAGCAACGTGCTCTGAAGCTTGCACATCAAGGACACCAAGGTCTTGTAAGGACCAAACAGCTGCTACGAGAAAAGGTGTGGTTTCCTGGCATTGATCGTCAAGCTAAGGACATGCATGATGCCTGTGTCCCTTGCCAAGCTGCAGTGGATACTTCAAGACCAACACCTCTACAACCTTCACCACTACCTGCTGCACCATGGATGGAAGTATCGATGGACTTCTGCGGACCGCTACCAACTGGAGAGTACTTGATGGTAGTCATTGATGATCACTCACGTTATCCAGAAGTAGAAATCATCACTTCCACATCTGCAAAGGCTGTCATCCCGAAACTCGACAAGATCTTTTCAAACTTTGGCATTCCTGAAGTTGTCAAGACGGACAATGGACCGCCATTTAATGGACAAGACTTTGTCAACTTTGCTGAGCATATTGGATTCAAACACCGCCGTGTGATGCCACTACATCCTCAAGCAAATGGAGAAGTCGAGAGATTCATGCAACCTCTCATGAAAGCTGTACGCTGTGCTCATGCCGAAGGACGATCCTGGAAACAAGCTATGTATGCTTTTCTCAGGAACTACCGTGCAACACCGCATGGAACACTGGGCAAGTCGCCTGGCGAACTTTTATTTGGACGTCCTATGAGGATCGCACTACCTGTCATGCCAGCCAAGGTAACGGATAAACGTCTCGCTCAGAAGGATGCACTAGCAAAGGGCAAAATGAAAATTGCTCATGATCAACGTGCAAAGGAACAATTCATAAAGGTTGGAGATACTGTTCTCGTTAAAAAGAAAAAAAGAGGGAAAGCTAGATATGCCGTATGATACAAAACCATATAAAGTGATTAGTGTAAAAGGAACTATGGTAACAGCGAGTAATAGAGATCATAGTATAACACGTAATATGGCTTATTTCAAAGTGATTCCAAATAGTGTAGAAAATGATGAAGTGCAAAGTCGTGCAAAAGAAAAAGAAAAAATGAGTTATAACTCGATAAACAATTCATCGAGGGATGTTTTTGTATTTAAGGACTCTCGTCCAAAACGACATGTTAAACGCCCTACACGATATGATGATTAATTGTGTTCCTATGTAATGCAAAGTATTTACTTGTTATGCTGAACTAAATTTAATATTGTTTGAATAATGCAGATCTCTCATTCAATATTTTGTAACTTTGTATTACAGTTTCTTTCATGTTTGTTTAACATTGCATATGTATTTTTAACATTGAAATCCTTTGTGGTAAAGATTGTTTAAATTCTTTGTGTGTTTAATTAATGTTAAATGTATGCAATATCTCTTGATATGTTAATAACTTACTTTGTGTCAATAACTTTGCTTTGTGCTACAAGCATGGTAGACATCCTGTATTCATTCTTTTTAAAGAAAAGGAGGGATGTCATGTTCACAGAAAATGGTACCATCCGTTTTCTATGTGCGGCGGCTGGACGCCACTAGACTGGAAGACGTAAACAAGAGCGCACAGGACGCCTGCCAAGCTTGGGAGCCATAGTCATGTAATCGTTTATTATTATTAAAGTCAGTAACCAGGAATGACTTTTCATCAACCTTACTACCAAGACTAACTCAGCTATACACAGACACCACAAGGAACACTATTCAATTTGTTAACTAATTCAAGAGAATTTGTCAAATGAGAAGAGGAAATAGTTCCTAACAATGGGGGACAAGATTTTGGTAAGCCATTTGGAAAGTTTGTAAGAAATGGATCCCACAGAACTGATGATAGGTCGCATGGGATTGTTAGGTTTATGCGTCTTGACAAGTCCATATAGATATGGTAATAAATGTGATGAGGTAGTAAATTGATTAAGAAGATCTTTATGTTTGCTTAACAACTTCCTCAAGCTGTTATTGAAGAACTTGATGATGTCCTCAAGAGCATTTTTCCTGAGTTTAGTGTATGTTGAAGAATCTAGGAGGAGATCCTTCATTTTCGAAATATATTCCTCCTTGTTTAAAATAACAACAGTGCTGGATTTATCAGCCTTTGTTATATGAATGGAGAGGTCGGCTCTTAACTCCTGTAAGCTTCGTCGGAACCTTTCAGGAAAATTGTTTGTTTGAGGCGTCAACATTGAACCATAAACAATACCTTTAACGAGGTTTAGGTTTTGTGGAGAAAGAGAGTTTTGTTTTTCAAGCTGTAACAATGAACTAGCAATCTTAACTGCAGAAGGTTGATTTGAAATTGCAAATGACATACCATAACCCAAAGCAGTAACCACATTTTCACATATCGTCTTGGATGACAAATTCAACACGTTGTTTGGATTGGATTTCTTTGTCCAATTGTAACACGGGGGGGGGGGGGGTTCTCTGCGTTCTTAACCCCTTCTTTCTCTCTCTGCCCGTATTCTAACTTTTGTTCTCTCTCTAAGGGACCCCAAACTTTCACTTTTAGCCGACCCCACGCCACGTGGTCTTAAGACGATTGACCGACTTAAGATTCTACAACCCGTATAGCGTGAACTAGACTTCTAGCAAAGTTCTAGAATCGCCTTCGCTGCCACCACCAGACCACAACAATGAGCAATGATCGAGGTCTGTCAGGGCCAGCAAGCTGTCCACATTTTGCAGTCACCGGAGGTGCCATACAACGCCGGGGTAGCTGTCTCGAGATCACCACTACCCACCTGCTGCGTCATCAGCAGGTGGGCAGCCATTCCAGCAGTTGTTGGAGGAGAGGTCAAGAAAATGGAAAGCACGTAGCAGTGCTCAAGAGTTTCGCCAGAAGATTAATGATTACGTCATCTGAAACAACAGGAACGCGGAACTAAGGCGGTCACAGGTGGGAGGCACTGTTTCCCTACAGAGTTCCGGGACTCGCCAATAGAAGGTCGCAAAATTGCCTCCTTTGGCCTAAAGTCGGCGGTACGAGGGTATACACAGTTGGTGTTTACGGCCTAGTAACCTGGTGACATCAAGAAACGCCTGAGATGACGTGAGCAATGATGGATGACGAGATTCACCTGTTCTGCAAACAAGCAACCCGCCTCTACGACCCTCTGACACCACTCCTGTTACGAGACACCGTTGGTACATCCAGTCCTGCTCTGCTGTGGTCATCTGCGCCGTCAAGTTTAACATAAAGACTGCCGTGTGAACTGTGATTGATATGAAGGCGTGTGGACTGTCGGGAGCAAGATCAATGGCCGAAGTAACAGTATTCTACAGCTGTCACTTGGCACTCCGCTCTACTACACTCTGTCGTCATTCAAGACTACGGAATGGGAGTACAAGAGTACCAGGTATCGTCTACGCATGGGAAGAAGCAAGATCGACACCGTCAACGTCAGCGACTACATTCAGCGTCCAGCAGCATCGATTTTTTTTCTCGATTATTCAATATGAACATTTGATACAAAAAACAAAGTTGGCTCTGAACATCTGTGTAAAGACTATCTGGACACTTTTGTTTAAATGTTGAAAAACAGATTTAGAATCACAATACTTTATAAATGTTGAAAAACAGATTTAAAATAATTATTCTGGTATATTGATATATGAAAATTTTACTCTATAAATTGGTCAGTAATTAAAATCGAAGCCCCTGTGTAATTGTTTAAGCCCAATACAAACGGTTGTGGAAAATATTGTGTGCTATTTTTTTCAGAATGGTTGAACACAGGAGAGGCGGACCAATATAAACATTGACACTCTTACAGTGAGTGCGAACACTTGGCTGTACAGTCAGCTGAAACCTGTGATATAGTATAGGAGAAATTTCTTTTATATATTTTAGATACATGTAATAAACATTAGGTGTGTTCCTTAACATGTCAAGGTTGACATTGATTGGGGAGTGGATAGTACACGGATGTGAACTTGATAGTTCAGTAGTACTCTCCCAGAGGACTGAAAGTTCAGTCTGTAGATATAACTTTATGTTTTATGTTTGAGCAAGGTATGTCCGGCTCTACAGGACACATGAGCTTGGCTAGTGAAGATCCAAGAGATTTTAATAGCTAGTCTTTGCTGTTAGAGTAGGGACATGTTATTTAGCTGTCAGTAAGGGTATGATGTATGTTTCCTGATGTTGGAGGATTGCTGTCAGTTGACAGCAGAGAAATTTATGAATTTGAACACGTTTATTATGATGTTGGACAATCTAATGACTGTCAAATTTTCTTAGTTAGGTTAGCTTTTGTATGTGGCATGAGTTGAGTTGTGGGTTTGGATACTAAACCTCGTTAGTTTGAGCAAATTAACAAGGTTTACTAAGTTGCTGTGCAGGGGGGTTGTAACAAACTAGCGGTTGTAGATATGATCCAGAAGGTTCTAGAAGCCTCATGTAGGGAGAGACCTGACCCAGCAAGGTCACATCCCTCTGGGAATTAGCAGTCGGGGTCACAAAATGGCTGGCGCCCTTTGTCTCATAGCAACGTATAATGAATCATTCTATAGTATTCACTTATTTAGAGAAATTAGCCTTCATTCATTTTGTATTCAAATTGTATGGTATAGTATTACTGTTTATAATATCAAGAGTATTCTAATTATTAGGAGAATGAGTTAAGTCACCATCAGTGACATCACGAGCCGTGACTAGACCTTTGCGCGGAAGGATTTGAGTGACCTGGCGGTCACAGGTCATCAGAGGTTTCCATATTTCTCAAAGGTCAAATAGCCATTTCGTAATCGGGAATAGCTCTTCCTTAAGATGCTTGTGCAATTAACGTCAGTTAAAATAAGTCAACCAATCTGGATCATTCAGTGCAACAGAGGTTAATTGTTAAACTTAAGCCTTGCAAGTAACTTAGATACTAGGTGCAACAATACACTGCTCTGGTCTGGGTAGGACTAGCCGAGCAGGGGCACAGTGTGGGATCAGGAGCGACTCGGGCAAGGTGGCCTCCATCATTGGCCCCAAGACCAGCACCAATATCTGAGCTGGTCAACATAGAGGTATAGTTGCTATGAGTTTTTATAGGGAATAGGTCAACTCATTGCCAGGGAGTGCCCTATATTCAGATTTTGTTTAGTTTTTTAATAAATTAATTAGTTACTAATTTGTCTTTTATTAATTTCCATTGTATTATATTTATGTGAGTTGGTCCTTGTCACGTGGTCCCCACGACACCGAGTTTTCGTTGGGCCGCAAAGTGTAACAAAAAGATTAAGAGATCGGTTATTCCCTTTGATTTTAATATTTCCAAAACTGAACGTAAGATCCTAGTTTATATGTTACTAGTGGGGATCAAGCCCCAAGGTTGATTGATTAGCATGATCAATCCAGACCTCGATCATTGCTCAGTGTTACTGGTCTGGTGGTGGCGGCGAAGGCAATTCTAGATCTTTGCTAGAAGTCTAGTTCACGTCATACGGGTTGTAGAATCTTAAGTCGGCCAATCGTCTTAAGACCACGTGGCGTGGGGTCGGCTAAAGTAAAAGTTTTGGGGACCCTTAGAGAGAGAACAAAAGTTAAAGTATGGGCAGAGAGAGAGAAAGGGGGAGAAAAGAACCTTTGAGAACCCCCTCCCCCCCGTGTTACACAATCACTATTTTTAATCAGGCTTTATAACTTGCGCTTAAGAATTTTCTGTAACTGATTAATTTTTCTTCGTAAGTCACTATATATTTCATCCATCAGAAGATTTTCCAGTCCAAAGGTATTGCGTGATGAAAGTTGTACCCAAGTCTCTCCTACCTGCCCGTCTCCTCAAATTAGGGGATTAACCATTGAGTGATTTCTGTGCTACCATTTTGAAAAAACACATTAAGTTACAAAATCAAGTGAACGTTTTGTTTTCAAAAGCCTGGATACAGCAAAAAACTTTCATCACGCAATAACTTTGGACTGGAAAATCTTCTGATGGATGAAATATATAGTGACTTACGAAGAAAAATTAATCAGTTACAGAAAATTCTTAAGCGCAAGTTAGAAAGCCTGATTAAAAATAATGATTGGACAAAGAAATCCAATCCAAACAACGTGTTGAATTTGTCATCCAAGACGATATGTGAAAATGTGGTTACTGCTTTGGTTATGGTATGTCATTTGCCATTTCAAATCAACCTTCTGCAGTTAAGATTGCTAGTTCATTGTTACAGCTTGAAAAACAAAACTCTCTTTCTCTACAAAACCTAAACCTGGTTAAAGGTATTGTTTATGGTTCAATGTTGACGCCTCAAACAAACAATTTTCCTGAAAGGTTCAGACGAAGCTTACAGGAGTTAAGAGCCGACCTCTCCAATCATATAACAAAGGCTGATAAATCCAGCACTGTTGTTATTCTAAACAAGGAGGAATATATTTCGAAAATGAATGATCTCCTCCTAGATTCTTCAACATACACTAAACTCAGGAAAAATGCTCTTGAGGACATCATCAAGTTCTTCAATAGCAGCTTGAGGAAGTTGTTAAGTAAACATAAAGATCTTCTTAATCAATTTACCACCTCATCACATTTATTACCATATCTATATGGACGTGTCAAGACGCATAACCTAACAATCCCATGCGACCTATCATCAGTTCTGTGGGATCCATTTCTTACAAACTTTCCAAATGGCTTACCAAATCTTGTCCCCCATTGTTAGGAACTATTTCCTCTTCTCATTTGACAAATTCTCTTGAATTAGTTACAAATTGAATAGTGTTCCTGTCACTCCTGATGTGAAGTTAATCAGTTTTGACGTTTGTTCCTTGTTTACAAAGGTACCAATTGATAATATTCTCGATTATCTTGTTTGTGAACTAATGAGCCATGTTTTACCTCTTTCTGCTGATATTATTGTCATCTAGTTAAGTTGTGCATTAAAGAATGTAAATTTACCTTTAATAATGAGTATTATTTACAGACTTTTGGTATGGCAATGGGGAATCCTTTATCGCCATTGCTTTCAAACTTGTACATGGAATCTTTGAAAAGAAATTTGTTTCAAAAATAACTCCTGGAATCATTCCATGGTTTAGATATGTTGATGATATTTTGGTATATGGCCTTCAGATGTAAACACAGACGAATTTGTAGCCAAACTTAATGACCAAGTCACCTCTATAAAATTTACTATGAAGACTGAAATTGATAAATGTTTGCCATTCCTAGATGTTCTTATTCATAGGGAAGATTCTTCACTAAAGTTTAGTGTCTACAGAAAACCTACGAATAATTTATCTTATGTTCATTATTTTTCAGGGTATAGATACAATGTGAAAATTCAATTTTTTCTTCAATGTATCTAAGAGCTCTTCGAGTTGTGAGTCCAGAATTCTTAGACGAAGAGCTTAAGAATATTGATTCGATTGGTCTCAAGCTTTGTTACCCACTGAGTTTTTTGGAAGTTTGCCGTAGCAAAGCACGTCGTACATATTATAATAATATATGTAGTGAAAGAATTCGCCCAAAGAATGTGTTATGTTGATCTATTTCTCTGGGTTTGAGAATATTGTCAAGGCCTTGAAACTTTTTAATATACATGTATTGTTTAGCTACGAAAATACTGTTAAAAGCTATTAGTTAGGAACAGCCTCGTAGTGATAATTGTGTCATTTATAAATACCTTGTAAAGACTGTAATAAGTTCTATGTTGGGCAACATCTAAAGATTTGAAGTGTAGAATTTCGCAACATAAATACTCTGTAAGACATGGCCAATTGTCTAATGCTTTGTTTGTTCATCTGTCAGAAGATGCTCACCAAATTGATTGAGAGATGGCTTCTTCAATATCGAATTGTAAAAGCACCTATAACAGAAACATAATTGAATCTGCTTTGATACAGATCACAAAAGAAAGTAATTTGAACATTAGCAGTGGTCTATATACTTAGATCCATTTTTAATAGATCAATTAAAGGGCGATTTAAGTAGGATCATTGGAACACATTTGTCTCACTAATTCATTGTAAATATTTACTATTTTATGCTAAATTATCTATGTGTGGGCCTGTGTGTGGTTGCTGCATCGGATGGTCAATAGGCCATCTGCAATGAACACGTATTGTACCTCACCTCACTCCATCATTCTCTTCTGCCTATTTATGTCCAGTACTCGACCTGTAAAACCACTCCTTCTGAAGATGTATTAATATCAAAGTGTTCAGACCTCACTGAACATTTTGATATTTTCTTCTCCTACCACCCCTATTCTTTTGGTATGTGTGTATATTTTCTAACTTTATTTGAAAATGTCATTACCAAAAAAAGTTCAATATTGATTACATGCAGGGTACAAGGCTGCTTGTCACAAGTTGAATAGCTCCTCCAGCTCCTCAGATGGCGGGCAGGAACCATGGATGCAGTGAGCATTTCCTCTCTTTATTGCCACACTAAGGCGCTGAAAAGGAAACTGGCAGCTCTAGGGTCTCTAGTGTTTCGATTAGCTTAGACCCCAACTCCTTCAATAAGCTAGCAGCACTTTTACCCCAGGCACCAAGTGTCTCTGAGGCAATGGGGACAAAATTGTAGTGGTGCTCAAGGTCTCTGTATTTACGTGACTTGGCCGCTTCCCGGTGATTCGTAGCTCCTCCTGCTTGTGTAGCACTGAAGTCAACATAGGTATTGGCTAAAGTTGAAACGCAAGTGTAGTCCCCACCAACTGTCTACCATTCTTCCAGGGGTCACCGTGATTCCGTCTGGGCGACCGACAGGCTCATCAGAGTTGCGGGACATTAGGTAACGGGGCTCTATCTCTGCTGGACAACCGACTGTGGTAAGGCTTCTCTTAATAATGTCATTGACCTCACCGTGTCTTGCATGCCATCCTCATGTCCTTTGGCAGAGAAGGCCATGCCGTCCGTACCTGTCGGCCTCTGCCTCGCCGCAAATACACCTGTATTCGGTGTGGATTGGGACTGTGAGGCAGAGAGCCATGGCAATTCGGAGGGCCTGCGGTGTGAGACGGGTGCCGGTTGCTGACATTGGAGTTGCCAATAGGAAATCACCTGCATGGGGAGCTGCTACCCCTCTAAGTCGGGCAGTGGAATGTTGTGTTGTCACAGCTTCTAGCAAAGTTGCTGCTTCTTGGTCGGCAATGGGGCGATCCCAGCTGGACTTGCTTATGGGCTTTAGAAGGCGGTGGTTACATAATAGATATTATATATATATAATATATATATATATATATATCTATATATATATCTATATATATAATATATATATATATATATATTATATATATATATTATATAATATATATATATATACTATTTTTTTTTTTTTTTTTTTTTTAAGTGAGGGTACCACCTCTGGTGCCAAATGTGGGGACCATAGCCTCGGAGAAGAAATAAAACGATTCAGAGGAGACCTTGTGGTTTCTCACTGAACACCAATAATATTTTCTTCTCCTACCACCCCCATTTTTTTGTATGTACACATATATATTGCTTTATTTGAACTGTGTTACAAAAAAGGAGTTACATATAGGTTACAAAGATGGTTATCATAGGTTGTCGATTCCTCCAGCTCCTCATATGACGGGCAGGAACCCTGGATGCAGTGCGCATTTCCCTCTTGTATCGCCACGCTGAGGCGCTGGAAAAGAAAGCTGGGCAGCTCTAGGGTCTCCCCTTGTTGTTTTCATGAGCCTAGAACCCAGTTCCTCTCTCAATAAAACTGGTAGCACTTTATCCCCAGGGCGCACGAGTGCTCAGAATGCACTGGGGACAAAAACTTGTCCCCCAGTGCGTGACCCCCTCCCCAGTTTCTCTACCCTACTTACAGGGACTTCGGCTGCTTCCCTGTGGGTGGTCAGCGCCACCTGGTTGTGCAACACTGAGGTCAATGTAGGTGTTAGCCAAGGGTTGATATCGCACATGTAGTCCCATACCACCTGCTTGCCATTCTTCCAGGGTTCACTGTGATACCATCCGGCTGACCAATAAGAGCCATCAGAGTTACGGGCGTTAGGTAACGAGGCTCTCTCTCGGCTGGGCATCCAGCTGTGGTGAGGCTCTTCTTGATGGTGTCGTTAACTTCTCTGTGCCTCAAGTGCCATCCTCCCGTGCTTTTGGGCAGAGTAGGCCATGGTGGCCGTACCTGTCAACCCCCACCTCGCCGCAAATATATCCTATATCTGGTGTGGAGTGGGGTAGCAAGGCGGAGGTCCATAGCAATTCGGAGGGCGTGGGTGTGAGACGTGTGCCAGTTGCCCACATTGGGGTTGCTAACAGGAAAACTCCCCTGCATGGAGGGGCTGCTACTGCTGTGAGGCCAGCAAGTGTCGTGCTGTGTGTTGATGCAGCACCAGGCACTCGGTGGTAGCAAACGTTTGTCTACAATGGGGGCCATCCCAGCTGGATTGCCTGTGGGGCTTTTGGGGATGGTGGTTTGAGGTGCATTGGGCCTGCACGAGAGGCCCACTCTGTGGCACAGCCTGTAAAATTGGGATCATGTTACACCTGCCAGCTGATTGGAAGTAGGGCAGGTAGAATTTACAGTTCACAAGGGGGAGGGTCGTCGGATGCTGTTAGGGGTTCTCCCCTTACCCGGAGGACAGGAAGGCCTTGAGAACACTAGACCGGATTTAGCAGTTGCTGTTCGAAACCTCACAGAGGCCCCTCATTTTCAGTACGGGAAGGCCCAGTCGGTTGTTTCCTAGGCTTCACGAAGGGGATCAGGGGTCAAAAAGAGAGGTTCAAGGAGGTCCTTTTTCCTAGCATTGATATCAGTAAACGGGGGCGTCATGACTCGACGTTAGGTTTTGGGTGCGTACTGTAAGGGGATGTGTGAACATCCTCAGAAAGTAGGTTAAGGGGGCGGCTGGGAGGTGGACAAGACATCCTGGGTGAGTGAGGGTAAGAGTTGGGACAGCATAGAGCAATCAAAGTATCCGGTACAAGGTCCTCCCATCACAGGGGCCCATCCATGTGAATTAACGTCGGCGATTTTCTTATCAAGGACCTCATCGAAGGCTTTTTCGATACCAACCTCGGGTGGCAGCTCCTAGAGTGCTGCATGTCTTTTCAGGTGTTAGTGGTCCTGATGGATTTGCACCCCTCTAGTTCGTAAGAACGATCCCCCTATGCTATCTACCCGGTGCCTCTGGTTGGTCCCACATATTATTGTTCACCATTTAGAAGGGGTGCCCTTTCCCCCCCCCCCCCCCCCCCCCCCCGGGGTGAGGCCTAAAACTGGTGCACCTTTGCTCCTGGATTTTTCTGATGTCATTCAGGAGGGAGTCTTGGGAACAGCTAGGGTACCATCATCCAAAAAGCGGCAGATGATTAAGCTCGGGTCTGGACAGGAGCCATCTGTGACTTGTTGTGGATTGACTAAGCAGACAAAGGAGCGGTGACGACAAAGGGGGGTCACCCTGATTGGACGGGCCTCCCCGCGCAGTACAATTTCATGGTTCGCCAAAAAGTAGCGGGTTAAGCTCCGGATACTGTAGCACCCTGAAATGTACGGAAAGGGCCTAGGGGAAGGGAAATGACTATGAACCGCACGGAGTACAGCATCCCGCCTC
>WNGS01071897.1:0-13619 GCA_020271785.1 Procambarus virginalis | reverse complement strand
GAATGAAAAGTATGCTCGTGATGGGGTGCACCTATCGAGAGCGGGGTTTGTTGCTGTTGCGAACTCGTTGGAAGAAGGGGATAGAGGTGTTTGTTTGGTTCTTCCATAGAAGTGTTCCCAGTTGTCTATGAAAGATATTGCATTTGATTTGCAATATCTTTTCCAGCCGGCAATTGACACAAGTGCCTCGACATCCATCATTTGCCCACTCCCTTTCTTGTGAAGAATGCCACATATGATCGGGATCCTCCCTTGCTCTAACTAATTCTATTGCTGTCTTGAATCTTTGTATTAGTTCCTCACTCCTAACTCGCCCAACATCATTACCCCCTGCACTTTTAAACAAATAATGGGTTTGTTCCCATTTCCCTTCATAATATCATTCATGTTTCCAACAATATCACCAATTCCAGCTCCCGATAGCACACCCTTAATCTGTTCCCCTTTCTCTGGCATAAAACGTTCTGTCTAAATATCTCACCTGAGATCTCCCACAACCAAATTCGCTTTGAGTCTCCTTTCCTTACGAGCAGTTTGAGGGACCTGCGTTTCAATGCTCTTCGTTACTTGCCCCTGGCTCCTCGTTGAGCAACAGGTTCACCACAGCACTCGTCCTCTAACACATCAAAGCGTTAGAAGACTTAGGCTAGGTGTCGGTTTGCCAGGTCTTCTTAAGACCCCTGTCTTTTACCACTTCTTGCCAGACGAGGTCTCCAAAGACCTCGTCGTTGGCAAGACGAGTCTTGCCAAGAACATCCTCCCTGGTAACTGCTAAACTCGTCAACCTGTCCTCGTTCCTACCCACCTAGACTTGTTCGGTTGAAAGCATATTGTTAGTTCCTCTTTAGTAATACAGATACAAAATATTTATTAAAAATACTACTCATCTCTTCATCACTATCTGTTATTTGACCTGTCTCAGTTTTAATGGGCCTATCCTTTCCCTAGTCTTAGTTCGATATAACTGAAAAAAACCTTTAGGATTTGTCTTTGCTTGCCCTGCTATACGAACTTCATAGTTTCTTTTTGCTTTCCTTATCTCTTTTTTAACATTTTTAACCAGTTACCTTACCTTGAGGATACCTTGAGGTGCTTCCGGGCTTATCGTCCCCGCGGCCCGGTCATCGACCAGGCCTCCTGGTTGCTGGACTGATCAACCAGGCTGTTGGACGCGGCTGCTCGCAGCCTGACGTATGAGTCACAGCCTGGTTGATCAGGTATCCTTTGGAGGTGCTTATCCAGTTCTCTCTTGAACACTGTGAGGGGTTTGCCAGTTATGTCCCTTATGTGTAGTGGAAGCGTGTTGAACAGTCTCGGGCCTCTGATGTTGATAGAGTTCTCTCTCAGAGTACCAGTTGCACCTCTGCTTTTCAACGGGGGTATTCTGCACATCCTGCCATGTCTTCTGGTCTCATGTGATGTTATTTCTGTGTGCAGGTTTGGGACCAGCCCCTCTAATATTTTCCACGTGTAAATTATTATGTATCTCTCCCGCCTGCGCTCAAGGGAATACAGATTTAGGCTCTTTAGTCGGTCCCAATAGTTTAGATGTTTTACCGAGTGGATTCTAGCAGTAAAGGATCTCTGCACGCTCTCCAGGTCAGCAATTTCACCCGCAGTGAAAGGGGCTGTCATTGTGCAGCAGTACTCCACTCTAGAGAGCACAAGCGTTTTGAAAAGTGTCATCATCGGTATAGCATCTCTAGTGTGAAAAGTTCTTGTTATCCAACCTGTCATTTTTCTTGCAGTTGTGACGGCTACTTTATTGTGTTCTTTAAAGGTAAGGTCTTCCGACATGAGTACACCCAGATCCTTTACATTGCCTTTTCGTTCTATGTTATGATTTGCCTGAGTTTTGTACGTGGTTTCAGTTTTTATATTTTCATTTTTTCCATAGCGCATGAGCTGGAACTTGTCTTCGTTAAACACCATATTATTTTCTGTAGCCCATAGAAAGACCTGATCTACATCTGACTGGAGGTTCGCCGTGTCCTCTATGTTGCCTACTCTCATGAAGATCCTAGTGTCATCTGCAAAGGATGATACAGTGCTATAGGTTGTGTTCTTGTCTATGTCCGATATAAGGATGAGAAAAAGTACTGGAGCAAGCACAGTACCCTGGGGGACTGAGCTCTTAACGGTTGACGGGTTGGATTTTATTTTGTTGACTATTACACATTGGGTTCTGTTGGTCAGGAAATTGTAGATCCATCTGCCTACTTTTCCGGTAATTCCTTTTGAGCGCATTTTATGGGCAATAACACCATGGTCACATTTATCAAAAGCTTTTGCAAAATCTGTGTAAATTACATCAGCGTTTTGTTTGTCTTCCATAGCATCTAATGCCATATCATAGTGGTCCAGCAACTGCGACAGGCAAGAGCGCCCTGTTCTGAAACCATGTTGTCCGGGGTTATGGAGATGCTGTGATTCCATGTATTTTGTGATCTTACTTCTTAGCACTCTCTCAAAAATTTTTATGATGTGCGATGTTAGTGCTATCGGTCTGTAATTTTTTGCCTCTGCCTTATTTCCTCCTTTATGAAGTGGTGCTATCTCTGCTGTTTTTAGTATATCAGGAATAACGCCAGTATCTAGGCTTTGTCTCCACAGAATGTGAAGGGCCTGCGATAGTGGTTTTTTACAGTTCTTGATGAATATGGAGTTCCAAGAATCCGGGCCTGGTGCGGAGTGCATAGGCATACTGTTTATGGCTTCTTCAAAATCCAGTGGGGATAGGGTGACGTCTGATATATGATTTGATGTTGGTATCATATCCATGAAAAATTCATTTGGGTTATCGATCTTTAGTGCGTTTAATGGCTCGCTAAAGACAGAGTCGTATTGCTTCCTCAGTAGCTCGCTCATTTCTTTGTTGTCATCGGTGAAAGTTCCATCTTCCTTTCGCAGGGGCCCGGTACTAGATGTGGTTTTTGATCTTGATTTTGCATAGGAGAAAAAATATTTCGGGTTTCTCTCTATTTCACTGATGGCCTTTTGCTCTCTTTCCCTCTCCTGCGTTTTGTATGATTCTTGTAGCTTGAGTTCAATTTTTCCTATTTCGCTACCTAACCTTCTTCGCCGTTCCTGAGATAGGGTGCGACTCGCAAGTTGTACCGCGATTCGTTTTCTTCGCCTATATAGGGAACGACGTTCTCGTTCCAATCTGCATCTCTTCCTCTTTTTTCTTAGGGGGATGCGGTTTGTACATATTTCTAGTGCTACTGAGCTTATTTTTTCCAGGCACTGGTTCAGGTTCGCATTTCCTAGCTGTTCTTCCCAGTTTATTTCCAGTTGAACGAATTCCTGTTCTAAAGTGACCTCCCCATTTTTAATCCTTTTGTACCAAGCTCTCTTTTTACCTATAAGGTTTTTCAAATTCTTTGTTATCCACTTTGGGTCATTAGTATTCGATCTATTCAATTTGTGTGGTATACTACGTTCCTGTGCTTTGTTTAGAATATTCTTAAATAAGTTATATATTGAATCCACATCGACATCCCCATTTACATCACCTATCACTGGGTTCATGTCTCGCTCCAAGTCCGGCCCACACCCCATACCCAAGACTTTCCAATCAATTTGACCCAAAAAAATTCTTAGGCTATTAAAATCAGCTTTTCGAAAATCTGGCACTTTAACAGAATTTTCTCCTACAGGTCTATTCCATTCTATGCTAAATCTGATTTCTTTGTGATCACTGTTCCCTAGCTCACTCCCTATTTCGATGTCATTAATTTGTGTTTCCCTGTTAGTTAATACTAAATCTAAAATATTATTTTCCCGTGTTGGTTCCTTAATGTGTTGCGTAAGAAAGCAATCGTCAATTAATTCTAGAAAATCTTCTGCTTCACTATTCCCTGTTTTGTTCAACCAGTTTATTCCACTAAAATTAAAGTCACCCATGACATAAATACTGTTAGATCTAGATGCCCTAGATATTTCATCCCATAGATGCTTTGCTTCCATTCTGTCTAAGTTTGGTGGCCTATATATAACTCCTAATATAATATTATTTGCTTTTTCGTTTAATTCTATCCAAATAGTTTCTGTGTGTGGCTCAGTTTTGATTCCCTCTTTGAGACTACATTTCAAATTGTCCCTAACGTATATGGCTACTCCACCACCTCGTCTAATATATCTATCTGTGTGAAATAGTTTAAATCCATTTATTTGATATTCAGCTAATAGTTCTCTATTATCAACATTCATCCACGTTTCGGTAAGTGCAATAATATCTATTTTTTCTGTGCAGACAAGAGCATTTAATTCGTTAATTTTATTTCTTAGACTTCTACTGTTTGTGTAATATACCCTAAGTGAATTGTTATTTTGAGGCCCTTCTCTTTCCCTGATCATTTTGCCAATTCCTTTTTCCCGCACATACTTTTATTACATCCTACCTCGAAATCAATTCCCATACCTCTATCTACTAACAGTTTAAACCCAAACAAACACCTCTAACCACTTCTTCCAACGAGTTTGCAACAGCAACAACCCCAGCTCTCGATAGATGCACCCCATCCCGAGCATACATTTCATTTCTTCCATAGAAGTGTTCCCAGTTGTCTATATAAGATATTGCATTAGATTTGCAATATCTTTCCAGCCTGCAATTGACACCAAGTGCCCTCGACATCCATTCATTTCCCACTCCCTTTCTTGGAAGAATGCCACATATGATCGGGATTCCTCCCTTGCTCCTAACTAATTCTATTGCTGTCTTGAATTTCAGTATTAGTTCCTCACTTCTAACTCTCCCAAACTCATTACCCCCTACACTAATACAAATAATGGGTTTGCTCCCATTTCCCGTCATAATATCTTTCATGTTTCCAACAATATCTCCAATACCAGCTCCAGGATAGCAAACCCTTAATCTGTTCCCTTTATCTCTGGCACAAAACGTTCTGTCCAAATACCTCACCTGGGAATCTCCCACAACCAAAATAAATATCACATGAGACAAGCCCATGAGACAATCACATGAGACAAGCCCATGACATCACCCTAACAAGAGAAATGTTGAACAAAAATACATGCATAATAGACAGAACCCAAGATGCAAGAAGATTACAAATTCTTGAAGCAATTCACATAAGAACAGAACAACCTACCATATTATAGAATGGATATAAATTCACTTGAACGTGTCCAGCGTAGGATGACTAAGTTAATTCCCCAAATTAGAAATCTTTCATATGAAGAAAGATTAACAAAGCTTAAGTTGCATTCACTGGAAAGGCGAAGAGTTAGGTGTGACATGATAGAGGTTTACAAGTGGATGAATGGACATAACAAAGGGGATATTAATAGGGTATTAAAAGTATCAACACAGGACAGAACGCGAAACAATGGGTATAAATTGGATAAGTTTAGATTTATGAAAGACTTAGGTAAATATTGGTTCAGTAACAGGGTTGTTGATTTGTGGAACCAATTGCCGCGTAACATTGTGGAGGTGGGGTCCCTCGATTGTTTCAAGCATGGGTTGGACATGTATATGAGTGAGATTGGGTGGTTATAAATAGGAGCTGCCTCGTATGGGCCAATAGGCCTTCTGCAGTTGCCTTTGTTCTTATGTTCTTAAGTTGTGATTTTGGGTTGCTGGGTTGATCCGAAAGCTAGTATTTTTTTTTTTACCATTTCTGGACATCGTTTGTTCCAGGCGTGACGTGTAACCCCGCCGTTTGGGCATTTTGCTTTCGTTTGTTTGCCTTCTTTATGCAGATTCTTGCATATGTTGACCAGACCACACACTAGAAGGTAAGAGGACGACGACGTTTCGGTCCGTCCTGGCCCATTCTCAAGTCGATTCTTGCATATGTCGATGATGTGGAGCTCGCTGCATACTCCACTTCGTATGGAGTAGAATGACCCACCATAAAGATGGCTGAAGATGGCCTCTGCAGGCATCTTTATGGTTGACGAAGCGATGACATTTGTAACAGCACATGGGTTCTGGATTGCACAGCCTTATCCTGAATTGACCATATATCCCAACACTCAGAGTCTTGATACGAGGTCCTTTTATTGTTACGAGGACCTGTCTTGTTACTACATTGTTGTGCTTACACCTTTCTGCCGTTGTGACATTTGGTCATTCTAAGAGTCTGTTTGCATGAATTCCAACAGGGAAATGTTGAACTATCAATTTGGTGATTTTTTCTTCTGGTTTCAGTTCAACTAAGTGTTCTGTATTCCTGAGGTTTATGATTATATCCGGTTGTTTCAAACGTGGGTTGGACATTTATATGAGTGGGATTAGGTGGTTATAATTAGGAGATGGCTCGTATGGGCCAATAGGCCTTCTGCATTTGCCTTTGTTCTTATGTTCATCTATATCTTGCTCTGGTTAGGCATTTAGATTATGCAGTTTAGATTTGGTCGCTGTACTATAAATATAAATTTACTAGAACGGGTCCAGCGGGTGACAAAGTTAATTCCCCAAATTAAAAACATGTCATATGAAGAAAGATTAACAAAGTTTAAATTGAATTCACTGGAAATGTGAAGAGTTAGGGGTGACATGATAGAGGTTTACAAGAGGATGAATGGACATACCAAAGAGGATATTAATAGGGTTATAAACGAAGCAACACAAGACAGAACACGAAGCAATTAGTATAAATTGGATAAGATTAGATTTTGGAAAGATCTAGGTAAATACTGGTTCAGTAACTGAGTTGTTGATTTGTGGAACCAATTACCGCGCAACTTGGTGGAGGTCGGGTTCCTTGATTGTTTCAAGCGTGGGTTGGACATATATATGAGTGGGACTGAGTAGTTGTAAATAGGAGCTGCCTCGTATGGGCCAATAATCACATAAGAACAAAGGTAACGGCAGAAGGCCTATTGGCCCATACGAGGCAGCTACTATTTATAACCACACAATCCCACTCATATACATGAGTGGGATTGGCCTATTGCAGAAGGCCTATTCAATAGGTTTTCTGCAGTTCCCTATATTCTTAATTTAACCACGTGGTTTATAATACATAATATATAAACCTTTAACCTTTAACTATATTTATAATATAGTTAAAAGTTAGTTATAGTTATAGCTATATTTAGAATTATATTATAAAGTTATAATATAATGATTATATGAGGCCACCCAAGTATGGGTGATATGACTGAAGTGTACAGGTGGGAAGAATGGGCGTTACAGGTGGATATTGTAGTTCATAACTGAGCACCTGACTTCTTGTTTTCCATAAAGTAGCCTATAAAACTGCTTTTGTACTCATATATTGTCAGGTGCTGCTGTCATCTGTTACTCTATTTCTGACAAACGTCTGAAATATTACACAATTTAAATTTGGTTATTCTGCATTTAAATGATAGGCAATTATTGACTGTACTTATCCAGGCTGAACTTCTATTCTATCAATCGAATCCATTATGTCACAGAACAGGCAACCAAGCAATCTCTTTCAAACTTTTGAGAATATTTGGCATTCAAGTGCAAAAAGTGATATAGAATTTAAAAGATGTCAACAAGTAAAGGGTGAATTACTCGACTGTAACATACCAGAAGTCCGTGATACAGGATGCAGAAGAATGCTAAAGTTGAATGAACATATAGTGGACAAAACAATACCGGATGTCCGTGATGTAGAAAGGAAAAGATTTCTAAAGTTAAAGGAGGATTTACTTGACTGTAAGATGCTAGATGCCGATGATATTGAAAACAAAAATCATGTTCAAGTAAATGAAGAATTACTTGAGTGTACGATACCAGAAGCCATTGAAATGAATCCTTCTAAACGCAGATGCATCCGCAATCCTTCGTCCAAAAATACGTACACTCCTTATACTTCTAGAGTGGGGCATATCCGGTCCAAACTTACTAAAGACTATCCATTTTCGCTGGAAACCGGTTATATTCTTCAACCCTGTGATGAAAATGTCAATGATCCTCAAGAATGTTCACGTAACGTCATCAATGTTGACTTGTCTGGCAACTCAAGTGAATCTTACACAAGAAGTCATCGATATTCAATATATGACGAGAATGGATACAATGTAAGAGGTTACTACACTTCAGGATACTTCCCTCAGGAATGAAAACTGGTGCATGTTCTTTTGCTCATACACGGATGGATGTTATTTTAATTTTAATCGACCTTCAACTTCAGAATAGTAACTTCACAGGATATTTAATATATATTTATTACCAACCCGTCCTCGCAAATTCGTCTAGACAATATTGACTTATTAAATATTTGCATAGGTGACATACTAAACATAATAGTTTACCTTGAAAAGCTTCATAGAAAACACTGACCTTACCTAACCTTGTTAGTATGTTAAGATAAGCATCTTATAGCTTCGTAATTACAATTGTTACTTAACCTATTATAGGTATAGATTAAGTAATAATTGTATTACGAAGCAATAAGATGTTTATCTTAACATACTAACAAGGTTAGGTAAGGTCGGTGTTTTCTATGAAGCTTTTCAAGGTAAACTATTATATTTAGTATATCACCTATGCAAGTATTTAGTAAGTCAATATTGACTATACAAATTTGCGAGGACGGGTTGATTTTTACATACAAACGATAATATTTGGGTTAAACGTATAACGATAAAAGGTATGTAATTAATAATGTGTCTGTATGACTGGTAAAATGTTCTAAACAAATTAATAAATTTCTCGGAACAAACAAAACATTGTTTTCCTCTATTCATTATTTACCCTTTGCAATTCACGTACACCCTCGAAGGGAATTAAAATATTAAAAATCAGACTGTTATCAGACCATTCACACCCGTTGGCATAAGGTACCTGGAGATTTGCAATTACTTTATTAACTCTCGTGTTCTTGAGGATATAATAATAATATTTACGGAAAACTGCTGTAAATATATATATCAACAATATAGCTGCTTATTAGGTGAGAAAATAATCAAAAGAAACAAGTGAGAAGCATAAGCATACCAGCAGGCGGTATGTTGGTCAATTATAACAAGATAATTGAATATCCACCCAAACTGATTCAGATATCGCTTAAAATTTGCTTAAACCTGTTTGCTGACGATGTAATGTTAATATGTACATAAGAACATAACATATTTGTTATATACTACAAATAAATAAAATAATAAAAACTGCAGGAGGCCTATTGGCCAATACTTGTTTGGCTGAACGCATAATGTTAAGTTCCTCTTTAGAAAATACAGAGATAAAATATTTATTAATAATACTACTCATCTCTTCGTCGTTATCAGTTATCTGATCTGTCTGAGTTTTTAATGAACCTATCCTTTCCCTAATCTTTGTTCGATATAACTGCTGTGTTTGCTAAAGAGGAACTTGACAATGTGCCTTCGGCCGAACAAGTCTGCGTGGGCGGGAGCGGGGACGGGTTGACGAGTTTGGCAGTTGCCAGGGAGGATGTTCTTGGACAAGTGGAGGAACTCGGACCGGATAGGTCCCCGGGGCCGGATGAAGTGTTTGCCGGGGTGCTTAGGGAATGCAAGGGGGAGCTTTGTGACCCACTGTCAATCATGTTTGGTGGGTTAGTGGAGTCGGGCAGAGTGCCAGAGTTTTGGAGGGTTGCTGGTGTGATACCAGTTTTTGGGGGGGGAGATAGATCACTTGCGTCTGACTGTCGACCAGTTGGCCTGGCGTCTATTGTGGGAGGGTTGCACGAGTCTGTAGTGGCGGATGAAGTTCGTCTTCATCTTGAAAAACATGGGTTGGTAGTTGAGTCGCAACATGGTTTTGTGGGTGGCCGTTCATGTTTAACAAATTTGTTGTTTTTTTGTTCTA
Organism: Procambarus virginalis; assembly: GCA_020271785.1. Lineage (NCBI taxonomy): Eukaryota > Metazoa > Arthropoda > Malacostraca > Decapoda > Cambaridae > Procambarus > Procambarus virginalis. The sequence goes on along the minus strand of WNGS01071897.1, from coordinate 3,838 downwards.
GCATGGTTGAGGCGGTTGATAGTGGTGGGGATTGTGATGTTGTGTGCCTTGACTTTGGCAGGGCTTTTGATGCAGTGCCACATGAGAGACTGATTGGGGGGATGGAGGCTCGTGGTATTGGTGGTGCTTTGTTGGGTTGGATTAGGGCATGGCTATGCCGGGGGAGGCGGAGAGTTGGTGTGGGTGGAGTCAAGTCAAGTGTTGTGGGTGGAGTGCCTCGGGGCTCTGTCCTGGGCCCTCTGTTGTTTGTAGTATGTATAAATGATTTGGGTTCGGGTTTGTGTGGTAGCATTTGCAGGTTTGCCGGTGATGCGGGGGTCGGTGGGGAGGTTGGTTCGGGGGAGGACTCTCTATCACTTCGGGTTGATCTGGGTGGGGTTTTGGGGTGGTCAAGGGGCTGGCAGATGCAGTTTGGTGCTGATAAGTGTAAAGTTCTGAGGCTAGGTAATGATGATAGAGTTACAAGATACGAGCTAGATGGTGTTGAGATTGCGAAGTCGGATTGCGAAAGGGATCTGGGAGTTATAATTAGTAAGAATTTAAAACAAAAGGATCAATGCATGAATGTTCGTAATAAGGCAAATCGGACACTCGGATTTATTAATCGCAGCGTTAGTAACAAGACACCTGGTGTGGTTCTCAAGCTATATCTTGCTCTCGTTAGGCCCCATTTAGATTATGCAGTTCAGTTTTGGTCGCCATATTATAGAATGGATATAAATTCACTTGAACGTGTCCAGCGTAGGATGACTAAGTTAATTCCCCAAATTAGAAATCTTTCATATGAAGAAAGATTAACAAAGCTAAAAATGCATTCACTGGAAAGGCGAAGATTTAGGGGTGATATGATAGAGTAAGGTCGTGGATGAATGGACATAACAAAGGGGATATTAATAGGGTATTAAAAGTATCAACACAGGACAGAACGCGAAACAATGGGTATAAATTGGATAAGTTTAGATTTAGGAAAGACTTGGGTAAATACTGGTTCAGTAACAGGGTTGTTGATTTGTGGAACCAATTGCCGCATAACATTGTGGAGATGGAGGTATGTTAAGATAAGCATCTTATAGCTTCGTAATTACAATTGTTACTTAACCTATTATAGGTATAGATTAAGTAATAATTGTATTACGAAGCAATAAGATGTTTATCTTAACATACTAACAAGGTTAGGTAAGGTCGGTGTTTTCTATGAAGCTTTTCAAGGTAAACTATTATATTTAGTATATCACCTATGCAAGTATTTAGTAAGTCAATATTGACTATACAAATTTGCGAGGACGGGTTGATTTTTACATACAAACGATAATATTTGGGTTAAACGTATAACGATAAAAGGTATGTAATTAATAATGTGTCTGTATGACTGGTAAAATGTTCTAAACAAATTAATAAATTTCTCGGAACAAACAAAACATTGTTTTCCTCTATTCATTATTTACCCTTTGCAATTCACGTACACCCTCGAAGGGAATTAAAATATTAAAAATCAGACTGTTATCAGACCATTCACACCCGTTGGCATAAGGTACCTGGAGATTTGCAATTACTTTATTAACTCTCGTGTTCTTGAGGATATAATAATAATATTTACGGAAAACTGCTGTAAATATATATATCAACAATATAGCTGCTTATTAGGTGAGAAAATAATCAAAAGAAACAAGTGAGAAGCATAAGCATACCAGCAGGCGGTATGTTGGTCAATTATAACAAGATAATTGAATATCCACCCAAACTGATTCAGATATCGCTTAAAATTTGCTTAAACCTGTTTGCTGACGATGTAATGTTAATATGTACATAAGAACATAACATATTTGTTATATACTACAAATAAATAAAATAATAAAAACTGCAGGAGGCCTATTGGCCAATACTTGTTTGGCTGAACGCATAATGTTAAGTTCCTCTTTAGAAAATACAGAGATAAAATATTTATTAATAATACTACTCATCTCTTCGTCGTTATCAGTTATCTGATCTGTCTGAGTTTTTAATGAACCTATCCTTTCCCTAATCTTTGTTCGATATAACTGCTGTGTTTGCTAAAGAGGAACTTGACAATGTGCCTTCGGCCGAACAAGTCTGCGTGGGCGGGAGCGGGGACGGGTTGACGAGTTTGGCAGTTGCCAGGGAGGATGTTCTTGGACAAGTGGAGGAACTCGGACCGGATAGGTCCCCGGGGCCGGATGAAGTGTTTGCCGGGGTGCTTAGGGAATGCAAGGGGGAGCTTTGTGACCCACTGTCAATCATGTTTGGTGGGTTAGTGGAGTCGGGCAGAGTGCCAGAGTTTTGGAGGGTTGCTGGTGTGATACCAGTTTTTGGGGGGGGAGATAGATCACTTGCGTCTGACTGTCGACCAGTTGGCCTGGCGTCTATTGTGGGAGGGTTGCACGAGTCTGTAGTGGCGGATGAAGTTCGTCTTCATCTTGAAAAACATGGGTTGGTAGTTGAGTCGCAACATGGTTTTGTGGGTGGCCGTTCATGTTTAACAAATTTGTTGTTTTTTGTTCTAGCATGGTTGAGGCGGTTGATAGTGGTGGGATTGTGATGTTGTGTGCCTTGACTTTGGCAGGGCTTTTGATGCAGTGCCACATGAGAGACTGATTGGGGGGATGGAGGCTCGTGGTATTGGTGGTGCTTTGTTGGGTTGGATTAGGGCATGGCTATGCCGGGGGAGGCGGAGAGTTGGTGTGGGTGGAGTCAAGTCAAGTGTTGTGGGTGGAGTGCCTCGGGGCTCTGTCCTGGGCCCTCTGTTGTTTGTAGTATGTATAAATGATTTGGGTTCGGGTTTGTGTGGTAGCATTTGCAGGTTTGCCGGTGATGCGGGGGTCGGTGGGGAGGTTGGTTCGGGGAGGACTCTCTATCACTTCGGGTTGATCTGGGTGGGGTTTTGGGGTGGTCAAGGGGCTGGCAGATGCAGTTGGTGCTGATAAGTGTAAAGTTCTGAGGCTAGGTAATGATGATAGAGTTACAAGATACGAGCTAGATGGTGTTGAGATTGCGAAGTCGGATTGCGAAAGGGATCTGGGAGTTATAATTAGTAAGAATTTAAAACAAAAGGATCAATGCATGAATGTTCGTAATAAGGCAAATCGGACACTCGGATTTATTAATCGCAGCGGTAGTAACAAGACACCTGGTGTGGTTCTCAAGCTATATCTTGCTCTCGTTAGGCCCCATTTAGATTTGCAGTTCAGTTTTGGTCGCCATATTATAGAATGGATATAATTCACTTGAACGTGTCCAGCGTAGGATGACTAAGTTATTCCCCAAATTAGAAATCTTTCATATGAAGAAAGATTAACAAAGCTAAAAATGCATTCACTGGAAAGGCGAGATTAGGGGTGGTATGATAGAGTAAGGTCGTGGATGAATGGAATAACAAAGGGGATATTAATAGGGTATTAAAAGTATCAACACAGGACAGAACGCGAAAACAATGGGTATAAATTGGATAAGTTTAGATTTAGGAAAGACTTGGGTAAATACTGGTTCAGTAACAGGGTTGTTGATTTGTGGAACCAATTGCCGCATAACATTGTGGAGGTGGGGTCCCTCGATTGTTTCAAGCATAGGTGGACATGTATATGAGTGGGATGGGTGGTTATAAATAGGAGCTGCCTCGTATGGGCCAATAGGCCTTCTGCAGTTGCCTTTGTTCTTATGTTCTTATGTCTGAGTTTTTAATGAACCTATCCTTTCCCTAATCTTTGTTCGATATAACTGAAAAACCTTCAGGATTTTTCTTTGCTTGCACTGCTATGCTAGCAAAATTTCATAGTTTCCTTTTTTCCTCTTTATCTATTTTTTAACATTTTTAACCAGATGG
>WNGS01071894.1:0-13995 GCA_020271785.1 Procambarus virginalis | reverse complement strand
TGCATTTTCTGGGGGGAGCCCCGTCGGCTCCCCGGAGCTATCCCAGGCTGATATGCTAATTTCAGACTTTGGCATCAGTCATGTGTATGGAGTTCTTAGGCCTACCGGAGACCACGGCCAGAACCGGGCCCCCTCAGAGAGGCACGGGGAGCAATGGCCTATAGAAGCCCCGTGTGGTTGGAAGCATTCTATGTCTGCCATCGACCGGGACAGGCACCCAGAAAGGTAAGCGCCCCAAAACAACCCCTATTCTGGTTAAAATTGCTACCAAAATCCGAACTAGTGGATAGAACTCCCAAACAGAAAAACAAGCAAACTAGTGTGACGTCACACGTCACCGCGCCGCTGTCTGCGCAGCTCCCCCCTCCCCGGGAGGGGGAAGGTGGAGCCCCAGACCTCCCACGCCGGCTATCCACCCATCAGTTCTTCGGCTGATGCTATAGGCACCGGTTATGTGCTCCGGCTCCAGTGGTTGTTTCAGCACTGCACCTAGAGTGTGGTGTCTGTTTTCTAGGTGGTGCGCGAGCCGGGAGTGATTCTCCAGTACTCGGGCTGCATGCGCCTAGGGTTCCCTTCCCTAGGTGCCCTGTAAGTACTGCCCTTGGGACTTGGGGCCACCTTCCACAAGTTCCTGGGGTCTGCCCCTGCTAGGCCGTTTACTGCTTGGTTTTCGGCCGCTCTTTGTGTGCTCGGGTGTTCTGTCTCCCTTGTTCGCCTTAGAGTAAGGGGCAGTTTTTGCACTGGTGGGGCGCAGGGTACTGTGCAGCTTGTCTTTTCCCAATCATAGCGGCCGGCTCTGTTCCGCTTGGGTACGCTGTCCTCTTGCGGGGTTTTCTTTTTCTTTTTGTTTATCTACCTGGTGGGGGGTCTGCCTTCGTTCTTGCCCCTGGTGTCCCTTGTGTTCTGAGTTTTCTGGTGGTACCCCCTGCTAGGTCCCCGTGAGTGTACACGTCCCGGGGGTTCAGCTCTTAGAAAGTTGTTTGGTAGTTTTGGGTGCCGGTTAGCAGTACCCTGCCTGGGATTACCTGAGCGCGAGTCCTCTTATAGTAAACGCTCGGGACCCTGGAAACCCCTGGGGCGCGTGGGTCCGATGGATGTGACCCCAGAGCCCCCCCCTCGCTTCCAGCGAGTTTGAGGGTTGCTCACCCCTTGTCTCTGGGTGACTCTCTGTTTTGCCTCCGTCTGCTGCCTGTGGGGTCGGTGACACCTTCGACCCGGAGCCCTGCGAGTTTGTTGCTCGTTATGGCTCGTTACCCAGTTGTGCTCAGCTGGTGCGGGCAGCAGAGGCGTTGCACTTGAGCCTTGGTGGTGGCAACGCTCTCGTGGTAACTCCCCGGGAGCCCCGGGGCTGCCCCGTTTTGGTTCTTGTTTTTCCCCTGGATTCCCCTTCCTGCCTGCATCCGGTTCCTTACCGTCTGTAGGTTCAGGGCGGGGTTTGGTGGTGTTGAGACTCGGGCAGTCTCGGGGAAATCCCCTTCCGGGGTAGTGACGGGGGCATTCGAGCCTGTTCCTCCAGCCGTGTTGTAAGAGTCTGCCAGTGGGCTCCCTTCCTTAGTGTTTTCACGGCTGTCCCGGTTTCTGGTACGGCCGGGGCTTTAGGGGGACGGCTCGGCCCCGGGGCCTGTTGTGTGGGTTCCCGGGGCTGCGGAGGGGCTGACTTGGGGGGCCTTGGCCCCATAGGACCCCGTGGGGGTTTTTATCCCCCTCTCGGCGGGGCTTGTGGTTACGCGGAGTGGGGTTTTCCTCTCCACTCGCCGTACGTGCTGTTGGGCGTCGGCCCCTCCCCGGGCTCGGTTCCTTGGCCTTTGAGTCGGTTGGTTCCGTCCTGTGGGTGGATGTTTCCCCCCCCCTTTTTTTTTGGGGGACGGTGTTTTCGTCATGTTTCCCCGTTTTGGGGGTTCTACATGACTACTGGTCTCGGGTGCGCATGCGCCTTTGTGTGCCTTCGGGACTGGTTTGGCTTCCGTGTTCTCGAGGGTTCGGGAAGGTTTTTCCTCCTTCCCGCGTTATTGGAACGTCTGTCGGCTCCTCGTCCTTGTTGGCGAGTTTGGGCTACTTGTAGCCCTGTTGGGCTCCTTGTGGTCCTGTTGTGCTCCTTGTAGCCCTGTTGGGCTACTTTTGGCCCGTTTGGGCTCTTTCTGGGCTGTTGGGCTACTTGTGGCCCTGTTGGGCTACTTGTGGCCCTGTTGGGCTACTTGTGGCCCTGTTGGGCTACTTGTGGCCCGGTTGCGTGCCTTTTTTGGGCTCTGTCTTCGCTTCTTTGGCCGGTTTTCTTGTTCCTGCTCACTCTTTTGGCTACTTTTCTTGTGCAGTAGTCTTGGTTGCCGCCTTCCCGCAGGGTAGGTTGCGCGTTTTCGGCCGGCATGTCATGCGCGTGCGCCGCGGAGTTTGTTTTGGTCTGGGCGGTGTGTAGTGCCGGTGTTCGTCGTCTTTTTGCTCCAGTGCTTCGCCTTTCGCTCTTCTCCCTTGCCGCGGTATGTGCCCCTTTTCGCTCCGGGGGTGTCCTGGGTTCCAGTTGTGGGGAGGCCGCCGAGGTTTCCCCTGTGTCATGGGTGTGGGCCGCCTTCTTCGCCTCTTCCTTGCTCTCCTGCAGGTCCGGCTCTGGCTTCTTCACCTGGCGGTGCTCCCAGGTTCTTCTGGGCTCGGTTGAGTCGTGTCACTTCGAGCCACCGTTTGCCAGGTGAGTTTCTGCGGTCTGGCGTCTTTTGGCAGGGCGCTGGATGTGGTGTTATATGCCTGTCTTTCTTTAGGTCTCTTTTTGTACGACTGAGACCGTTCGCACACCAGTGTCGGTCCCCTTTTTTCACCCCTTCCTGTCCCACTCTTGTGCATGTCCATCCCATGCTAGGGTCATTCAGGGGTCCCACCTTTGTTAGTGTTATGTGGTGTGGGGGTTTGTGGTGTTGGTTCTGTACTCGCCTGGTAGGGCTTCTGGCTGTGCTTGCAAGGTTTATGCGCTCTGGCTTTTGGGTCCCGCCTATCTGGTAGAACTTGCGGGATAGTACCAGTGGAGTGCAGTGGTGCCATAGGCACACTCGGGGAACACTGTATATCCATCAGAGGTCTGCAGTTGTTACACGACCTCCTTGCGAGCATACGCCTTCTCGCTGGTACCTTATCTTGAGGTTAACTTGAGGTGCTTCCGGGGCTTAGCGTCCCCGCGGCCCGGTCATCGACCAGGCCTCCTGGACTGGTCATGCTGGCTGTTGGACATGGCTGCTTGCTGCCCGACGTATGAGTCACAGCCTGGTTGATCGGGTATCCTTGGAGGTGCTGATCCGGTTCTCTCTTGCACCAACCCGTCACCGCATCTTTATTACGTCAATATTGACTTCTTCGTTCCGTGCATAGGTGCCATACTAAACATAATGGTTTCCCTTAAAAACTTCGTGGAAAACACCGACCTTACCTGACCTACTTAGTAGGTTACAATAAGCATCTTATGGTTTCGTAATTACAATTGTTACTTAACCTATTATCGGTATGCCACTGAACTCTGTGAGGGGATTGCAAGTTATGCCCCTATGGTACGGTCTGTGGACTTTCGGGGCACACTAGCTTGCCTTCGACTTAGTTATGGCCCATCCTGGTTGTGGGGAGTCTGTGGGCCTGCAGGCCGCCCCATGCGTCTTCCTGGTGGGCCTCCCTTTGGCCGGTCTAGCCTGGCCTCGGGCCGGGCTTGGGGTGTACATGAGCTCCCGGTTCCCCATCCAGCCGGTTTTGAGCGGGGTTTCTCCGCCGTCGGTCGCCTGGTAGGCGGGTTCCTGGGCCTGCTGGGTTCTGTCGTGTCTCAGTGGGCCCTGTCTGGGGTCTATCTGCTCCGTTCTCTGCCTTTGCCGGAGCGAGTTGCTCTTTACCTGTGGCATGTTGCGGTGGTGTATACTCCCCTAGTTGTGCTTGCGGGGGTTGAGCTCTGGCTCTTTGGTCCCGCCTCTCAAACGTCAATCTTATAACAGGTGTACGGTTTCCTGAGCCTATTGGGCTCTTATCGTATCTACACTTGAAACTGTGTTTGGAGTCAGCCTCCACCACATCGCTTCCTAATGCATTCCATTTGTCAACCACTCTGACACTAAAGTTCTTTCTACTGTCTCTGTGGCTCATTTGGGCATTCGGTTTCCACCTGCGTCCCCTAGGGCGTGTGCCCCTTGTGTTAAACAGCCTGTCTTTATCCACCAGGTTGTATGTTGCTACTACTGCGCGTGTGCATTAGTACCGTGTTTCGCAGTGGCGTGTCCTTACTCCTGGGTTTTTTTATGCTTCTGCTCTTTCGTCCTGCCTCACCCCAGTCGTTTTCCTGGCATCTCCTTTGGTCAGTTTTGCCTGCACTTGCTGCTATGTTGGGGGACGTGGTCGGTTTCCACCACTTCATTGTTTGTGTGTTCCCTTGTTTTCCTCCTCTGCCACAGGGGTGTTCTGCGTGTGTTCCTTGGCTTCTTGGGCTTTTTTCGGCCTGTGTCCTGTGGTGTGCTTCTTTGTCTCGGTCTGTTGCTGTTGCTCGTACCTCTTGGTTCGGGTAGGGTTCTGGCGGCAACCCTTCCGCCTTCTTTGGTTTCCTTGCTTGCCCTGCCACTTGGTTTTTTGGGGTCTTGCGATGTCTCGCGTCGGACCCGTCATTTGTTCTCCTGGCGGGTTTGCTTGCTTTGGGATTTGTCTGTTCGGCAGACGTTCCATCTCCTTGTACCACCTGAGTTCGGTGGTCGCGCCCGAGATCTTCTTGCGGCTCCGCCTTTTCCTGGGCTCGGAGGGGCCTTGTCGGGGCTGCTTCCGTCTGCCTCGTGGTCTCGCCTCCGGCTGGTGGTGGTGTCCCACCTGCGTGTTTCTCTTGGCGGCAGTATGGGGTGTTTTGGCGGTCCTTCCTTTTCCTGTACCTTCTTAGGTGGTTCCTCTTGTTAGCGTCGGCCTGGTTTTTTGGTGGGGGTTGGGGGCCGTCGTCGTGCCACATACTGTCGCCTCTCTCTTTTTGTGCGGCGCTGGCGGAGTCGCTTTGGCTTGCTTTCGGTCTTGCTTCTACACCGCTTAGTAAGCTGTCTTGTGCTTCGTTTCCCCTCCGGCCTGTTCGTGCGCCGCTTGCACCATCCTGGTTTCTGGTCAGCGTGCTCTGTCTTCTCCTCGGTTGGTAGTGCCTCTTCGGTTCCGGTTTGTTTTTCGTCGGCTCTTTTCCTTTTGGGCATTTGCCTCTGGGGGTCGGGTCGCTGAGTTTTCCTGCTCCTTTGGTTTTAGCGTTTTGGTTGTTTGGGTGGTGTCCGCCTCCCGGTTCCGTCCCTTTGATCTTCCTCTGTGGGTAGTTAGCTCCGGGGAGCCGACGGGGCTCCCCCAGAAAACCAGCGTTGAATGTAATGAAACGCCATTTTCTGGGTGAGTCCCGGAGGCTCCCCGGCAACCCTCCCTCCCTCCGGTCGGCGGTTTTTCGCGTGTCTTGACATCCAGCCTCAGAACTGATGGGTGGATAGCCGGCGTGGGAGGTCTGGGGCTCCACCTTCCCCCTCCCGGGGAGGGGGGAGCTGCGCAGACAGCGGCGCGGTGACGTGTGACGTCACACTAGTTTGCTTGTTTTTCTGTTTGGGAGTTCTATCCACTAGTTCGGATCTTGGTAGCAATTTTAACCAGAATAGGGGTTTGTTTTGGGGCGTTTACCTTTCTGGGTGCCTGTCCCGGTCGATGGCAGACATAGAATGCTTCCAACCACACGGGGGCTTCTATAGGCCATTGCTCCCCTTGCCTCTCTGAGGGGGCCCGGTTCTGGCCGTGGTCCCCGGTAGGCCTAAGAACTCCATACACATGACTGATGCCAAAGTCTGAAATTAGCATATCAGCCTGGGATAGCTCCGGGGAGCCTCCGGGACTCACCCAGAAAATGGCGTTTCATTACATTCAACGCTGGTTTTTTTTCTTTTTGTTTGTCTGCCTGGTGAGGGGGTCTGCCTTGGTTCTTGCCCTCTGTGTACTCTTCTTATATCCGGTGGTTTCCCCTGCTATGTCCCCATCAGTGTACACGTCCCGGAGGTTCAGTTCTTAGAAAGTTGTTTGGTATTTGTGGGAGTCGGTTAGCAGTACCCTACCTGAGATTACCTGGGCGTGAGTCCCTGTAGGTAAATGCTCAGGACCCCTGGGAAATTCCGAGGGGGCACATGGGTCCGGTGGATATGACCCCGGAGACCCCCCTTGCTGTGTGTGAGTTTGAGGGTTGCTCTGTCCACTTGTCTTAGGGTGACTCTCACTGTTTTGCCTCCGTCTGCTGCCTGTGGGGTCGGTGGTACCTTCGGCCCGGAGCCCTGCAAGTTTTGTTGCTTGTTGCATCTCGATTACCCAGTCTTATGCTAACTATGCGGGTGCAGGCAGCACGGGCATTGCAAGTAGAGTTTTGGTGGTGCAACGGGCTAGGTCGTTTGCTCCCCGGGAGCCCGTGGGCTGCCCCGTTTTGGTTGGTGTGATGGGGCTTGGGGGTGTTGGATGGTTGCTTTGGTTTTGTTCCTTCCGCACATCCATGTCTTTTCCCTGTTGTGGTTCCCCCCCTGCCTCCCTGCATCCGGATCCTTACTGTTTGTGGGTTTGGGGTCGGGGCGGGGCTTCGCTGTCTTGAGACTCGGGCGGTCTCAGGGATTTCCCCATTCCAGAGTAGCGACGGAGGCATTCGAGCCTGTTCCTCCAGCCATGTTGTATGTTGTGGGTATATGGGTATATGTTATGGGGTAAGTGTTCCTGTCTGGATGTTTTGAGGTGACGTTTTGCTGCACTTTTAATTCTGTGGATGCGTGTTGGGGATTGGTTGTGAATTTTTGTTTGGCCCTTCCGTGCTTCTTCCTGGGGCCTTACTTGTTCATCTGGGTTAATGGTTGCGAGGTGGGTCACAGCCCTGTTTTCGTAGTCTTATCTGGGTCACCTTTTCCTTGCACGTCTTGCAGTGCCTGGCTTAGCCCTTCCATTTACATTGGATTCTCTGTACAGCACTTACCTACTTGTCCTTACCTAGTTATGTTTGCGGGAGTTGAGCTATGGCTTTTTGGTCCTGGTTGATACCTGGTTGATGGGGTTCTGGGAGTTCTTCTACTCCCCAAGCCCGGCCCGAGGCCAGGCTCGACTTGTGAGAGTTTGATCCACCAGGCTGTTGCTTGGAGCGGCCCGCAGAGCCACATACCCACCACAGCCCGGCTGATCCGGGACTTCTCTTAGGAAACAGTCCAGTTTTCTCTTGAAGATGTCCACGGTTGTTCCGGCAATATTTCTTATAGTCGCTGGGAGGACGTTGAACAACCGCGGACCTCTGATGTTTATACAGTGTTCTCTGATTGTGCCTATGGCACCTCTGCTCTTCACTGGTTCAATCTTGCATTTTCTTCCATATCGTTCACTCCAGTACGTTGTTATTTTACTGTGTAGATTTGGGACCTGGCCCTCCAGTATTTTCCACGTGTATATTATTTGGTATCTCTCTCGTCTCCTTTCTAGAGAGTACATTTGGAGAGCTTTGAGACGATCCCAATAATTTAGGTGTTTTATCTCGTCTATGCGTGCCGTATATGTTCTCTGTATTCCCTCTATTTCAGCAATCTCTCCTGCTCTGAAGGGGGAAGTGAGTACTGAGCAGTATTCGAGACGGGACAACACAAGTGACTTGAAGAGTACAACCATTGTGATGGGATCCCTGGATTTGAAAGTTCTCGTAATCCATCCGATCATTTTTCTGGCTGATGCGATATTTGCTTGGTTATGCTCCCTAAACGTTAGATCGTCGGACATCATTATTCCCAAATCCTTGACATGCTGTTTTTCTACTATGGGAAGATTTGATTGTGTTTTGTACCCTGTATTATGTTTCAGATCCTCATTTTTGCCGTACCTGAGTACCTGAAATTTATCACTGTTAAACATCATATTATTTTCTGCTGCCCAATCGAAAACTTTGTTGACATCTGTTTGTAGTTTTTCAATGTCTTCAGCAGAGGTAATTTTCATGCTGATTTTTGTGTCATCTGCGAAGGATGACACGAAGCTGTGACGTGTATTTTTGTCTATATCAGATATGAGAATAAGGAACAGTAGCGGTGCAAGGACTGTACCTTGAGGTACAGAGCTTTTAACATCGCTTGGACTCGATTTTATCTGATTGACTGTTACTCTTTGTGTTCTGTTCGACAGGAAATTGAGTATCCAGCGTCCTACTTTTCCAGTTATTCCCATTGACCTCATTTTGTGAGCTATCACCCCATGGTCACATTTGTCGAAAGCCTTTGCAAAGTCTGTGTATACAACATCTGCATTTTGCTTTTCTTCTAGGGCTTCTGTGATTTTGTCATAGTGGTTGAGTAACTGTGACAGACAGGATCTTCCCGCTCTAAATCCATGTTGTCCTGGATTGTGCAATTCATTGTTTTCCATAAAACTAGAAATTTGATTCCTAATCACTCTTTCAAACACTTTTATTATGTGTGATGTTAGTGCAACTGGCCTATAATTTTTTGCCAAGGCTTTACTCCCCCCCTTGTGCAACGGAGCTATATCTGCAGATTTAAGTGCTGCTGGTATCTCCCCTGTATCCAGGCTCTTTCTCCATATTACGCTGAGTGCTCTCGCTACTGGTACTTTACATTTCTTTATGAATATTGAATTCCATGAGTCAGGCCCAGGGGCTGAGTGCATGGGCATATTGTCAATTTCTCTTTCAAAGTCTTCCGAGTTTGTGGTAATATCCGTTATATTATCTGCAGCTTGAATGTCATTCATAAAGAAGCTGTCTGGGTCATCAACTTTCATGTTGTTAATTGGTGTGCTAAACATAGCCTCATACTGGCTTCTTAGAATTTCACTAATCTCTTTGTTGTCCTCTGTGTACGTACCTTCATTTGTAATTAACGGTCCAATACTGGTCGAGGTTTTGGATTTTGATTTAGCGTATGTGAAAAAATATTTCGGATTTTTCCTTATCTCTTGTATAGCTCTCTGTTCCAATTCCATTTCCTCAGACTCATATGATCGCTTCAACGTTTGTTCGATTTCTTCGATCTCCCTGCTTAGGCTTATTTTCCTTGCTTGTGATAGTTGTGTCTGCCGAAGCATTTCCGTATTTTTTTCCTTCTCCTGTACAGTCGTCTGCGTTCTCTTTCTAGAGTGTTCCTCTTTCTGCCCCTCCTCACCGGCACGTGCTTCAAGCAGACCTTGTAAGCTTCAGCTGTCAGTTGAGCTATTCCCTGTGTGGGAGTTTTGTCGCTTAAGACCGTCTCCCATTGAATGGTTGAAAGGTCTACATTTATTTTTTCCCAGTCAATCCTCTTATTGTTGAAATTGAATTGATTGAATATTCCTTCTCGCTTGTTGGGTCTCTTAGATCTACTACCGTTATTTATGCTAGTTCGCACTTCAATGAGCTTATGGTCTGAGTATGAAGTATCTGAGATTGTTATGTCTCTGATTAGTTCATCATTGTTTGTGAATAACAAGTCTAGTGTGTTTTCGTTCCTAGTTGGTTCTGTAATCTGTTGATTGAGCGAGAATTTGTCACAGAATCTCAAAAGTTCTCTGACCTGTGGCTGGTTATTTCCCGGGTCATTCCCTGCTATGATATTTGTGTTTGCCATTCTCCATCTTAGACTCGGTAAATTGAAATCTCCAAGGAAGATAATATCTGGAGCTGGGTTTGCTAGGTCATCAAGTATGTTCTCTATTTTGTGCATCTGCTCTGTGAATTCCTCAACCGTTGTATCTGGCGGTTTATATATTAAATAATAATTAGGTTTAGTTTCTCTACCTTAATTCCAAGTACCTCTACCACCTCATTAGTTGAGTTTAGTAGTTCTGTGCATACCAGGTCCTCTTTAATATACAGACCTACTCCCCCATTTGACCTAGTTTTTCTATCACATCTGTATAAATTATAATTTGGAATCCAGATTTCACCATCCATGTAATCTTTTGTATGAGTTTCCGTGAATGCCCCAAATATGGAGTTTGACTCTAATAGGAGACCATTTATGAACTTGACTTTATTTCTTGACTTTGGCTTTAGACCTTGAATGTTTGCAAAATGAATGATTGTCCATATTGTGTGTCACTTCTGGAAGGTTTTGGTGGTTCTCCCTCCTCTCTACCCTGACCCAGGGTGTGTTGTTGTGGCAATGGTTTGTCCAGTTTTGGAAGTGATATTGGGGAGTGTGGTAGTCTCTGTGTAGTTGGGGGGTGTAGTATGTGTGGGCTTGATGACGAAATGTAGTCCAGTCTCGGGCATTTCCCCCTCTCCATCCGTACTCCTGCCACGTCTCTGCCTGTCTGTTTCTCCCTCTGTTTCTGCCTGCCTCTAAAAAATGTTCAGGGCTATTATATTGGACTTCCTCTCTTATATAGCGCTGTGTACCTCTGACGTGGAAATCGGGGCAATGAAGATCGTAGCATTTCCTCTCATTAACTGAGAGTTTGCATAGCTTAGGGTGAAAATATCTACACTCAGTATCAAAACGACATCTGCCTTTCCCTAACCAGTTCCGGCATTTCCGTGGGTGCATGAATGAGCATTCCGTGCCTCTGGGCCCATATCTGCACTGTCCTTTTGCATAATACCTGCAAATATTTTCATCTGTGATTGCATTATTCTTGTTTGTATCCGTGTACGACTTGGCTACCTCTGTGATTTTTGTTCCAACTTTCTCGTTTCTGCATTTATTCTCGGTATTACCCTTATCTTTCGCCTTGTTGCTTTCGTCTTTCTCATTCGTCTCATTTTTTATCTCCTTATTCGTATCACCAGTTTGCTCTACCATATTGCCTTCATTTTTGTGTACCTCGACGCTATGTCCTTCTACATTGCTACTTTGACTCTCTAAATTCTCAATCCCTGGGTTGTGCTCAGAGTTCGTTGCTGTCTTTATATACTCTGCATATATTTCTGGTAGTTTTTGTGTGAATTGTAGCCTGTGTACTTCAGGAATGTCATTCATTAGTTTGGCAATGTTTTCCCACACCTGTCTGTCACTTTCACAGATCCAGTAGGTACCTTCCCGGTTTGCATATTGTGTAGGTAATCCTGTACAACTCAGGTGAAATCTTATGTTACAAATATTACATACAATGCCTACAACAGTCTTCCGAAGTGCCTTATGGCAACCTCCACACACCTCCATGTTGGGTTTGTGATGTTATAATATTATATGCATATATTTATAATATTATATATATGTATATATAATATGTATACAGTATATTTATAATATTACATATGTTTATTTGTTAAAGTTTATGTGTGGGTACTTATCGCCTTGTGGAGAAAATATGGTCCTCTTGGGACCGTATAGTTGACCGTTGTTGTCCCAGGTCGGGGGCAGGATGTCACCGGTTGCCAGTTACTTGATTTATACACTGATTATTTGCCTGTATTTTCCTAAGGGAATTTCTGCTTTCTTCCGGCTTACAATGTTAATAACTTACTCTATTACTAGTTCCTAAACCTACTTGCCCATATTACAGTATATATTGCTGGTATATTATCACTGAGGGAGTATACTGTTACTGAGGGACGTCCCCTACACTGTGTAGGCCTCGTGGCTGTGGTGTAAACACAAGTGTGATGCCTCCTCCACAACTTTACATTTATACTTTTTCTATGAACAATTCTCTAACACTATTCACTAATTTATATGTTATGTTACACGTTCCACTTCACTGTTCACCGTATCACTGCTCGCTATATTTGATATATATCGCTTTTGCCTGTACACATGAGCCTGGTGGCACTGGCTCACCACGTGGGACCACGTTTATTCTGTATTTAACTCAAAGTTCCATTTTTAATTTCTGTATTCAACTTTCCTACGGGTCACTATGCACTGGGTGATCACTGTGGCCGTAATCCATAGTTGTAATCCTAAAAAATCCCGGTTTAATCCAGTGTTTTCACGGAGCGCGACGACGACACGTCTGTCCCCTAACCCGCGAACCCGCGAACCCTCACGAAGTCAGGGTTCTGACTTCGCGAACCCGCGAAGTCAGCACGCACAGTAATATCTAAACCTCCTTGCACCAAGCAGGGCACTAACGGTGGGAACGAGGTGAAATATACCGGATCGTTCAGGAACTAGATACCAATTGAGAGGCTATCGGCAACAACTGCTCCCTCTGTCGGCCACAATGCGAGTCAATTCCAGCTAACTTTTCGGTTCCAGAAGCGATCAGAAAATGCGCTATCCACAGTGGACAGTGCATGACCCCCAGGATGCCTACTACTATTACAGTGTCTCACATAGACAACTATAGAAGATCAGTGACTTCATGTCAAACGATAGAACACTACCTGCTTTTTTGTAAATCTTCCAACACATTCTTTGTATTGTTAAATGGAAGCTGCGTGAAGTAGATTCCCCTGGAGTTCCCGATTCACTTAGAGATCGCCTCTAGTGAAAGTTCTAATAGTTGGAGAGTGCTAAAGTTGAGCATCCTTACTGTGTATCGTCAGAACAGTAAGTGACGAGGCTCTGTCCAATCCTCGTGACGACATAGGTCATTTCTAATTTGTTACTATAGGTCACATGACCTGGACACAATCGTCGGCGGATATGCCGTAAGAGCTGCACCATACGGTGTCTTATTTGACGAAAAGATAAATGAGTAATGTTATGATGGACACAATTAAATTTGGTAACAAAAGACCGAGGTTTCAGGAGTCACCACGACCTAAGAAACAAATCTGAAGCTAAATAAAATAAACTCCTGACCTGCTCTTTCCGGACTGTCGTGTTGTTGATGATCACAACTAAACGACAAAAGCGCGTATGAGGAGCGATCGGTATAAGCTTGTGTGATACGCTCTTCTCTACAGAGGCATGCGCGTGCGCATGAGGGTAAGGACATATGCATACCGTGAGTGAGTGTGTGTGTGTGTATTCACCTAGTTGTGCTTGCGGGCTTTGCACTTTCGGCCCGCCTCTCAACAGTCAATCAACCAACTGTTACTAACTACTAACAAATTCCCCCCGCCCCACACACAGACACACCCAAGAAGCAGCTCCGAACAGCTGTCTAACTCCCAGGTACCTTTTACTGCTAGATAACAGGGGCATTAGGGTGAAAGAAACTACCCCTTTGTCTCTGCCTAGACCGAGAAGCTAACCCGGGCCACAAGATTACGAGTCCTGCGCGCTGTCCACTCAGCTACCGACCTGTGTGTGTGTGTTGTGTGTGGGTGTGTTGTGTGTGTGTGGTGTGTGTGTGTGTGTGTGTGTGTGGGTGTGGTGTAGTGTAGTGTGTGTGTGTGTGTGTAGTGTGTGTGTGTGTGTGTGTATACACTGCGTGGTTGCATATCTGTACTTTGAATTTCTTTCCGGTTCCTGCCTCACAGCCTTCATTTGACTGGGGTACATTTTCCAGACGTATTTGTTTCATATTATGAGTTCATATAAGAAGTTAGCGTTAACTACAAGTTTTAACAAGTTTTAACTAGTTTAAAACTACTTCACCTACTTCACTAATTTACTTAAAAATCGGACGCAAATTTGTTGTTTTGTTAGTTATCTCAATCAATTGTTTGAGTATAAATTATCGTGCCACAAAACATGTGATCATTTCAACCTTTCATCGAGGAGATGTACCCCTGAAGTATTACTTCAAACAACTGTAATTAGTGTTATTATGTACTTGCTATACAGGTTTAGGTTAGGTTTATAGATTTGGTTACGTTAAATATGGGGTTTTATTATCATTCAATTGAAAAATGAAATCAAAAACTCTTTGTAAATCCTCAAGAATTTCACATACAGCAACCGAATTTTTCAGACCGTTTAAAAAAAAGGATTTAAGCATAGACTTTTTAGTTTCAAATAATGGGGTAAAACACATAAAGTTATAACGAGAAAATTCCCAGTTTAGGAGAAAAGTTTACTTGCCAATTTGCAAGTAGGCTATTACTGGAATCTTAATATGCTTTGACACCATCACAATGATCTAGATCAATCCAGGGCCCTGATTCACGAAGCAGTTACGCAAGTACATTCGAACGTGTACATCTTTCCTCAA
>WNGS01071891.1:12172-22697 GCA_020271785.1 Procambarus virginalis | reverse complement strand
ATATTTTGAGGAACTTGTGAAATGCCAAGGTGTGTATGTGATACTATTCCTTTACCTCATGTGTTATTAGTTGGACACCACCATCCTTGTTGGTATTAGCAGCATATAGGCACTAGTGTTCCACTGCGCTAGGCAAAGTTCCTGGTGTCAGCTGTGCTGATTGATGCAGTTTGCAGACTTGTTTGATTGATCATGCCCAGTTGTTGAGAAGCTGGATATAAAGTATTGGTGATATGTGTTAGAAGTGGCACCCAGAATGACAAAAGCTAAGATACTGAGAATTATTTTTCTGCATCTAGTAGAAGATGGCTTATTAGGTTTGATTAATCTTTCTTTCAGGCAGGAAATTAATCTTTCCTGCCTCTACTCCACACAGACGCCGTCTTGTTGAATTGGCTCTAATACACAATGTACCCAACATGAACTTGAGTACTGGCTTTGTTGCTGTGGACTCTTCCCTTTCACAGTATATACTTAAATGCTCTAATCTTTCTAACAAACGTGACCTAACATAGCTTACCCTTCCATTTGTGAGATTTTTTTTTCTTTGACAATTATCAAAAGAAATTAATTCCTATTGATGTTACGTTAATCGTAACTACCTCGCAAGAGAGGCAGACCTTAAACAGCAAGAGCTGCCAGTGGCAGATATTTAATCTTAAAGCCTTAGATCATAGGACCGCGGGAGCAAACCGCCAGGCGAAACCACACGGGTAACACCTGTCACTTAGGTCGCTGGCTCCTCCTAGTTGACAACTAAGGAAGGGTAGCCGACGGATTCTCACTTCGTATTTATAGAAGTGTGGTGCTGTGCAATGGACTCGAACTTTAGATACAGACTTGATATGAACATAAGCAGGCAAAGCGTTGCAGAACATGAAATGTGGGGCAGAAATATTGGAAGGTTTGACGTAAACGACCGTTTTCTATAACAACCAATTTATTCACAAAATAAACTAAAACTACTACACAGTGAATTGACGTTACTTTACTGTCACTCCAGTGGCACATTCAAGAACAGCTAATGTTACTTTACTGTCACTCCAGTGGCACATTCAAGAACAGCTAATGTTACTTTACTGTCACTCCAGTGGCACATTCAAGAACAGCTAATGTTACTTTACTGTCACTCCAGTGGCACATTCAAGAACAGCTAATGTTACTTTACTGTCACTCCAGTGGCACATTCAAGAACAGCTAATCAACAGCCTGATGGACCCACGGGATCCTTCCCGTCGTCGCTGACTGAACAATGACACTAACTGAACAAAGTGGTGCCCACTGGTGACGCAAGCTTGCAATCAATATTGTCACGGCTTCACAGTGAACAATACTCTAATCACTAAACTTGACTGGCGCTCGCTGCTCTCAACGAGGTACCAAGTAACAAGGCGGTTAATCCAAGAATGATAACCCCTTATAAAAATCTTACGTTAACACTTGTCTCTCAGGACAATCAACAACAAAAGTTACTCTAATGAATTTAAACAATTACGTTAACACACACGTGTCTCAACGACACTTAAATGGCAGCAATAACTCGTAAATCAATTAATTACATCAACTTGAAAGTCAAGCATTCGGTGAGTAATTCCCAATTAATTATTGAATACAACAGCCTATTAATTCAGACGAGTATTGATAAAGCCTACTGTCTCTCAACTGACAGTCCACTTCCGGTCTTACGACAAGATTACCTTAACGAGGGTAGACTACTGTACCACACACAAGGTTATAACACACTCCGTGTAAACAACAACATCAACACCTGGTGAATTCACTAAGTGGCGGTTACTAATTCTCCTTAATTAGCTACGAGTGCTTAATCCCTCTGTCCGCAGACAGATCTGATCAGTCCAACGAATTACAGCAGCTTAATTACAGCGCAATTGACTCCGATCATAACAGACCGATCAACCCCTTACGTTAATCAATCAATTAACGACAGCTCGTTAAATCGTTAACACTACGTTAGTCTTCACTTGACAATTCCTCCACCGTGAACTTCACTGTGACTGTTGCCTTTACACGTCTCTACGTTAATCTCAACAATGTTCAACGAACAAGAGACCTCGTTAAGTAAATCGTGACCCCCGGTGACGTTAACTGACTTTAATTCTCACGGAATCCTTCACAGTACACAACGCCTTCCACCAAGGACAAACTTGTCTACGGTTTACACACGGTACAACACAGTACAACACAGTACAACACAGTACATCCTTGCCACTCACGGCAAAACTTGTAAATGATTTCCCAGTAAATTATTCCTCAATAATTCACACTTTACCACCACACAACAGTAAACTAAACGCTGGCCAATATAATAATGAAAATTATTTATAACCAAGGGAACCTCCCTGTTACCACTTTCACTGCTGAAAAAGGTAATCAAATTACAGCAATTTACATACACGGCACATAGAGAACATAGAAGCAATTAACTCACTGTACTCCACCACTGGATGTGTCTCTGTGTCCTCACACACGTCAAAATCACAGTTGGGCCCAACCTCAACTTGGTGACGTCAAACAGGGTAACTCACACGTCTCCAATTCCCATTCACCTCACTAGGTGGTCACAGGGACAGAGGACAGACGGAACACTGGGGGCGAACCCAGCTTCAGAGCTTTATTAGGCGTGGTGACCACCGGCCAGGTCGGACGCTCCTGAGGTCTCTCCGCACTGGCTAGTGTTTACGTTGGGTGATTGCTGGTTTGCCCTGCTGGTGGTGGTCTGCCACTGACAGGGTGACGTTTGCTTAGCCATGGGGACTTCTCGCCCCCCAGTGAAGAGGACATTGTCGCTGGTCTGGCGTTTACGGTACCAGTGGGCCATCCATTGGTTGGTGTCGCCCTGGTGGACGTGCTTCATGTGCAGCTGTCGGACCTGGTGGGCATCCAGCTGCTTCAGGGCAACCGTGCTGTGGTAAAGTTCCGCCTCCAGGCTGCCTTTCAAGCGTTTCTCGAGCGGTGTGAGGGGCGTGTTTACCCTCTCCCAGATACTGCTGGCTCCGTTAAGGTAGTGAATCTTAGTGTCACCTTGACGTCTGTGGCGGTGCATGGTGCCCCCTTCGAATTTCAGGACGACTTTTTGACCTCCTGTTTCGAACGGTTTGGGACAGTGTTAAGTGTTCGTTGGAACAGGGTCGTTGCCGGGCACTGTGTTGGTATGCTTGACGGCTCCCGCACCCTGACAATGTCGCTGAAGTGCAGTGTACCGTCGTCGATGTCCGTGTTGGGATACACGCTCCACTGCCAGTATCGGGGTCAACCGCGCACCTGTTATCGGTGTGGTCACGAGGGTCATCTGGCTGCAGCGTGCGACGTGGGAGCAGCTGGTCGGGTGCATGTTTTTCGTGCGGAGGATTTCCCACCCTTGTTACTTTCGGACGGTTCTGAGGATGGAGTGGGTACTGTGCCTGCGGCGCCTGATTGCCTGTCTGCTGCTCTGCCTGTTGAGGTGAATTCTACGGCCTGCACGACCCGTCTGGTGCCTGCTGTGGCCCCTGGGGATGTTGAGCCGGTGTGTGTGGGTGTTGGGCCGTCGCCTGAGCTGCGTGTTGTGCAGGATGTCCCGGTGGAGGTCCATGTCCCGCCTGTGGATGTGATACCGGCTCCCGGGAATGCGGGTTCTGCTGTTTTAGAGGGGGTGCTTCGGCAGGGAGAGGTGCCTGCCGTGCCAGTGTGTGCTGACAACTGTAGTTCTGCTCTTTCCATCCCTTTGCAGAAGCGTGCGCGTCGGTGTTCTGAGGCTGTTTCCCTGGATGATGTGGACAGTGTGGGTGATGTGGCCTCTGTGGACTCTTCGGACAGTGCTGGTGTGACCTGTGTGGATGTGAAGATGGTGGCCGTGCCTGCGGCGGGGCCTGCTGGGCGTGGTGTGGTGCGACCTGTCTCGAAGCGTTCACGGCGGGCTCGGAGTGTGTCT
Organism: Procambarus virginalis; assembly: GCA_020271785.1. NCBI lineage: Eukaryota > Metazoa > Arthropoda > Malacostraca > Decapoda > Cambaridae > Procambarus > Procambarus virginalis. The sequence continues at coordinate 18,766 of WNGS01071891.1, read as the reverse complement.
CCCCCTCGTGGTGTGCCTTGGGAGGAGGTGGGGGAGTATGATGATCTGGCGCCCCCCTCCGAGGATGTTGGTGCTGTGCGAGACTCCGATGTTTCTACCTGTGCCTCTCCTCCTGCGTCTCCTGCTGTTGGATCTCCGCAGTGGGGGGTTGTCCCTGCTGATCGGGACCTCGTCGTGATGTTGCGGAAAGATGTGCGCCGGGGGGCCTCGGGTCCTGTGCCCGGTGGTGGGGTCGGTGACGCACCTGCATCCCCTGCTGTATCCCCTCCTTCCTTGCTCCGGTCTGGGGATTGCCTGGTTCCGTCTGCTGGAGTCGTGCCCTGTGAGGGTCCGGAGTTGGGCCCTTATCGAGATGCCCGGGTGCTTCCGATCCCGTGGTGCTCGTCCACTATCTGGGTGTCGCGGGTGAAGGAGTTTGTGTATCGGGTGCCGGATAGGATGTCTCAGCCGAGGGCGCTGCCTAGTGGCCGGCTGCCCGTTGACGAGCGGGTGATTTGGGAAGCGTACTGCTTGCGCTTTCCGATATACAAGTTTCCGGAGAAGTATTAGTTCCCGTCTTGCACACACTGCTAAGCCGTGCGTGGCTGCCACCGTGACCGCGACGCCCCGCCCCCCGGTGCGGGGTGTCTCCCTCTAACGTTCGACTCAGTTTTCGCCGCCTCTCCTCTCTCTACGGCCCATCACATCTACCGCTTTTGACTTTCTTCTCATCCTAACCGTCAACGCATCTCCTTACGTCTGTCCTGGTGCAGTCATCGGGAGGGTTAACCCTTCATGCAAACTGCACCTATTCTCAAGAAGAAGAAGAGCTTTATTACCCAAACTGAAACAGTGTACTTACATCAATCATGCGGGCCCGCTAAACACTCTCACCTACATTCGTCACCCTCACACTCCCACTGCTGCTGTTGGATGATGACGTAGGCGTCCTCACTTCCTACACGTGGTCAGGTGGAGCACAGGGTCCTCGACCACAGGGTTAGCTCCACTCACAGCGACCAGATGTCGCGGGCACTCAGGCTCAGGCAGCCCAGGGTGCGCGCACAACAGATATACACAGCGGGGATGCAGTACCACGCCCATCCACTTGACACGGTACCCCAGGGTACGACGGTACACGGTGTTACACGGTACACGAGACAAAGTCCTACACTGTTCGTTTGTTTTCTCAGAGTTTCGTATTTAAGGTTTCTCTCATAACACTGAAACCTTCTCTAGCACGTCTCACTGCAGTACCTTCCAACCCAGCTGATAGACGGTGGATGGCACTATCCTAGCGCGATAATTAACGGCCCCACTTAGTCCAGTTGCTCTAAGATGGCGTCTCACTATCACGCGCTTAGACGACAAAGTTCACACTGGTACGGTTCATGCACCTTCCCGATTACCGGATTCTTACGGACGGCACACGGCAAGATAGCAAGAATATAGGCGTGACTTTAGTAACGTTGCAGGTGGTATTTCCCGATGCTTGGCTTAGCACGGGAGAATACGTCTACTCATAGCAACGCACAAGGTAAGAATGGTTCTTTCCCGCCAATACGGCCTCAAGCATACCATGTGGTACCCCTCAGCGTCTTGACCAATCACGGTTCAGCATTCCTGAGGCCCAGGAGCCCTGGCCAATGGTGCACCTGCTCCACGACGCTACACCCCCCCTCGCTCACGAGGTGGACACGTGATAGGGGGGGTGGTCTACAGCCGTTAACCCCCCATACCTCCCTCTCTACACTTGAATAGTACAAAATTTCGCTGAAATCAACTCCCTCCTGTAATTTCCTTCACAGACCTGATACAGCGATCAGAATGACATCACTAGCTAGCATATGTCCTGGGCTGTCCAACGACACCCAACACGACTGTGGAAAAGTTTATATTCAGAAAGTTGAAACATGGTGCACATCACTGGTGCACTATGCAATTTCGTACTTCATTCAGTGCACGAGAGAGCAGGAAAAATACGTCTCCTGACACCATTAATCTTTATTTCTCTTTCCTTTTCTTTCTCTCTTCTCTCTTTTCTGTTCTTTGTTTTCTTTGCGTTCCCTTACTATCCTCTTCTTATTCCTATTACTATCTCCTTCTCATTAGGTGGTTATAATAGAAACTGCCTCGTATGGGCCAATAGGCCCTCTGCAGTTCTTACTACTATTTCCTCTACTACACTTTGCTCCTCACCTCTCTCTAGCCTATTTATTGCCTGCATCTACTTCCTCATCACAATCGACTTGAGAATGGTCAAGGACGGACCGAAACGTCGTCGTCCCTTCACCTTCTAGTGTGTGGTCTGGTCAACATACTTTAGCAACGTTATTGTGACTCATCACAGCAGCCCTACGTCGACTCTGTGAATACAGACACGTCATCATTACACTGGAACACTACATGGGACTACTCGGAAACATCACTTACTGGCTTAGACACATACATCTGACTCCGCTTATGACAGATGGCGCTACTTTTCAAAACACCACCTCACTTGAGGTTAGCACCAACTACCTCACGAGCTGACTAGGACAGGAATCTAGCGTCTCTTGCCGGTATATTCCTGTCGCCCCTAGATGGCGTCGTCCATGTTTGGGGGGTATTGGGAGCAGACTCACAGATGGCGTTGACGTCACTGTTCAGTGCTCTTACAGTGGACTTTGGTTCGTAATAGTGAAGAACTCAACAAAAGGTTCCAAGAGGTCTTTACAATAGAACAAGGAGAGGTCACGGTGCTTGGTGAGGTGGCAGCAAACCAGGTGACTCAAGAAGCACCTATTGGAGCTGGACGTGAGAAAAGCTGTGGGCCGGACGGAATCTCACCATGGGTATTGAAAGAGTGTGCAGGAGCACTTTGCTTGCCACTCTCCATAGTGTATAGTAGGTCACTGGAAACGGGAGACCTACCAGAAATATGGAATACGGCTAATGTAGTACCAATATACAAAAAGGGTGACAGACAAGAGGCACTGAACTACAGGCCAGTGTCCTTAACATGTATACCATACAAGGTGATGGAGAAGATTGTGAGAAAAACCTAGTAACACATCTGGAGAGATGAGACTTCCTTACAACCCATCAACATGGGTTCAGGGAGGGTAAATCTTGCCTTACTGGCTTAATAGAATTCTACGATCAGGTGACAAAGATTAAACAAGAAAGAGAAGGATGGGCGGACTGCATTTTTTGGACTGTCGGAAAGCCATTGACACAGTACTCCATAAAAGGCTGATGCATAAGCTGGAGAAACAGGCAGGAGTAACTGGTAGGGCACTCTGGTGGATAAGGGAGTACCTAAGCAATAGGAAGCAGAGAGTTACAGTGAGGGGTGAGCCTCAGATTGGCGAGGAGTAACCAGTGGAGTCCCACAGGGCTCTCTACTCGGACCTATCCTGTTTCTGATATACGTAAATGATCTCCCAGAGGGTGTAGACTCATTCCTCTCAATGTTTGCTGACGACGCCAAAATTATGAGAAGGATTAAGACAGAGGAGGACAGCTTGAGGCTTCAAGAAGACCTGGACAAGCTTCAAGAATGGTTGTTAGAATTTAACCCAAGCAAATGTAATGTAATGAAGATAGGGGTAGGAAGCAGCAGACCAGATACAAGGTATCATTTGGGAGACGAAATACTTGAAGAATCAGAGAGAGAGAAAGACCTGGGGGTTGATATCACACCAGACCTGTACCCTGAAGCTCATATCATGAGGATAACATCAGCGGCATATGCTATGTTGGCTAACATAAGAACGGCCTTTAGAAATTTGTGTAAGGAATCTTTCATAACATTATATACCACAAATGTCAGACCAATCCTGGAGTATGCGGCTCCAGCATGGAGTCCATATCTAGTCAAGCATAAGACTAAACTGGAAAAGGTTCAAAGGTTTGCCACCAGACTAGTACCTGAGCTAAGAGGTATGAGCTACGAGGAGAGACTACGGGAATTAAACCTCACTTCGTTGGAAGACAGAAGAGTTAGGGGGGACATGATCACCACATTCATGACTCTCAAGGGAATCGATAGCGTAGATAAAGACAGGCTATTTAACACAACGTACACACGCACTAGGGGACACAGGTGGAAACTGAGTGCCCAAATGAGCCACAGAGATATTAGCAAGAACTTTTTTAGTGTCAGAGTGGTTGACAAATGAAATGCCTTAGGAAGTGATGTGGTGGAGGCTGACTCCATACACAGTTTCAAGTGTAGATATGATAGAGCCCATTAGGCTCAGGAAACTGTACACCTGTTGATTGGCGGTTGAGAGGCGGGACCAGAGAGCCAGAGTTCAACCCCCGCAAGCACAATTAGGTGAGCACAGGTGACTCATTACTCTGAATGTCAATATCAATGAAGGTTTATATCACGCCGAACCTGTCCCCTGAAGCCCATTTTAAGAGGATAACATCAGCGGCATGCGCCAGGCTGGCCAACATAAGAACGGCCTTTAGAAACTTGTGTATGGAATCGTTCAGAACTTTGTATACCACATCTGTCAGACCAATCTTGGAGTATGCAGCTCCTGCATGGAGTCCATATCCAGTCAATCATAAGATTAAACAGAAAAAGTTTCAAAGGTTTGCCACCAGACTAGTACCTGAGCTGAGAGGTATGAGCTACGAGAAGAGACTACGGGAGTTAAACCTCAAGTCGCTGGAACACAAAAGAGTTAGGGGGTGACATGATCACCACATTCAAGATTCTCATAGGAATTGATAGGGTAGATAAGGACATGCTATTTAACCCAAAGGGCACTCGCACTAGGAGACACAGGTGGAAATTGAGTGCCCAATGAGACACAGAGATATTAGCAAGAACTTTTTTAGTGTCAGAGTCGTTGACAAATGGAATGCATTAGGCAGTGATGTGGTCCAGAAATGACCAGAAATGGTCCCTGACCACTTGGACGGTCGAGGATTGAACGCCAACCTGCACGAAGCGAGACCGCCGCTCTACCGTCCAGCCAAGTGGTTGGGCCTACACACACACCAAACATAACTCCAGATGATCATATAAATAGAATAACGTCAGCCGCATACTCTACGCTGATACCAAGTGGCCAACCACTTGGGCTGGACGGTAGAGCGACGGTCTCGCTTCTGCAGGTCGTCGTTCAATCCCCAACCATCCAAGTGATTGGGCACCATTTCTTCCCTCCGATCATTATCCTGATCCCTTCCAAGTAATATAGAGTCGTAATGGCTTGACACTTTCCCCTGATAATTCCTTCCCTTCCCCAACTCTCAGAACTTGTAGTTCAATTACATTAATAAAAACAATTATAATAGCATTATTATATCATAATATTTTTTTATTTTAAATAATTAAGTTGATGATTATTTATTTTGCCGGAATGCAGGAAACTGCTGCCTTATTTGGGCCTACGAAAGTGTAGGAGGGCAAATAACTGAAGAGAGAGTTTTTGGTCCAGATGTTTTACTTGAAGGCCAATCATAATCTTGAGGGTTATTAAGGTCAAAACAGCTGCTTACTGAGCAGCTTACAAGGATTCTTGGGTTCTGTACATATTCCATGATAAAAGTAATGTCTCAGTGGATATTCACTGAGAAGCGGTGTACACCTCACTGTGTATATATCCTGCTGCGAGAGTCTGTAAGGCCCCGAGGTACAGGATAGGGGGAGGAATTATTGATGGTAATATATTCAGGACGTCTGGTAGATGGTCAGATGAGATTACTAATTAATCACTCAGATTTTATAAACAACGAGTAATCCGTTTGATTATCTGGTTGTGGGCATGTTTCTTACATTGTTTTAATATCAGGCTTTCTGTCTCTCTGTCGTTTGTGTCTGTCTGTCTGTGGTGTCTTTCTGTCTCTCTCTCTCTCTGGTCTCTCTCTCTCTCTCTCTCGCTCTCTCGCTCTCTCTCTCTTCCTCTCCTCTCTACTCATCTCTCTCGGTCCTTCTCACTCTCTCCTCTCTCTCTCTCTCTCTCTCTCTCTCTCTCTCTTCTCTCTCTGTCTCTCTCTCTCTCGCTCTATCTCTCTCTCTCCTCTCTCCTCTCTCTCTCCTATCTCTCTCTCTCTCTCTCTCTCTCCTCTCTCTCTCTCTCTCTCTCTCTCTCTCTATCTCTCTCTCTCTCTCTCTCTCTCTCTTTTCTCTTCCCTTCTCTGTATCTTAAATGTGTCAAAATTTTCATATCACTGGAATTGATTCACGAAAACAATATTATGCACCGAACTAAAACAGTCACTATATAACACCACCACATGACTGGAACTCCGTTTCATCTCATAATTTTGCCCAAAATATGTATAAAACATTTCGCGTGCGTAACAAATTAATAACATTAAAACTTCCAATATTTAAGTAAAAACAACAGTAAGTTGTATTTTAGTATGCACATTACCTGGTCATCTCATCTTATCACTAAGGCAGAGAAGGTATCACCCATTGCACTTTAACTCGTCTTGTAACTTTGTAGTCTTTACGGTCCACTTTATCATATGCATTTGCCAAATACTTTCGGTCCAGTTTTGCCTCTGAGTGATAAAAGTCTCAGGTTTCTTCTTCATTTGATACAGCTAAAAGTAGCAATAAAAAAATTAAGCTTTGTGGCGAGGGTATTGCTGCATAGGTTTTTT
>WNGS01071877.1:5000-12361 GCA_020271785.1 Procambarus virginalis | reverse complement strand
AATCTGGGAGGAAGACTAGCTGCCGTTTGTTGGAGTTGAGCTTGGTGTGCAGTGTCCCTCGCGAGTTCTCGGTCACGACATTTTAGGGCTGTTTCTGCCTGTCGTTTTGTCGTGTTTTTGTTGTATCTCGAGTCGCTGTTTGTATAAGGCAACTCACGTTCTGCTGTCCTTTGTGGAGTAGGGCCTCCCTTTCACTTTCTTCTTTCTTCAGTGCGGCCTCTTCTCTTTTAAGGCGGATTTCTCTTTCTTGTTCTTCCCCTTTTGATTGCAGCTTCACGCTCTCTGATTGCAGCTTCACGCTCTCTGATTGCAGCTGCTTCCTGTGGTTGCTCCCCTCGATCTTGGCAAGTTCTAATTTGAGCTTCATCGCTCTCAAGTCATCCTTATCTGAAATAATGTATTGTTCATGAGTATCAGAATCTATCTTTCCGTCATCCCAAAGATATCTAAAATCATATTATTTTGGTAATTTGTTGGCGCCAGGTGGTACTTCCAATTGAACTCGTGTGCAAGAGTTATCAATTCGACCCTTCTTGCATGACGTAAGTTCCCTATTTCACCTTCTGGATTTGCCTTGAAAGCCTGTAGGCGGAATATTGTGAAATATAAGCAAAATAAAGGAGACACGAATATACAGTGACAATATGGTGAATGTCAAACAGAAACGTGGCAACTGATACCTATCCTGTGTGATAATTATTAAAATTAAAGTTAATTCAAGATGGTAAATAATAAGGTCGCAGGAAATCTTGTACCTGGTACTCACTGTAGGAGGATAAAGGCAGAAAATCCTACTAATTAGTGAAACTGAGTTAAAAGACAAGTGAAACACCTATTGGCTTCAAAATAAAGAGTAGTCCAAAAAATGTAGTCATACCTTGCCAAGTCACTATAGAACATAAGCAAAGTACCCACTGAAATTGAATATGGTATTTACAGAATTAGCGAACTTTGTGCTCAAAAGAAAGAACGCCAATTCCCTACCTTGGGTAATACCATCAGTCTGACCGACGAGTAGGGGTGCGAGTGTCATCTGGTGACGAGAACTATCGGCGAGTCCCAATTCGCCAATAATAGTTCGTGCTAGCGGATCTAAAGCCCTCTTTTTCCTCCTAGAGTCGGATTGCAGGACTTAGGTGCTATTGACCCCAGACAGACCACGTACCAGGGTACCTATGTGATAATCTGTCAAAATGTAGAAATATCTGGGGACAAAAGATGTTAAACACGGATAATAACACGGAAGGGGAGACGACCAATTAAGAGTATGACTGCGCCTACAGTCACCACGTAATCCAAAGTTGTCTCACACTCACCATATGCTATTCCCGTAATGCACAATAACACAGCACCATAGAATAAAAAATGATTATGTAAATAATGAAGCAAGGGAAATGAAGCCAGTACACTTACCACAATACCAATACCTGAGTGAAGCTCCGTGGGCAGGCCCCAATTATATGTGACGGTAAAGGTTGGAAATGGTGTCGCAGTCTTCCAAAGCAGATGTCAATGCTGCGCCACATACAGCCAAGTTATAGAAAAAAAAGGAAAAAAAAGTGACTGCTTGTCTGATAATCTGTGGTAAGGTAAGATACACGAAAACACAAAATAAAAAATGCACTTTTACTTAATCTAGAAAACAAAATAAAATAAAGACAATTCCTTGGCATTTATAATAATGTAAAAGTAAAATACGTAAAAAGATATAACAATTTACAAGGGGGGAACTGGTTACGTTAACAAGATCAATTGTGCTGGGAATATATGCCAAGCTATCCACCTCTATTTTGATCACACGAGGTGGTCAAATTAGGTGTTCACAGCAGGAGCACGAGATATATTCTGGCTGTCAGAGCGCAAGGGACTCCAACACTGATTTGCGTGGAATGTGATTGGCGTGGAGCGGAAGTGGTGTGTTGGGTACAGCCAATGAGAACGAAGGAGACGGCCGCAAGTCGCTAGTTTGGCTGGGATCAGCAGTTGGCAGGTCGACAGGTGTGCAGAAGTGGGGGAAGGAGGGAGTTGCAGGTGCGTGTGGCTGTCTTGATATATACTTTAAGCCACTATAAAACGTATCTTGCATATTGTAGAAAACGGGATGAAGGAAGGAAATAGCAGGCTCAATCTCTGGGAAAATTATTGTCACATATATATATAATATAACAATTATATATATATATATATATATAATATATATATATATATATATATATCTGTATATATATATATTATATTATATATATATATATATATATATATTCTTATATATATATATATATATTATTGCAAACAAGCCTGAATGGTCCCCAGACTAGATACAACTGAAACTCACACCCCGAAGTGACTCGAACCCATTACTCCCAGAGCAACGCAACTGGTATGTACAGTGACGCCTTAACCACTTGACCATCACGACCGGACAAAAGGAAGTGATAGCCTGGCTATATGAACCACTTCCCCGCCGCACTCGGATGGTATCTTGGGCATAGCATTTATCAAATCACCTCATTTTTTGGGGCAACACGTGAGAACACAATGCAACAAGCCTGAATGGTCCCCAGGACTAGATACAACTGAAAACTCACACCCCAAAGTGGCTCGAACCCATACTCCCAGGACACGCAACTGGTATGTACAGGCGCCTTAAACCACTTGACCATCACGACCGACAAAAGGAAGTGATAGCCGAGGCTATATGACCCACTTCCCCCGCCGACACTCGGATGGTAATCTTGGGCATAGCATTTTATCAATCACCTCATTTTTTTGGGGCAACACGTGAGGAACACAAATGCAAACAAGCCTGAATGGTCCCCAGGACTAGATACAACTGAAAACTCACACCCCAGAAGTGACTCGAACCCATACTCCCAGGAGCAACGCAACTGGTATGTACAGGGACGCCTTAACCACTTGACCATCACGACCGGACAAAAGGAAGTGATAGCCGAGGCTATATGAACCACTTCCCCCGCCGGCACTCGGATGGTAATCTTGGGCATAGCATTTTATCAACACCTCATTTTTTGGGGCAACACGTGAGGAACACAAATGCAAACAAGCCTGAATGGTCCCCAGGACTAGATACAACTGAAACTCACACACACCAGAAGTGCTCGAACCCATACTCCCAGGAGCAACGCAACTGGTATGTACGGGACGCCTTAAACCACTTGACCACACGACCGGACAAAAGAATGATAGCCGAGGCTATATGAACCACTTCCCCCCGCCGACACTCGGATGGTAATCTTGGTCATAGCATTTTATCAAATCACCTCATTTTTTGGGGCAACACGTGAGGAACACAATGCAAACAAGCCTGAATGTCCCAGGACTAGATACAACTGAAAACTCACACCCCAGAAGTGACTCGAACCCATACTCCCAGGAGCAACGCAACTGGTATGTACAGGGACGCCTTAACCACTTGACCATCACGACCGGACAAAAGAAGTGATAGCCGAGGCTATATGACCACTTCCCCGCGGCACTCGGATGGTAATCTTGGGCATAGCATTTTATCAAATCACCTCATTTTTTTGGGGCACACGTAGGACACAAATGCAAACAACCTGAATGGTCCCCAGACTAGATACAACTGAAAACTCACACCCCAGAAGTGCTCGAACCCATACTCCCAGAGCAACGCAACTGGTATGTACAGGGCCGCCTTAACCACTTGAACCATCACGACCGGACAAAAGGAAGTGATAGCCGAGGCTATATGAACCACTTCCCCGCCGACACTCGGATGGTAATCTTGGTCATAGCATTTTATCAATCACCTCATTTTTGGGGCAACACGTGAGGAACACAAATGCAAACAAGCCTGAATGTCCCCAGGACTAGATACACTGAAACTCACACCCCCAGAAGTGACTCGAACCCATACTCCCAGAGCAACGCAACTGGTATGTACGGACGCCTTAAACCACTTGACCATCACGACCGACAAAAGGAAGTGATAGCAGAGGCTATATGAACCACTTCCCCGCCGGCACTCGGATGTAATCTTGGGCATAGCATTTTATCAATCACCTCATATTTTCGGGCAACACGTGAGGAACACAAATGCAAACAGCTGAATGGTCCCCAGGACTAGATACAACTGAAAACTCACACCCCAGAAGTGATTCGAACCTACTCCCAGAGCACCGCAACTGGTATGTACCAGGACCCTTTAAACCCTTGACCATCACGACCGGACAAAAGGAAGTGATAGCCGAGGCTATATGAACCCACTTCCCCGCCGGCACTCGGATGGTAATCTTGGGCATAGCATTTGTCAAATCACCTCATTTTTTGGGGCAACACGTGAGACACATGCAAACAAGCCTGAATGGTCCCCAGGACTAGATACAACTGAAAACTCACACCACAGAAGTGACTCGAACCCTACTCCCAGGAGCAACGCACCTGGTATGTACAGGACGCCTTAACCACTTGACCATAACGACCGGACAAAAGGAAGTGTAGCCGAGGCTATATGAACCACTTCCCCGCCGGCACTCGGATGGTAATCTTGGGCATAGCATTTTGTCAAATCACCTCATTTTTTTGGGGCACACGTGAGGAACACAAATGCAAACAGCCTGCAAAGAGCCTCGTTGGACGTAGAATCACTTTTACCAACGTACCTGTGGAAGAAAACAATCGGTTGACAGCGGACAGAGTGAATCGTGATCCGGCCTGTACTCCTCTTGACATACCAGAAGCATTCTAAGGAAACTACTCCAAGCTTGTACTAAGGAGCACCCTTCTTGAGCCCGGATTGGCGCATGTATAAGCAAGTAGATGGGTCGCCATGGGTTTCTCCCCTAGTGTCCTGTTTGCGAACTTCTACATGGGTACCATCGAACAAAAGGTCTTAGTCGACATGAACTTAAAACCAGCCATATACTGCGTATGTTGACGAAATTTTTACACAGTACCGGATGTCCGACATCTGCAGGAGCTGAAGGAGGCATTTGTGCGGAATTCTGTGTTGCGTTTCACTCATGAGATGGAGAGGATGGAAGCTGCCCTTTCTAGATGTACAGTCATGGAAAGGAGCGGAAGTTTCCACACTGCAGTCTCACCTAAGGAACAACATTAGGATGTGCTCAATGCCAACAGTGACTGCCCAACCAGTACAAGAGGAGAGTTCTTAACGCTTTTGTCGACCGTGCTCTCAGCCAAGGTTCAGGATGGAAGCAAGTCGATGAAGAAATCTGTAGGAAAAGGCAGGTCCTAGTCACAACGACTTCTCCATGGTTTCGTTGAAGACATCATAATAAGGAGTGAGGTGAAACGCCATGAACCTCTGAGAGACAACTAACACAACACCTGTACCCCCTATTAGCTATTTTACAGAACGTCTTTTCCACAGCCCAAAACGGAGGAAAGGGTCCTGAAAGATATTGTTAACAGAAATGTTATCCCTACAGACAAAAATCGGAAGATACAATTGACGATCTATATAAAACCAAGAAAACTGCCCACCTACTCATGAGAAACTCTCCAGACACAAGCAGAACGCGTTAAAAGAGGTCAACGCTCGTCTATGGCTTCAATGCCCACTTGGGGACTGTAAACCTCAAAGAATTCAGTATATAGACAAACAACAACATCTCATTCCTGGCGATTAACGATGCATAGCAACAGGGCTCCATTAAGAACATATAATCTCTTCCCACAACCAGACCATCACCAGAGAGTCTTAACAAAAACACGGAAATCATCGATAGATACAGCGATAGCAGGCGGCTAGATATCTGCGAGGCACTACACATTAAGAAGTTGACACCAGCAATCACAGCCATTAATGCACAACTATATTCTACCCACTTCAAGACTCTGCACCAATATAGAAGTATCAAGAAATTGGGCCAATAGGCCCTTTGCAGTTACTTCCATTCTTCTCTTTATAAAGAGAAGAATGGAAGTAACTGCAAAGGGCCTATTGGCCCATATTTCTTGATACTTCTATATTGGTGCAGAGTCTTGAAGTGGGTAGAATATAGTTGTGCATTAATTGGCTGTTGATTGCTGGTGTCAACTTCTTAATGTGTAGTGCCTCGCAGATATCTAGCCGCCTGCTATCGCTGTATCTATCGATGATTTCCGTGTTTTTTGTTAAGACTTCTCTGGTGATGGTCTGGTTGTGGGAAGAGATTATATGTTCCTTAATGGAGCCCTGTTGCTTATGCATCGTTAATCGCCAGGAATGAGATGTTGTTGTCTTGTCTATATACTGAATTCTTTGAGGTTTAGTCCCCAAGTGGGCATTTGAAGCCATAGACGACGTTGACCTCTTTTAACGCGTTCTGCTTTGTGTCTGGAGAGTTTCTCATGAGTAGGTTGGCAGTTTTCTTGGTTTTATAGTAGATCGTCAATTGTATCTTCCGATTTTTGTCTGTAGGGATAACATTTCTGTTAACAATATCTTTCAGGACCCTTTCCTCCGTTTTATGGGCTGTGGAAAAGACGTTCCTGTAAAATAGCCTAATAGGGGGTACAGGTGTTGTGTTAGTTGTCTCTTCAGAGGTTGCATGGCGTTTCACCTTCCTTCTTATGATGTCTTCAACGAAACCATTGGAGAAGTCGTTGTTGACTAGGACCTGCCTTTTCCTACAGATTTCTTCATCGACTTGCTTCCATCCTGAACCTTGGCTGAGAGCACGGTCGACAAAAGCGTTAAGAACTCTCCTCTTGTACTTGTCTGGGCAGTCACTGTTGGCATTGAGGCACATTCCTATGTTTGTTTCCTTAGTGTAGACTGCAGTGTGGAAACTTCCGCTCCTTTCCATGACTGTTACATCTAGAAAGGGCAGCTTCCCATCCTTCTCCATCTCATGAGTGAAACGCAACACAGAATTCCGCACAAATGCCTCCTTCAGCTCCTGCAGATGTCTGACATCCGGTACCTGTGTAAAAATTTCGTCAACATACCTGCAGTATATGGCTGGTTTTAAGTTCATGTCGACTAAGACCTTTTGTTCGATGGTACCCATGTAGAAGTTCGCAAACAGGACACCTAGGGGAGAACCCATGGCGACCCCATCTACTTGCTTATACATGCGCCAATCCGGGCTCAAGAAGGGTGCCTCCTTAGTACAAGCTTGGAGTAGTTTCCTTAGAATGCTTTCTGGTATGTCAAGAGGAGTACAGGCCGGATCACGATTCACTCTGTCCGCTGTCAACCGATTGTTTCTTCCACAGGTACGTTGGTAAACAGTGATTCTACGTCCAACGAGGCTCTTTCAGGCTTGTTTGCATTTGTGTTCCTCACGTGTTGCCCCAAAAAATGAGGTGATTTGACAAAATGCTATGCCCAAGATTACCATCCGAGTGCCGGCGGGGAAGTGGTTCATATA
>WNGS01071877.1:0-2500 GCA_020271785.1 Procambarus virginalis | reverse complement strand
ACGCACCTGCAACTCCCTCCTTCCCCCCACTTCTGCACACCTGGTCGACCTGCCACTGCTGCTCCCAGCCAAACTAGCGACTTGCGGCCGTCCTTCGTTCTCATTGGCTGCTACCCACACACCACTTCCGCTCCACGCCAATCACATCCCGCCAATCATTGTTGGAGTCCCTTGCAGCTCTGCCAGCCAGAATATATCTCGTGCTCCTGCTGTGAACACCTAATTTGACCCACCTCGTGTGATCAAATAGAGGTTGATAGCTTGCGCATATATTCCCAGCACCATTTATCTTTGTTAACGTAACCAGTTCCCCCCTTTTCATTTGTTATATCTTTTTACGTATTTTACTTTTACATTATTATAAATGCCAAGAAATGTCTTTATTTTATTTTGTTTTTCTAGATTAAGTAAAGTGCATTTTTTATATTTTGTGTTTTCGTGTATCTTACCTTACCACAGATTATCAGACAAGCAGTCACTCTTTTTTTTCCTTTTTTTTCTATAACTTGCTTGTATGTGGCGCAGCATTGACATCTGCTATTTGGAAGACTGCCGACCACCATTTCCAACACGTTACCGTCACATATAATTGGGGGCCTGCCCACGGAGCTTCACTCAGGTATTGTTATTGTGGTAGCGTACTTGCTTTCATTTCCCTTGCTTTCATTATTTACATTAATCATTTTTTATTTCTATGGTGCTGTGTATATTGTGCATTACGGAATAGCATATGGTGAGTGTGAGACAACTTTGGATACGTGGTGACTGTAGGCCGCAGTCATACTCTTAATTGGTCGTCTCCCCCTTCCGTGTTATTATCCGTGTTTAACATCTTTTGTCCCCAGATATTTCTCACATTTTTGACAGATTATCACATAGGTACCCTGGTACTGTGGTCTGTCTCCGGGTCAATAGCACCTAAGTCCTGCAATCCGACTCTAGGAGGAAAAAGAGGCTTAGATCCTCTAGCACGAACTATTATTGGCGAATTGGGACCTCGCCGATAGTTCTCGTCACCAGATGACACTCGCACCCCTACTCGTCGGTCAGACTGATGGTATTTACCCAAGGTAGGGAATTGCGTTCTTTCTTTTGAGCACAAAGTTCGCTAATTCTGTAAATACCATATTCAATTTCAGTGGGTACTTTGCTTATGTTCTATAGTGACTTGGCAAGGTATGACTACATTTTTTGGACTACCTCATTTATTTTGAAGCCAATTAGTGTTTCACTTGTCTTTTAAACTCAGTTTCCACTAATTAGTAGGATTTTCTTGCCTTTATCCTCCTACAGTGAGTACCAGGTACAAGATTTCCTGCGACCTTATTCATTTACCATCTTGAATTACTTTAATTATTAATAATTCCCCACAGGATAGGTATCAGTTGCCACGTTTCCTGTTTCTGACATTCACCATATTGTCACTGTATATTCGTGTCTCCTTTATTTTGCTATATTTTCACAATATTCCGCCTACAGGCTTTCAGGCAAATCCAGAAGTGAAATAGGAACTTACGTCATGCAAGAAGGGTCGAATTGATAACTCTTGCACACGAGTATCAATTGGAAGTACCACCTGGCGCCAACAAATATACCATAAATAATATGATTTTAGATTATCTTTTGGATGACGGAAAGATAGATTCTGATACTCATGACAATACATTATTTCAGATAAGGATGACTTGAGAGCGATGAGCTCAAATTAGAACTTGCCAAGATCGAGCGGAGCAACAACAGAAGCAGCTGCAATCAAGAGCGTGAAGCTGCAATCAGAGAGCGTGAAGCTGCAATCAAAAGGGAAGAACAAGAAGAGAAATCCGCCTTAAAAGAGAAGAGGCCGCACTGAAGAAAGAAGAAGTGAAAGGGAGGCCCTACTCCACAAAGGACAGCAGAACGTGAGTTGGCCTTATACAACAGCGACTCGAGATACAACAAGAACACGACAAACGACAGGCAGAACAGCCCTAAACTGTCGTGACCGAGAACTCGCGAGGACACTGCACACCAAGCTCAACTCCAACAAACGGCAGCTAGTCTTCCTCCCAGATTCAATGTCTCCCATGCAAGTAAGTTAATGCCCCCTTCATAGAAACGAGGTTGATGTGTTTTTCACCACTTTTGAGACCCTTGCTGATCAACTTAATCGGCCTGACACTGTCATGTTCACAGAAAATGTACCATCCGTTTTCTATGTGCGGCGGCTGGACGCCACGAAGAAGGTAAACAAGATACAGGACGCTACCAGCTTGGAGCTACTCTATCATGTAATCGTTCATTGTTATTAAAGTCAGTACCAGGAATGACTTTACATCACCTTACTACCAAGACTATCTCAGCTATACACCAGACACACAACAACCAATGGTCTACCCTTCTCCGAGTACATTTACACAGGAAGAGCATCAGTCCACCTCAGCACTTTGGCATCAGAAAACGACTACACCACCCGAAGCAAGCTGTGTTGGACCCTACCTTCTCTCCACCGAAAGCTATCGAC
>WNGS01071874.1:0-11974 GCA_020271785.1 Procambarus virginalis | reverse complement strand
TCAAATGCAGTATTTGGAGCTTTCACAGAAACCCATGCAGGGGAATTCTTGGACAGTGAGATCTGGATTCCAGGATATAACCTATACAGGTGTGATAGGAAAATTAGGTCACATGGAGGAGTGGGTCTGTATATTAGGGAAGACCTTGTGTGCTCGGAGCTCCTAAACGTTACAAATGAGGTGATAGAGGTACTGGATTAAAAATAGAGAAAATAAATTTAGTGATTATTCTAATATACAAACCGCCAGATGCAACGGCTGAGGAATTCACAGAACAGATAAACAAAAGAGAATAGCCTTGATAATTTGGAGAACCCAATACCTGATATTATCTTCTTAGGTGACTTCAACTTGCCTAGTCTCAGGTGGAGAATAGCAAACAATAATATTATACCAGGAATCTATCAGGACCTAACCAACCACAGATTAGAGAACTACTTAGATTCTGTGACAAATTTTCACTTACTCAGCAGATATCGGAGCCAACGAGAAATGAAAATATTCTAGATCTGGTCTTTACGAACAATGAAGACATTATCAGAGACATTACGATATCAGATACCACATATTCAGATCACAAGCTCATTGAAGTGCAAACTACCATCAATACCCAGAATAGACCTAAAACGTTGATAAAGCGAGAGGGGCTATTCAGTAAATTCAATTTAATAATAAAAGGATAGACTGGGAGATAATAAACAGGGAACTTAAAAACATTCCATGGGAAACTGTTTTAAGTAATAAAAGTCCTACAGAAGGAATAGAAAAACTGACTTCGGAAGCGTATCAAGTCTGTCTGAAACATGTTCCTTTGAGGAAAGCCAGAAAGAGATCCAACGTAGAAAGAGAACGCAGAAGACACTATAAACGTAGGAAAAGAATAACGGAACTGCTTATGCAGACACGAATTTCCCGTCAAAGAAGGAATAATTTAAATAGGAGATTGAAGAAATCGAGCGAAAATTGAAACACTCATATGAAACTGAAGAAAGGCAGTTAGAACAGAAAGCAATTCAGGAATAAAGAAAAATCCAAAATACTTCTTCACATATGCGAATCAAAAGCAAAAACTACTGCCAGTATTGGACCTATTCGTACAAGTGAAGGTTCATACACGGAGGATGACAAAGAAATTAGTGAAATCCTAAAAAAGCAGTATGAGGACATGTTTAGCACTCCAATAAACAACATGAAAGTAGAAGATCCAGACAATTTCTTTATGCGGGATATCCAAACCCCTGTAAATATAACTGATATCAACACGAGCGCACTAAATTTTGAAAGAGAAATTGAAAACATGCCCATGCACTCGGCCCCAGGTCCAGACTCATGGAATTCAATATTTATAAAGAAATGCAAAGTGCCGGTAGCACAGGCACTCAGTATAGTGTGGAGGAAGAGCTTGGACACGGGGGAGATACCAGATGCACTTAAAGTAGCAGACATAGCCCCTCTACACAAGGGAGGGAGCAAAGCATTGGCAAAGAATTATAGACCAGTTGCACTAACATCGCACATAATAAAAGTATTTGAGAGAGTGATTAGGAGTCAGGTCACCAATTTCATGGAGACCAATGACCTTCACAACCCAGGCCAACATGGATTTCGAGCGGGAAGATCGTGCCTCTCACAGCTACTTGAGCACTACGATAAAGTCACTGAGGCATTAGAAGAAAAACAGAATGCTGATGTGATATACACGGACTTCGCAAAGGCATTCGATAAATGTGACCATGGCGTGATAGCACACAAAATGAAGTCAATGGGAATAACCGGTAAAGTAGGACGCTGGATACTCAGTTTTCTGTCAAACAGGACTCAGCGAGTAACGGTCAACCATATAAAATCTAGTCCAAGTGCAGTTAAAAGCTCTGTACCTCAGGGTACAGTCCTTGCACCGCTGCTTTTCCTTATTCTCATATCAGATATAGACAAAAATACAAGTCACAGCTTCGTATCATCCTTTGCAGACGACACAAAAATCAGTAAGAAAATTACCTCGGCTGAAGACATTGAAAAACTTCAAGCTGATATTAATAAAGTTTTCGACTGGGCATCAGAAAATAATATGATGTTTAACAGTGACAAATTCCAGGTACTCAGGTACGGTAAAAATGAGGACCTTAAACATAATACAGGGTACAAAACACAATCAAATGTGCCCATAGTAGGAAAACAACATGTAAAGGATTTGGGAATAATGATGTCTGACGACCTAACGTTTAGGGAGCATAACCAAGCAAATATTGCGACAGCCAGAAAAATGATAGGATGGATTACGAGAACTTTCAAATCCAGGGATCCCATCACAATGCTTGTACTCTTCAAGTCACTTGTGCTGTCCCGTCTTGAGTACTGTTCAGTACTCACTTCCCCCTTTAGAGCAGGAGAGATTGCTGAAATAGAGGGAATACAGAGAACATATACGGCACGCATAGACGCGATAAAGCACCTAAATTATTGGGATCGTCTCAAAGCTCTCCAAATGTACTCACTAGAAAGAAGACGAGAGAGATATCAAATAATATACACCTGGAAGATACTGGAGGGCCAGGTCCCAAATCTACACAGTAAAATAACAACGTACTGGAGTGAACGATATGGAAGAAAATGCAGAATAGAGCCAGTGAAGAGCAGGGGTGCCATAGGCACAATCAGAGAACACTGTATAAACATCAGAGGTCCGCGGTTGTTCAACGTCCTCCCAGCAAGCATAAGAAATATTGCCGGAACAACCGTGGACATCTTCAAGAGGAAACTAGATTTATTCCTCCAAGGAGTTCCGGACCAGCCGGGCTGTGGTGGGTATGTGGGCCTGCGGGCCGCTCCAAGCAACAGCCTAGTGGACCAAACTCTCACAAGTCAAGCCTGGCCTCGGGCCGGGCTTGGGGAGTAGAAGAACTCCCAGAACCCCATCAACCAGGTATCAACCAGGTAATAGGCCTTTTGCAGTTACTCCCATTCTTCCCTTTAACTTACCCAATGTTATACCCATTGTTTCGTGTTCTATCTTGTGTTGAAAGTTTGTTTTCACCTCAACCAAAAGTGTTGTAACATATCACCTCACCCAAATGCAGGTATATAAAATGAAAGCCGTATAAATTATAGCATAGAACTCTGTTTAGTGTTTGCAAGTTATAGTTGTGTGTGTGTAAACTAAAGTCTTTGAAAATGTAATAAGTTCTTGTGAAACGCGTTCAAGTGTCGCGTCAGACTAGAAATAAAAATGAATTTTGGAGAATTGATTTTTCAATTACCATCGAGAATGAAATGAAACATAAGAAATATTGAGAAAATTCATGTTAGAATTATTAATCTTACTTTTTCGGTCATATTTAATATATATATATATATATATATATATATATATATATATATATATATATATATTTATATTTTAGTATATTTTGGTATCAGTCTTTCCTGTAGACATATATTATTAAATATGATCGAAAAAGTAAGATTAATAATTCTAACACGAATTTTCTCGATCTTCCTTATGTTTTTTTTTACTGTTGATGGTAAATGAAAAATCAATTCTCCAAAATTAATTTTTATTTCAAGTCTGGCACGACACTTGAGCGCGTTTCGTAAAACTTATTACATTTTCAAAGACTTTAGCTTACACACACAACACAACTGTAACTGAATAGAGCTAAAACATCTTCGATTTTATATACCTGCATTTGGGTGAGGTGACATGTTACAATAGTATTTGGATGAGGTGAAAACAGATTTTCAACACAAGCCAGAACTGGGTATAGAACTGGGTATAGAATCGGTGTATAGAGTCGGGATATGAGCTAAAGGGAAGGATGGAAGTAACTGCAGAGGGCCTATTGGCCCATATTTCTTGATGCTTCTATATTGGAGCGGAGTCTTGAAATGGGTAGAATATAGTTGTGCATTAATTGGCTGTTGATTGCTGGTGTTGACTTCTTGATGTGTAGTGCCTCGCAGATGTCAAGCCGCCTGCTATCGCTGTATCTATCGATGATTTCTGTGTTGTTTACTTAGATTTCTCTGGTGATGGTTTGGTTGTGGGAAGAGATTATATGTTCCTTAATGGAGCAGTGTTGCTTATGCTCCGTTAAACGCCTGGAAAGAGATGTTGTTGTCTTGCCTATATACTGCGTTTTTTGAGGCTTACAGTCCCCAAGAGGGCATTTGAAGGCATTGACGACGTTGGTCTCTTTTAGAGCGTTCTGCTCTGTGTCTGGAGAGTTTCTCATGAGTAGGCTGGCCGTTTTCTTGGTTTTATAGTAAATCGTCAGTTGTATCCTTTGATTTTTGTCTGTAGGGATAACGTTTCTATTAACAATATCTTTCAGGACCCTTTCCTCCGTTTCATGAGCTTTGGAAAAGAAGTTCCTGTAAAATAGTCTAATACAGGGTATAGGTGCTGTATTAGTTGTCTCTTCAGAGGTTGCATGGCGTTTCACTTTCCTTCTTATGATGCTTTCAACGAAACCATTGGAGAAGCCGTTGTTGACTAGGACCTGCCTTACCCTACAGAGTTCATCGTCAACTTCCTTCCATTCTGAGCTGTGACTGAGAGCACGGTCGACATAAGCGTTAACAACACTCCTCTTGTACCTGTCTGGGCAGTCACTGTTGGCATTTAGGCACATTCCTATGTTTGTTTCCTTAGTGTAGACTGCAGTGTGGAAACTCCGCTCCTTTCCATGACTGTTACATCTAGAAAGGGCAGCTTCCCATCCTTCTCCATCTCGTAAGTGAAACGCAACACAGAATTCTGCTCAAATGCCTCTTTCAGCTCTTGCAGATGTCTGACATCAGGTACCTGCGTAAAAATGTCGTCAACATTGTCATGTTCACAGAAAATGGTACCATCCGTTTTCTATGTGCGGCGGCTGGACGCCAAGAGGAGAAGGTAAACAGCACACAGGACGCCTGCCAAGCTTGGGAGCTACTCTATCATGTAATCGTTTATTATTATTAAAGTCAGTAACCAGGAATGACTTTACATCAACCTTACTACCAAGACTATCTCAGCTATACACAGACACCACACTGGCGACGAGGATGAACTGGGAACGCAGGTATTTTGTTCAACAAAACACAAGGAAGGAGCATGCTGTCTCGCTCAGAGGAAGGAAAAGCTGTCTGTGAGCATCATACCCGATGCTGTATGCAACCCCATGCTGTGTGCTGACTGTTGCTGTGTGCTGATCGTTGCTGTGTGCTGGCCGTTGCTGTGTGCTGGCCAATGCTGTGTGCTACCCAAGCTGTGCTGAGTGTTGCTGTGTGAGAGGAATCTGCCGACGCTGTGTACGAAACGACGCTTTGATGTAGTGTACAAAACCCGATGTTTTGGTTACGAAACGACGCTTCGTGCTACAAAATTCTTCACGCTGTGAACCAACTGCTGCCTACTGCTGTACCAACTGCTTCCTACTGCTGCCTACTGCTGCCTACTGCTGCCAATTGCTGTACCAACTGCTAACAACTGCTGTGTTGCTGTGAGTAGGAACAACACATGTACACAAGGGCTAGGTAAGAAGTCAGTTGCTGCTGTGTTGTGCACTGTTGTGAACTTTTGCATTAAAATGCTTGTGTGCTTTGCAAAATTAAAGTAATTACAGTGAATTCTTGAATAACATATACAGTGCAGTAAGTGTTATATATTCTGAGGAACATTTTAAGTGATAAGTTTAAATTTATTCAGTAAAAATGGCAAATATACCTCAGTTTCCTGCATTTGATCCTGACTGTGACCAGACAAACCTGTCACAGAGGTGGGTCAAATGGCTTAAAAGGTTTGAAAATTTGTTGATAGTTTCTGACATCAAAAGTGCTGAAAGAAAGCGTGCTTTCTGCTTCATTATGCAGGTGATAGAGTTTGTGATATCTTTGATACACTGAAAGATACTGGTGGTGCCAAAGATTATGACACTGCCAAGGCCAAATTAACTGAGCATTTCAAACCAAGGCAAAATACTGCTATGGAAATTATGCATTTCAGGAGAGCAAAACAACTCTCTAATGAAACTGTTGATCAATACCATACACGTCTGCAGGGTTTAGCAGCCCATTGTGAGTTTGCTGATGTTGACAAAGAAATCAAACAGCAAATAATTGAAACATGCACATCTACACGTCTTCGTCGAAGAGCTCTAGAACTTGTTGATGATGAAAGTTCTCTTAACAAGATACTGGATATGGCTCGTCGAATGGAAGATGCTGCACGTGATGCTCGTGTCATGGAGTGCAGTGCCAACAACGGTTCTGCCACTGTTACTAACAGTCATGAAGTGTGTAAGGTTCAGGGAGTACACCATGATCATAGAAGATATCATGCCAAACCTAACATTAAATTGAGCCGAGAACCACATCACAACTGGAGTCATGGAACAAGACTCAAGCAGTCACAACGACTCACATCAGAGGTTGTCAATAATAAATGTTACAATTGTGGAGGAGACTACCCACACCCAGATAATGTTTGTCCTGCACAAGGTAAGAAGTGCTATGAGTGTAGAAAACTAGGTCATTTTGGTGCTATGTGTCGTTCCGCACTAAAGAAACCACAATCAATAAATAAAAGCAATGTACGAGGATCAAGTCATAGGAGTCGAGGTGGCAAACACAATATTGCACCTCAAATCAAGAATGTTAATAATATACAAGACAACATTTCATTACAACCAGTCTCAGATGACAGTGAATGTGATTATATTTATGGAGTACAAGCAATCACAGAATGGAATGATCTTCCAAACAACCCAGAGACTATAGTATACATTGCTGGCATTTGTCTCAAAATTCTCATTGACACTGGATCAAACATTGACACCATTGCTGAGTGCCACTATGAAAAATTTAAAAAACAATTCCCAAAGCTTGAAAACTATAATGGCAAAGCCACTGCCTATGCTTCAAAGGTAGCCTTACCAGTGATTGGAACTTTCACTGCAGAGATTAAGTCAAAGAATGCAATGCTCATTACTACATTCCATGTTGTTAGGAATGCAAAGGAGTCTTTACTCAGTTACAAGACTTCAACCAAATTGGGGCTACTTCAGCTTTCTAATGCTGTAGCAGTGGAATCTGCAAACAATGTTGATGCTATTGTTGCTGAATTTTCTGATCGGTTTAAATCCATAGGTTGTTATACTGATAGCAAGGTACATCTGCATATCAACCCAGATGTAATTCCAGTTGCCCAACCACATCGCCGACAACCATTCCATACTCGCAAGAAAGTCGATGCCGAACTGGATAGGCTGATAGAACTAGATATCATTGAACCGGTAACAGGCCCAACACCATGGGTAAGCCCAATTGTCACTCCACCGAAGCCGAAGAATCCAGATGAGATACGCATTTGTGTAGACATGCGTGTTCCCAACAAGGCAATAATGCGTGAACGCCATCCTACACCCACTGTAGATGATATGATATACCGCTTGAATGGTGCAACTGTATTCAGCAAGTTAGATTTAAACAAGGGCTATCATCAGCTTGAACTTGATGATGAGAGTCGATTCATCACAACGTTTACGACACATCGAGGTCTGTACAAGCGCCTGAGTTTTGGTATTAACAGTGCTGCTGAAGTATTCCAGCACATCATCAGCCAGGTATTGCAAGATATACCTAATGCTGACAACATGTCTGATGACATCATTGTTTATGGCCGTACCCAAGCTGAACACGACAAAGCTCTTCGTGCAACATTGCAACGCTTACGAGAAAAGAATTTGACGCTAAGCCGAGCAAAGTGTGAGTTCAATCAACATAAAATTGAATTCTTTGGACATGTACTTAGTGACAAAGGTCTGTCTCCAGATCCTAAGAAAGTTGCAGATATCAAGAATGCTGCACCTCCTTCAACATCCACTGAAGTACATAGTTTTCTGGGAATGGCAAACTACTGTTCTCGCTTCATTCCAGATTTTGCTACCATTACGAAGCCTCTACGTGAGCTCCTGAAGAAAAATGCATCATGGTACTGGAGCGATGTCGAGCAAAATGCATTTGATGCTGTGAAAGATGCACTAGTAGAAAATGCGACTGCTGCATACTTTGATCCATCAATGGACACTGAGTTAACGGTGGATGCTAGTCCTGTTGGTTTAGGTGCTGTGTTAGCCCAACACAAACCTGGTCAACCAGATTCAAGAGTAGTAATTGCCTACGCCAGCCGTTCTCTCACAGATGTTGAGCAACGATACAGTCAGACAGAGAAGGAAGCTCTTGCTCTTGTATGGGGCTGTGAACACTTCAATGTGTATCTGCTTGGTGCACCCTTTACCACGATAGTCACTGACCACAAACCGTTGGAGACCATCTTCAATAATCCAAAGTCCAAACCACCAGCTCGCATTGAGAGATGGGCTCTTCGTCTGCAACCATACAACTTTACGGTGAAATACAAGCCAGGTGCAGGCAATCCCGCTGATTACATCAGTCGACATCCTGCCAACAGTTTCACCATCACCAAGCATCAGCAAGTTGCCGAGGAATATGTACACTCTGTAACCTGTGATGCAGTCCCTAAGGCTCTCACTCTTGACGAAATCCGTACTGCAACCCTAGAGGACCCAACTCTGCAAGCAACAGTGGATGCATTGACTAAGAAAAAGTTTCCACGCATCCCACCCTCAGGAGTTGACCAAGATGCATTCAAAGCACTTGAACGCATCCAGACAGAATTAAGTGTTACGCAACAACGCGACACCGTGCTGCGAGGTACTCGTATCGTCATTCCAGCTGTTCTCCAGCAACGTGCTCTGAAGCTTGCACATCAAGGACACCAAGGTCTTGTAAGGACCAAACAGCTGCTACGAGAAAAGGTGTGGTTTCCTGGCATTGATCGTCAAGCTAAGGACATGCATGATGCCTGTGTCCCTTGCCAAGCTGCAGTGGATACTTCAAGACCAACACCTCTACAACCTTCACCACTACCTGCTGCACCATGGATGGAAGTATCGATGGACTTCTGTGGACCGCTACCAACTGGAGAGTACTTGATGGTAGTCATTGATGATCACTCACGTTATCCAGAAGTAGAAATCATCACTTCCACATCTGCAAAGGCTGTCATCCCGAACTCGACAAGATCTTTTCAAACTTTGGCATTCCTGAAGTTGTCAAGACGGACAATGGACCGCCATTTAATGGACAAGACTTTGTCAACTTTGCTGAGCATATTGGATTCAAACACCGCCGTGTGATGCCACTACATCCTCAAGCAAATGGAGAAGTCGAGAGATTCATGCAACCTCTCATGAAAGCTGTACGCTGTGCTCATGCCGAAGGACGATCCTGGAAACAAGCTATGTATGCTTTTCTCAGGAACTACCGTGCAACACCGCATGGAACACTGGGCAAGTCGCCTGGCGAACTTTTATTTGGACGTCCTATGAGAATCGCACTACCTGTCATGCCAGCCAAGGTAACGGATAAACGTCTCGCTCAGAAGGATGCACTAGCGAAGGGCAAAATGAAAATTGCTCATGATCAACGTGCAAAGGAACAATTCATAAAGGTTGGAGATACTGTTCTCGTTAAAAAGAAAAAAGAGGGAAAGCTAGATATGCCGTATGATACAAAACCATATAAAGTGATTAGTGTAAAAGGAACTATGGTAACAGCGAGTAATAGAGATCATAGTATAACACGTAATATGGCTTATTTCAAAGTGATTCCAAATAGTGTAGAAAATGATGAAGTGCAAAGTCGTGCAAAAGAAAAAGAAAAAATGAGTTATAACTCGATAAACAATTCATCGAGGGATATTCTTGTACTTAAGGACTCTCGTCCAAAACGACATGTTAAACGCCCTACACGATATGATGATTAATTGTGTTCCTATGTAATGCAAAGTATTACTTTATTGTTATGCTAACTAAATTTAATATTGTTTGAATAATGCAGATCTCTCATTCAATATTTTGTAACTTTGTATTACAGTTTTTTCATGTTTGTTTAACATTGCATATGTATTTTTAACATTGAAATCCTTTGTGGTAAAGATTGTTTAAATTCTTTGTGTGTTTAATTAATGTTAAATGTATGCAATATCTCTTGATATGTTAATAACTTACTTTGTGTCAATAACTTTGCTTTGTGCTACAAGCATGGTAGACATCCTGTATTCATTCTTTTTAAAGAAAAGGAGGGATGTCATGTTCACAGAAAATGGTACCATCCGTTTTCTATGTGCGGCGGCTGGACGCCAAGAGAGAAGGTAAACAGCACACAGGACGCCTGCCAAGCTTGGGAGCTACTCTATCATGTAATCGTTTATATTATTAAAGTCAGTAACCAGGAATGACTTTACATCAACCTTACTACCAAGACTATCTCAGCTATACACAGACACCACAAACATATCTGCAGTATATGGCCGGTTCAAGTTCGTGTCGAATAGACTTTTTCTCGTGGTACCCATGTAGAAAGTTCGCAAACAGCGACCTAGGGGGAACCCATGGCTACCCCTCTACTTGCTTATAAATGTGCCCCTCCGGGCTCAAGAAGAGTGCTCTTAGTACAAGCTTGGAGTAGTTTCTCAGGATGTTTCTGGTATGTCAAGAGGAGTCACAGCCGGATCACGATACACTCTGTCCGCTATCATCAGATGGTTTCATCACAGGTACGTGGTTAAACATGATCTACGTCCAACGAGGCTTTTATCCCTGTGGCCCGTGTTCCCCACAGTAAGTCCAACAAATTCCTTTGGAGACTCAGGATGAATTGCGCAAGGGACATAAGAGTCAGACAAGCCGTTGATTCGTTTGCCAGATTCCGGGGTGTGGGTATCTGGTGATGATGGCCGGAGTGGGTTTTGTTTCCAGCTTAGTGTCTTGAATTTCCATACGCAATCCGGTTTTATCCCCAATATCTTTGGAAGGTGGAGTCCGGATTTCTGGCGTCATAGTTTCGATTGATTGTTGACCTTTGTTTCAATTCGGCTGTAGAGTCCTTCGTACCCTTTGAATTTAGTTTGGTCAGAGAGTATGAGGTTCATTTTCGCCAGATATTCGTCTTTTTTGAGAAGGACGTATATGGTG
Organism: Procambarus virginalis; assembly: GCA_020271785.1. Classification (NCBI taxonomy): domain Eukaryota; kingdom Metazoa; phylum Arthropoda; class Malacostraca; order Decapoda; family Cambaridae; genus Procambarus; species Procambarus virginalis. Next base: position 935 of record WNGS01071874.1, on the reverse strand, counting down.
ACTTGTCGCCTTTCTTGAAAACTATCTCCTTGTTCTCACGAGGCTCTTAAGTGCCGCTTTGAGCTGGGGACAGTATGGTGCTTCTGTAGTTGCCTCGATTCTTTCCTCCTTCTGCAATAAGTTCTGCTTGTAAGGTGTCTTGGTGGGACCTTCTTTTGTGCTTCGAGGTCGAATATGTCGTCCAACAGGATCTCCAACTCTCACTTTCGGGCCAACTCACTTGGTCTGGACATAACGTGACAGTTTACACCAGATTTAGGAGAGTGACTTGGTCCTCAGTGAGGTTGATTCCTGCAAGGTTCAGGAAGCCGTCTCTTGGTCGTGGAATTGCCATAGGTCCTCCATATAACCTTTTGTTTCTTCATTATCCTTGTTTCAGTGCTGAGGTGATGTCGGTCTGTGAGGATGTTGAGGTGTTATGCGATGCGAGTACGGAGACTTTCGTCGATGTTGCTGTTTCTCCATTCGTTTGTGGCTGAAGTAGTTGCGTTTTGTTGTCTTTGATTTCATTTTCTGTCTTGTATATCTGATTACTAATCAGATCTTGGCGATATTTATCGTGAAGGCTTGATTCCTTGCTGCTGGTCGTGCGTTTTAATATTAGTATATTTTGGTAGCAGTCTTTCCTGTAGACAATATTATTAACTATGACCGAAAAAGTAAGATTAATAATTCTAACACGAATTTTCTCGATCTTTCTTATGTTTCTTTGACTGTTGATGGTAAATGAAAAATCAATTCTCCAAAATTCATTTTTATTTGTAGTTTGACGCGACACTTGAGCGCGTTTCGTAAGACTTATTACATTTTCAAAGACTTTAGTTTACACACAACACAACTATAACTGAATAGAGCTTAAACATCTTCGATTTTATATACCTGCATTTGGGTGAGGTGACATGTTACAATAGTATTGGATGAGGTGAAAACAGATT
>WNGS01071864.1:3260-25313 GCA_020271785.1 Procambarus virginalis | reverse complement strand
ACACACACACACACACTACACACACACAACACACACAACACACACACACACACACACACACACACATTAGGGGGCCTGGTAGCCTGGTGGATATCGCGCAAAACTCGTAATTCTGTGGCGCGGGTTCGATTCCCGCACCAGGCAGAAACAAATGGGCAAAGTTTCTTTCACCCTGAATGCCCCTGTTACCTAGTAGTAAATAGGTACCTGGGAGTTAGTCAGCTGTCACGTGCTGCTTCCTGGGGTATGTGTGTGAAAAAAAAGTAGTTAGTAAACAGTTGATTGACAGTTGAGAGGCGGGCCGAAAGAGCAAAATTCAACCCCCGCAAACACAACTAGGTGAACACACACACACGCCATTGTCAGAAAGCCTTGATACAGTGCCACACAAGAGGCTAGTGAAAAGCTGGAGATGCAGGCTGGAGTGAAGAGAAGGTACTCCATTGGATAAGGAGTACCTAAGCAACAGGAGACAACGAGTCAGTGTGAGGGGTGAGGTCTCAGATTGGCGAGACGTTACAAGTGGAGTCCCGCAGGGGTCAGTCCTTGGACCTATATTGTTTCTGATATATGTAAATGATCTCCCAGAGGGTATAGAATCGTTTCTCTCAATGTTTGCCGATGATGCAAAAATTATGAGGATTGAAACTGAGGACGATAGTAGGAGGCTACAAGATGACCTAGACAGACTGAGTGAATGGTCCAACAAATGGCTGTTGAAGTTCAACTCGAGTAAATGCTAAACAAATGAAACTAGGCAGTGGAAACAGGAGGCCAGACACAGGATACAGAATATGAGATGAAGTACTTAATGAAACAGACAGAGAGAAAGATCTAGGAGTTGATATCACACCAAACCTGTCTCCTGAAGCCCACATAAAGAGAATAACGTCTGCGGCATATGCGAGGTTGGCTAACATCAGAACAGCGTTCAGGAACCTGTGTAAGGAATCATTCAGAATCTTGTATACCACATATGTAAGACCAATCCTGGAGTATGCGGCCCCAGCATGGAGCCCGTACCTTGTCAAGCACAAGACGAAGCTGAAAAAAATTCAAAGGTATCCCACTAGACTAGTCCCCGAACTAAGAGGCATGAGTTATGAGGAAAGGCTGCGGGAATGCACCTTATGCCACTGGAAGACAGAAGAGCAAGGGGAGACATGATCACAACCTACAAAATCCTCAGGGGAATCGACCGGGTAAACAAGGATAAGCTATTCAACACCGGTGGTACGCGAACAAGGGGACACAGGTGGAAACTGAGTGCCCACATGAGCCACAGGGACGTTAGAAGGAACTTTTTCAGTGTCAGAGTAGTTAACGGATGGAATGCATTAGGCAGTGATGTGGTGGAGGCTGGCTCCATACACAGTTTCAAATGTAGATATGATAGAGCCCAGTAGGCTCAGGAATCTGTACACCAGTTGATTGCCAGTTGAGAGGCGGGACCGAAGAGCCAAAGCTCAACCCTCGCAAGCACAAATAGGTGAGTTCACACACGCACACACCCGCACACATACACACACTTAACTAAGTGGGGCGCACGCAATAAGGGACAAAGGTGTCCCTTAGTCCCTTCCACAGGTGGAAGCTGAGTACCCAAAATGAGACATAAAGACAAAACTTGTTTAGTGTCAGAGTAGTCAACAAATGGAATGCATTGGGCAGTGATGTGATGGAGCAGACTCTATGCACAGATTCAAATGTAGATATAATAGATATAATAGATATAATAGATATAATAGGCCTGGCATCAAGAATTAAGTGCCAGTTTCCATGGTGGAGTATTTACACCTGAGTAGGACTGGCTTCCGGTGCTAATAAAGTATGTAATTTAGGAGGACAGACAGACAGATAATGATATAATAGAGGAAGCAATGACACAACTGGAGACACTAGACGAAGCGAAACCCGCGGGACCAGATGAATAACCACTGATTTTGAAATAAGCTTCACGGACCCTCAATATACACCTAGAATTTATATATAATGATACACAGGTGTTAGGGGGAGGGAGGGAGAGACTTGCCCAGCAGCAAGAAGACGGCAAAATATGCTCTCAGTGAGGTGTGCAAAGAAGGTTGCAGGAACCTTGTGATAAGCAACAGACAAAATGTCACTAGCATCATCTGCAAATAATTATGTTTACAAACAAGCCTCAACACAGCTCTACCTCTTGAGCTGTATTGAGCTACCTTATCTTGAGATGATTTCGGATGCTTTAGTGTCCCCGCGGCCCGGTCCTCGACCAGGCCTCCACCCCCAGGAAGCAGCCCGTGACAGCTGACTAACACCCAGGTACCTATTTTACTGCTAGGTGACAGGGGCATAGGGTGAAAGAAACTCTGCCCATTGTTTCTCGCCGGCGCCTGGGATTGAACCCAGGACCACAGGATCACAAGTCCAGCGTGCTGTCCGCTCGGCCGACCGGCTCTACGGGAAGGGAAATTGTGCATAAAAAACCTAATGAGTTCTACTGTCAATTGATGAAACAAGACAGAGAGGGGTGGATAGACTGCATATTTCTAGACTGCCTAAGAGCATTTGACACAGTTCCCTAAACACACTATTACACAAACGTAGGGTCACTGGATGGGATGGGAGGTTCCTGGGAGGGGAAGGAGGTCGGCAGAATGGAAGGGTGGGAGTGTAGGGGCTGTGAGGGGTCTGAAGAACATTGTTGAACATAGTGATCATAGTTGCTTGTTTATGTTATTCCAAATGTTTTTTTTTTTTGTTCTTATTTGTAAGTAATTCCTTATTGCTCCTTCTCTCTGCCAACAGGTGGGTGTCCCGGCCAGCACTCGCAGCCTCCCGGTACGTGAGTTCATTGATCGTGATTAATTTCTTGTGATATCAGGTTATCTTGAGGATATCTTGAGATGATTTCGGGGGGCTTAGCGTTCCCCGCGGCCCGGTCCTCGACCAGGCCTCCTTTTTGTTACACACCCCCAGGAAGCAGCCCGTGACAGCTGACTAACTCCCAGGTACCTATTTACTGCTAGGTAACAGGGGCATCATGGTGGAAAGAAAGTCTGCCTATTTGTTTCCGCTTCCACCGGGGATCGAACCCGGAACCTTGGGACTGCCAGTCCGAATCCTGGGGGGGGGGGGTTAAGGTCAGTAGTAGGCCTAGGGACGAGGGGAGGGAGAGGTGGTGTTGATAAGCAATGAGAAACCATTGTTGTGGTAGAGCGGCGTCGTGCAAGCAGCGACGTGTAACAGCTTGCTTGACCAGCCATCCAGCCAGGAGGCCGGGCCAGAGACCGTCACACAAGCATATTGATCCTCGGAACCACTTCAAGGTTGAGGAAAGAGAGTTCCCGATCACTTGCGAAACCCCGTACATCTTCCCCTCGCTAATGGCGGCTTTGTTTACACTCATTAAAACCAGTTTACAAGCCCCGGAACTTCACAACCCGCGGTTGTTATTGTTAGTAAACAACCCTCGTTGTACTGCGGAGCTCCTTCCAAGCTGTTTAGTAAATGTAAACAAGAGCCGCCATGAGCCAGGAATGATGACTTCATTACACACACAAACCACAATAGCGTGATGCATCAAATGAACAAATCCACAAGAGCCGTGACGAGGATTCGAACCTGCGTCCGAGAAACAGCTTCGGACGCGGGTTCGAATCCTCGTCACGGCTCCTTGTGGATTTGTTCATCTGATGAATTCATCATTTCAATTCTGGTACCTCCCAGGTAGGCCTACCTGGAGGGGCCTACCTGGAGGGACCTACCCCACAGTTACAGGCCGTGCTAAGAGATATCCGGCCTCCATGTAGCTGGGGTTATAGGCCGTGTTATAGCCATCTGGCCTCCACGTAGTTGGGGTTATAGGCCGTGTTATAGCCATCCGGCCTCCACGTAGCTGGGGTTATAGGCCGTGTTATAGCCATCCGGCCTCCACGGAGCTGGTGTTAAAGGCCGTGTTAAGAGACATCCGGCCTCCACGTAGCTGGTGTTACAGGCCGTGTTAAGAGACATCCGGCCTCCACGTAGCTGGTGTTACAGGCCGTGTTAAGAGACATCCGGCCTCCACGTAGCTGGTGTTACAGGCCGTGTTATAGCCATCCGGCCTCCACGTAGCTGGTGTTTCAGGCCGTGTTAAGAGACATCCGGCCTCCACGTAGCTGGTGTTATAGACCGTGTTATAGCCATCCGGCCTCCACGTAGCTGGTGTTACAGGCCGTGTTATAGCCATCCGGCCTCCACGTAGCTGGTGTTACAGGCCGTGTTAAGAGACATCCGGCCTCCACGTAGCTGGTGTTACAGGCCGTGTTATAGCCATCCGGCCTCCACGTAGCAGGGGCCGGCTTCAATGAAAGAGTCGAGTGTCTCCCCCATCACGCACCATCCCATTATAGAGCTCGGTCTCCTCTATTTATATACTTCTCCCAACGGCTCTATGTGAAAAAAATGACGGAACACCGTATTATGGTGGAGCGGCCCGCCATGGCCCGCGGGCCACGCTCTGCGGTCTACCTTGGGTCTACCTTGAGTCTACCTTGGGTCTACCTTGAGTNACACACCTCCAGATATCACTGCATTCCACACACGCCTCCAGATATCACATCATTCCACACACACCTCCAGACATCACTGTATTCCACACACACACCTCCAGATATCACAGTATACCACGCACACCTCCAGATATCACACAGTATAATACCTTAGAGCTTACACATTACAATGATACACGCTAGAGAAAGTTATGCCTGCAGATGATTTTAAAAGTTCCATGTTACCAAACGACTCGACATAAGCTTTCAAGTTGAAATTAAGGAAGTGCATGATGGAAAGATTTCTACGAACTAGATATTTGTATTCATCAGAAAGCGTCTGTAGAGGTTTATGTCCCATTGTGTCCTGCCTCTGCCCAGCATCCCCAACCTCGTCCCCCCCATCACCCCTACCCATCACTCCTCCACCCACCTTGTCCTCCCCACTATCCCCGATCCCACTCCCCCCCCCTTCCCCCAATGCCGTAAAGCTGGAAATGCAAATGACTCGTACAAAGGTAAGCAAATACTGGTACCTTGTACGGGTAGTTGACGAGTGGAATGCACTGAAGAAGCAAAAGTTGTGGAAGCCACCTCTATTCACAACTCTTAAGGCCAGATTCAACAAAGAAATCGAACGTCAAAATACTTAAATTACATCTCAACATGGGTACAAGGAGGCTGGTAGGCGGGTTATAAAGGTCTAGACTCCCTCGTAGTCACTGTTAAGTGTTATGAAGGGTTAGAAGTCTCTTCTCTTCCCACACACTTCTCTACCCTCGTAATTGGAGTGGGCAGTTTACCTCCCGTACACCAGAACACACAGGCACTTCAGCAACTCCTCCGAGGACCACCAGAGAGAGAGAGAGACTGTCTGGGGGAAGGTAGTGAGGTAGAGAGATGCCATGGAGACCTGTACTCCTGGTCTGCAGTGCTCGCAGTGACTGCCGTTCCGTAATTATCGGGGTGGACACCACTACCCTTAGTGCCAAGGGTGTAGAGGTGCCCTAATCCCAGTGCCAAGGGTATAGAGGTGCCCTTACACCTAGTGCCAAGAAAATCAACTCCTAAAACGCCGACACCAAGGATAACTTTCGACCAATTTACGAGGCTAGGATCCCCCCTCCGCCTACGATGTCGTAAGTCCTATTCTGGCTAAAGCTTCTCGTGGCACTGCAGGTAATATCTCACCCAACACCTGCTAAGATTGATCCAGGTGGGTATGCGGTTACCTTGTCGACCGTCTTCAAGAAATTTATAGCCCAGCCTCACTTATCCTCTACAGTGAAATTTGTCAATCCTTTTCTCAGGTTTAGAAAAGCAAATACTTGTATTTGCAAAGTTCATTTGTTAAAAGTCCCTCGCGTTACAGCATGGCATAGGTTAAATAGAGGTGCATGGAAACACTGTTTAAAACTGATGCCAAGATTTGCTAGAGAAAAGTATACAAATTTGAAATAACTCCATCAGCCTCATCCATTGTCAAACTTCACAATCCCTAATCAGATTAACGCCATTGAACAGAAACAATACTGGCAGCAGTGATATCACTTTGGTACATTCATTGGTTTTCTCCTGAAATTTGGAGGCTTGAAAATCAAATCTTACTTTAAAAATTCTACCACATAATAATTATTGGCGAATAGTCTCTCGCCAGCATTAGGCTGCCCTCCATTGTGGATATATAATGCCTTGTTCACTAATTATATATATAAGAAAACGACTGTAGTATTTTAATCACTAAAACTCTACAGTTACTATATATAATATTTAGTTATTATATATAATATTCGTCCTAGTACATGAATTATATTAAAGTAATGGCCAAATAGCTCCTTAAAGGAACTCTTGGCTAGATTAAGGGAATTGGGAAGGAAGATTACTTAGCTAGACACAGCTAATGTATTCAAGAGAAGCGTTGAGCGTCACACAGGTCACTGCTGCGTTACTGTGCCTGCAGCTGCTGCCGTGAGGCTACTCCTCCTCTTCCAGCTGATTGTTTCCATCATACATACGACCTACAGGTTCCTCTCCTCCCACCACACACAACAACCTGGAAAATGTCGTTGATCTCTCATAAAGGTTCCTCTCTAACAGAGTTTATGATTGTCCTCGTTCCTGAGAGAGGAATGAGGGGGTGCTTTCTCCGGCTCATTTAGTACTGCACTCTAGCCCTTGTCTCTGCTGGTTGGGTCCAAGTTTATCACTGCTACTGTCACTGTAGATAAGTGTCCTCTCGGCTTGGCAGGTAACTCACTGGCAGTGATCGCTAGTCTTGCACCCTAGGCGAAAAGATGATTTGTCACTGCACTTGTCATTCTGTTGAGCGTCACGAATTTGGTGTTATCGTGGCGCTCCTGTGCTTCAACTTCACTGGATTTACAAGTTAGTCTGTAACTTTACAAGTTACAGACTAACTTGTAAAGTCGGGACCGCCCCCGGCGCACCACTTGACATGTAATTATCACTCTTCGTTATTACACGCCAACGACAGACTCTTGGGAGAGTACTCTTGCTCCTTCGGGTAAGCTTAACTCGCCTCGTGACAGTGAATTGGCGGGTAAAGTCTTGGAGCGCTGTCGCTTACGTCCAAGCCCGTTCAAGTCCTCCAGGTCAGTGACCCAGCCTCGCCTGTCTTCTCTCCCGCATCGAACTTGCTGGTGAGGTCACAGGAAGTCTCCCGCTCATTGGCTGCAGCCTTGCAGCTCCAGCCAATCATGTCTCTCATTGTATACCCTCTAGACCAGTGTCCCCGCATCGGGCGGGAACTTGTCCTCTCTGCCAGCTACTCTCGGCGCCATCTTGTTTAGCTTCTTCTCTCCAGCCAATCCCTTAAACCAAATTTACACTAAACTCGCGCCTCTCACACTTTTCTCTATAGCTTAAAACATTCTTTGGTCTGTCTAGTGTCATAAAGGACTCTTGATATTGGAAAGGATTGAATTTAGACGGCGATCATGACAGTAGGGACTCTTGATACGGCTAGAGGAACGATCTCTTGGGCCACCCCGTGGTGAAGATCGCCTGGGCCACAGGAGGGCAGAACTAGCCTAACCTACTCTATCCCTTTCACATGTATTTAATTGTCTCAATAAACTTACTTGAACCTGGGTTATGCCTCCAGTGCCACTCTGGAGGCTGAGAGTTATGCCACCAGTGACACTGCACATGATAGAAACTGCCTACATAAAGCTGGTCTTATAGCTGGAGCCTCTGGAGAGGGGCATTCAGGTAATGTACCAACCATGCCCCCTTTCCTGCCAGCTACCATTCCACCTTTTCAACCACCATATGACCTTGTGATGGAACTATGGATAGGTGAAACGCACACAGTAGTCTACACAGTAGAGCTTTCGTAAGTTGGGATATATTTTGGGATTGGGATAAAAACAAGCTAGACTACGAGGAGCTACGGAAGGATTTGGATAAACTACACAAATTATGATAGAGGAACTTTGTGCACCATTCCTTTCCCTCCGTCCCCATCCCAAATCCTTATCCTGACCCCTTGTCAGTGTTATATAGTCGAAATGGCTTGCGCTTTCCCACAGATAATTCCTCCTTCCCTCCCCCCCCCCCCCCTCTCACAAGTAGACAGTACTTACACGCTCACACAACAAACTTTCCATTGGAATATAGCCAACATTTCCCCTTTGGGGTCGCAAAAGATATAAAATGTAATTGTGACGGGAAAATGTAGGAGTATGGATGTTCGGCAGTCTTCCTAATGGCTGGTGTCAATGCCTGTCACATTTACAAAAAAAAGACTGCTTGGCTGTTGTCTGTGGTAAAGGTAAGGGAAGACACGCAAAACACAAAGTTTGAACAATGAAACTTTAATTAATATAGAAAACAAAGCAAAAATAAAGACAATCCCTTGGCTATGTACAGTGCAAACAAACAAGTCAAAACAATATAACATAAATGAATAATAGTGATGAAGTTACTCTACAATAATATGAAGACAAAATGAGAAATAATAGGTGCTGAGAATATGAGCGCTAGCTTAGAACCTCCACCGATAAACAGGACGTGTATCAGTTAGTTGTTCACAGCTAAGAGCACAAGAATATTCTGACTATGATGGCTGGATCAGGCCCAGACATCGACTCAGGTAGATGGCACTGAGGTGCAGGTGCAGGTGTGCAGGCGGCGAGTCACCAATCAGGAGCAGGCAGGCTGGGAAGGGTCGTTTGCTGGTTGACGACGGGTGGCGAGCCGGCGTGGAGGGAGTGGAGTAGCGGAGTTAGGATACGTTTTGCCTCCTGGTCAAAACGTTTTGTGCTACTGGTAGACGTATCTTGAATGTAGCATCTTATTCTAGTAGATGTGTAAGTAACTTTATGTAGGGAAGAGCAGGCTCAATCTCTCTTGAAAGAGATTATCGTCACATAATATAGAAGCCAATAAACTTAAATAATATAGCAAAGTAATATATATAATCCAATAGACTTTCAGTATTAGACCCTGACAAAGTGAAAGTGGTCAAAAGAGATTCCGACAGAGTGACAAAGTACGATATCCAATAAGGATACACATCAATGTGTGTGTGTGTATGTGTGTGTGTGTGTGTGTGTGTGTGTGTGTGTGTGTGTGTGTGTGTGTGTGTGTGTGTGTGTGTGTAGTTTGTCAATGAGCGCGCGTGTGTATGAATGAACGAGTAGAGAGTGTATGTGTGTGGGGGGGGGGGGGTAGTAGGGGGGTAGGGGAAGGGGGACGAGTTTCATTGAGGCGAAGCAAGGCCAAGTGGACGTCCCCACATCACCCACCACCGCCACCCCCAATCGCTTCCACACTACCAACGGCGCCACAAAAACTGCCGCTGGTGTAAAGGAACCGGAAAGCAATCGACAAGGCGGACAAGGACAGCCTGATCTTGTCCACCTTCTTCATTACCTCTCGGCATAGAATGAGAGAAAGTTGGAGGAGAGAGAGAGAGAGAGAGACACAAGTGGAAACACAAATGACTCAAAGATTTGTCAGTAAATCCTCGCATCCTGTACGGGTGGGCCAGCAAGTGGAGGAACGCACTGGAAGAAGTTGTAGAAGCCACCTCCAACCACAACGTCAAGGTCGGATTCGACAACGAATCTGAACACCTGAATGTTTGAATTATAACGCAACAGGTACAACACGGCTGGTAGGCGGAGCATAGTCACACCTCACTCCCTCATAGATACTGATAGATACATCCCCCCTATCACCATCTACGGGCTCACCATAGCCCGTGCTGCTTGGAACATTTCGTTCTGAGTAGCTTTATCTAAAACAACATCATCATCATCTACCTAACTACGGGCTCACCATAGCCCGTGCTGCTTGAAACTTTTAGTTCCAGGTGGCGAATCTTAAACAACAAACAACAACTACCTACTAATCACCCTTCACATCACCCCCTCCCCCCCCCCCATGTTTCATTTATAGATCCAGGAGGCATGACTCAGCCCTTGCAAGTGCAGGTAGACGGCATTGCAAGGCTGACCTCTTCCCCTTCACTATTCTGCACCATCTCGAAAACTATTTTTTGGGGGGTTAACGTGAGTTGACTTGACGGGAACGATTGTGATTGCCAAGCCTTGCAAAATTGGTAATGTCTCCCTGCAGACTGATGCTTATATGCATGATGATTGCAGGCGAAGAGTCACAATAACGTGGCTAAAGTATGTTGACCAGACCACACACTAGAAGGTGAAGGGACGACGACGTTTCGGTCCGTCTTGGACCATTCTCAAGTCGATGCAGTCATCATTCTGCATGATGATTGCAAGCCATAAATCCAATTTTGAGACATTTGTGCAAAGTTCTGTAATACGCCGTTAAAAGTATATTATCCGCGTTCATTTTGATTCTTATCCATGAGAACACACCCAAACTGTCCGTATACTCGAGGAGAATGATTGGGTATATTTCCCTGGTCAAGCTGTTTCAGTAGAAAGATGATCCGTAGAGGAGCCTAGTTCACAGTCCCGTTTGTTTTCCTTTTGAGAAATTATGATTGATCGCCGTTTCTTTATAATCTTCACCCACACAATCGTAGGTGTTTAAAAGTAGCGTGAGCGTAATGCAGGCGATGAGTCACAATAACGTGGCTAAAGTATGTTGACCAGACCACACACTAGAAGGTGAAGAGACGTCGACGTTTCGGTCCGTCCTGAACCATTCTCAAGTCGATTGTGATGACACAATCGACTTGAGAATGGTCCAGGACGGACCGAAACGTCGTCGTCTCTTCACCTTCTAGTGTGTGGTCTGGTCAACAACATGAGCGTAATCACTGAAGTCATATGGGATGTTTGTGTGTGTGTTGCCTACATGTTGTTTATTATGATTCGTGGGACCAAGCCAGGGACCTTGAGGGACCCCCAGGGACCTTGAGGGACCCCAGGGACCTTGAGGGACCCCCAGGGACCTTGAGGGACCCCCAGGGACCTTGAGGGACCCCCAGGGACCTTGAGGGACCCCCAGGGACCTTGAGGGACCCCCAGGGAAGAGAGCTAAAGCGGGGGAGAGGGGGGAAGGGAACTATCAGGGGTTAGCGCCAAGCCATTACAACTATATACACTGGGAAGGATAAGGAGTAGGGATGGGACGGGAGGGAAGGAATGGTGCCCAACCACTTGGACGGTCGGGATTGAGCGCCGACCTGCATGGGGCAGTGACGAGGGGTTCGAACCTCGTCACGGCCCTTGTCGATTTGTTCATTTGATGCATCACGCTATTGTGATTTGTGTGTGTGTAACGGGATTTAAGAGTTCGTGATCGTGAGCGAGAACCTAACTACCAGAGAACTAATTAAACTTACGAAATATATAAGAAATGAGTGTCACATATAGGAATATCTTTGTGAATCACAGGATAAACGGTTTTTCTTATTGACTGGTGTGATAAATTATCTTCCAGGTAATCTATTTATCATGAGTGGTTTGGTGGGTGGGCTCAGGCCTATCAACAACCGAAAGGGTAATAAGCCTACCCCACACGTGATTACTAATCAACCTCTAAGTATACTTTAATAACCGACATACTCCTGACCTAAAGGAGACTTTCAGTATGATAAGTTATCATAGTTTTGCTGTATTCAAAAACGCGGTGACGAGTTACACGGGCTTTATGGCAATTACAAAATGAGTATGTAATATGTATTTTAAATAAAATAAGTACTAATTAAATAATGTATCGATACAATGACTACATCTGCAGCCTGCCAGGCGACTGAACCAGGCAACTGACTAGCAGGATTCAACGTGACGTCCTGCTGTCTATGATTCGTTACAGACGTCTCTTGTTTGTTAAGGATTATGGAATTACATTTCAGTATTTCTATTTCCGAATAGGAAATGTTAAACTAGCAGCAGGTGGTCAAAACAGCTGCCAACCACTCTTTGCTCCTCATCCCCATCCTAAATCCTCACGCTCATTCCTTCCAAGTGTTGTATAATCATAATGGTTATACCTACACAAACACACACACACACACACACACACACACACACACACACACACACACACACACACACACACACACACACACACAAACACACACACAAACACACACACACACACACACACACACACACACACACATACACACACACACACACAAAAGAACTTTTTTAGTGTCAGAGTGATTGAAAAATGGAATGCATTAGGAAGTAATGTGGTGGAGGCTGACTCCATACACAGTTTCAAGTGTAGATATGATAGAGCCCAATAGGCTTAGGAACCTGTACACCTGTTGATTGACGGTTGAGAGGCGGGACCAAAGAGCCAGAGCTCAACCCCCGCAAGCACAACTAGGTGAGTACAACTAGGTGAATACACACACAGAGGCACACCCATTCCACCCCTAACAGTCTGCCCTCCCTCCCTCCCTCTCCCTCTCCCTCCCTCTCTCTCCCTCTCACTCCCCAGACAGCTAAACGAGGTTCAGACGCGGTACACGTTGCTCGACCTCGCTATATAAGGCCAACACTGGCCCGTGTACTCATGGGAGACAGTAAATAATGTGTTTGTGGAGTTGGCGTAAGTGTTGTGGGGTATGTGACCGAGTTAGTGTGGGGGGGTGATGGTGGGGGGGTGTGTTGTTGTGGTGTAGTAGTAGTTTGGATGGTTAGTGTGGGGGTGATGGAGGTGGTAACCTTATAGTGCTTGCCTATTAATGACTCCGGGTGAGTGTTGTTTAGCTCTTTATGTCGACTAGCTATGTTGTATCTGTTGCATTACAGTTTAACTACTCTCTGACGCTCTTATTATTCATCGAATCTGGCCCTTAAAGATGGAGGTGGCTTCCACAACTTTTCTTTTCAGGTCATTCCACTTGTTTGACCGCCTCGTACAGGGTACGAACACTTCCTGACATTTCTTCGACTCGTTGGCGTTTCCAGCTTCCATCTGTGACCTCTTCACTTTGTTCTGAATTTAAAGAGGCTGTCCTTGTCTACTTTGTCTATTCTCTTGAATATCTTGCATGTTGTGATCATTTCTCTTCTGTTTCTCCTCTAGGGGGGGTGCATTAATCTTCTTGCAAACCTCTGTTTTTTTTTTTAATATTGGTTGTGCAGATTCTAGACGGGGCGCTGCATATTCCAGTATTAGTCTAACGTAGTTATGTAGGTTGATTTGAAAAGAGTCCATATTTAGGTTTATATAAAACGTTATTATGCCTGCCAACGTTCCTTATGCTGTTGATTGTTTCTGTTCTTATTTGTGCTTCCGTTGTTAGATTTGCTATTGTACATTTGTTTCTTCCTCAGATTAGGCAAAATTGTAATTAATTTTGTCAATAAACATGTTAATAATATAATCCATATTTATTTCATTCTGAATTTAATACTTGCCTTCCCCCTTATGGTGAAGAAGTTGTTGGGGGGGGGTTGTTTATTGTGGTTGTGAAGTAGTGTGAGAATTAGTGTGGTGTTGTGGTAGTGAAGTGGTTGTGATTTATGGTGTTCATTCAGTGTGGTAGTGGTGGTGTTGGTGGGGTGTTGCAGGTGTTGATGGTCAGGGGTGAGGAGGCATGTGTGTGCCCATTCTGGGGGCTGGGGATGGGGGGTGGATGACTGGCAGGGGGGGGAGAAGGTTCGGTGTGTTAGGGGAGGTCTGTGGCCCTGGTCCCATTTCTGTGTTGAAGGCGCTGAGATCATAGAAAACTGTGGCTAGTTAAAGCCATTGATGAGCAAAAGAAAAAACTTTGAGAACATTAGACGGAGATTTATATTGTAAAACACACACACACACACACACACACACACACACACACTCACACACACACGCACACACACACAAGCAGCAAGCAAGAGAAGGGTGGGCGGACTGCATTTTTTTGGACTGTCGGAAAGCTTTGACACCAGTACCCCATAAAAGGTTGATGCATAAGCTGGAGAAACAGGCAGGAGTAACAGGTAGGGCGCTCCAGTGGATAAGGGAGTACCTAAGCAATAGGAAACAGAGAGTTACAGTGAGGGGTGAGACCTCAGACTGGCGTGAAGTCACCAGTGGAGTCCCACAGGGCTCTGTACTTGGACCTATCCTGTTTCTGATATACGTAAATGATCTCCCAGAGGGTATAGACTCATTCCTCTCAATGTTTGCTGACGACGCCAAAATCATGAGAAGGATTAAGACAGAGGAGGACAGCTTGAGACTTCAAGAAGACCTGGACAAGCTACAGGAATGGTCGAACAAATGGCTGTTAGAGTTTAACCCAAGCAAATGTAATGTAATGAAGATAGGGGTAGGAAGCAGGAGACCAGATACAAGGTATCATTTGGGAGATGAAATACTTCAAGAGTCAGAGAGAGAGAAAGACCTGGGGGTTGATATCACGCCAGACCTGTCCCCTGAAGCTCATATCAAGAGGATAACATCAGCAGCATATGCCAGGTTGGCTAACATAAGAACGGCCTTTGAAACTTGTGTAAGGATCTTTCAGAACATTATATACCACATATGTCAGACAATCCTGGAGTATGCGGCTCCAGCATGGAGTCCCTATCTAGTCAAGCATAAGACTAAACTGGAAAAGGTTCAAAGGTTTGCCACCAGACTAGTACCCGAGCTGAGAGGTATGAGCTACGAGGAGCGACTGCAGGAATTAAACCTCACTTCGTTGGAAGACAGAAGAGTTAGGGGGGACATGATCACCACATTCAAGATTCTCAGGGGAATCGACAGGGTTGATAAAGACAGGCTGTTTAACACAAGGGGCACACGCACTAGGGGACACAGGTGGAAGCTGAGTGCCCAAATGAGCCACAGAGATATTAGAAAAGAACTTTTTAGTGTCAGAGTGGTTGACAAATGGAATGCATTAGGAAGCGATGTGGTGGAGGCTGACTCCATACACAGTTTCAATGTAGATAGATAGAGCCCATTAGGCTCAGGAAACTGTACACCTGTTGATTGACGGTTGAGAGGCGGGACAAAGAGCCAGAGCTCAAACCCCCGCAAGCACAACTAGGTGAGTACAACTAGGTGAGTANCTCTCTCTCTCTACAAGCTAGGAGCGGTTATTCTGCATCAGCTCATCTCTGGGAACTTTATCCTAAATGCACTTATTTGACGAACTTGTAAGGCGAATATCCTTAAAATAAACAAGGATCAGTCTTGCGTTACGGTAATGCCAGGATGAAGCCGGAGCCCAGGAGCTGTGTGCCAGAGCCTTCGTGTGCTCGGGGTGACATCGGTTCACACGGGCTTTGAGCTAACACGTTCGAAACGTGGGGACGGTCTGTGAATCGTCTCGAGGGAGCAGATGTTGAGGCCAGTGTCGGGTCAGGAGCAGATGTTCCGTCACCAGGGAACAGACAGATGACCAGGCTCTGTCCCGTTAGTGTGTGTTGTCACTAACAACACATGTTGTCACTAACAACACATGTTCATGTTGTCACTAACAACACATGTTCATGTTGTCACATGTTCTCATGTTGTCATCAACATGAGAAGCTAATCGTTGGGAAAGTTTGGCTGTCGAGTCTAACGTTGATTCGAGGGAAGAGAACGTTGTCTTGGGGGACCCCCACAGCTTCGGGGTAGGAAAGTGGGGGTCCGTGGAGCTCAAAGAATTCGGAAGCCACCGTCTATGGCAGCTCCTTGCAACCCACCCCCCCCCCTCCCCTCCGTGTGGGAGCATTGTGCTGGAGGAGCATATTGCACGGGCGGGAACATTGTCGTTGAAGGGCAGTCACGCTGAAGGAGCATTGTTGCAGAGGAGCATTGTGCTCGAACAATATTGCCAAGAATGAGGCAAGGTATTCCGACCAGCCTAACACGGGCCAGCCAGGAACGCGCTTTCTGCCTTTATCTTATCTAAATTTTTATTTAATTTGAATCGTTGATTGACTATCTGGCTATCCAGTAGCTATCTGGATAGCTACAGATAGCTCACCACGATAGCACTTTTTGTTGGCATGTCCATCATGATAGCTCCTTTTGGCAAGTCCACCATGATAACACCAGGGGATAGGCCCAGAAACTCCCAGCGCCCCTACGTACCTTTGTGAGGGAGCTACCTTGACCTTCCTAAGGTCAAGACACCCAGGTGTTGCTTCAGCCTCCTCGGATACATCGTGGTGAACGCTCGTCCGAGTCTCGTCTTGAAATACAATGTCTTGAAGTCTCTCGGTGACTTTTCACTTCTTCGGGAAGTTGGCTTGGAAAATTTGCAGTCTAATCCTGGTGGTGGTGGTGATGACATGCTTCAAGGGGACCAATCCGGCACGGCCCTTTTGGTTATATTAAACTGTTCGTGAAGGAGTTTTGGATGGGTTGTGTCAGTGGTGGAGAGTCACTGCTGCTCTCTCTGCTGGCGTGTGCGGGGTGAGGGCGGGAGAGAGAGATAGATAGAGAGAGAGAGAGAGAGAGAGAGAGAGAGAGAGAGAGAGAGAGAGAGAGACCCATACAGCTTCATTAGCTTGTCTCCTTCCCTCTTTCGTCTCTACATAATGGTTTTAATAAGCAGGGCTAATGAAGAGGTATGAAACTTTGCGTCTCTTCCCCTCCCTCCCTCATTCTCTCCTTCTCTCTCTCACTACCTACCTACCTACCTACCCTCCCTCTCAACCGCCTCCCCCTCTCCCCCCCACCCTGGTGTGTGTGTGTGTGTGCCTGAGGCAGTCTACTGCACCCACTGGTCCACCTCACCACGCACCCTCCTCCTCCTCCATGCAACAACGTGTGTTCGTGGAATTGCTTTTGTTTATGCATGTATGCAAACACAGGCAGCAATTGCATAAGTAATTCCTTTCATACAAATAGGTAAGGCCACACATACATACGTGTGTCAGTGTGGATGAGTGTCTTCCAAAAAATGATATTATTTTCTACACTCCATAACAGGCTTGATAGTAGCCGTAAGTAGTGTCCAGTTTGGAGGGCTGCATATCCTTGCGAATGTGAAGGCGACTGATTGCCGTGTCCTTCGTCAAATGGGAAGTGATGTTGAAGATTGAGACAATTGTCGACTATTCAGTACTCTGTTCGTCAGGTGTCTGGGGTTGATGTCTTGGAGGGGTCCCCCTGAGTCCTGGGGGGGACCTCGGGGGCTCCCCCCCCCTTACTCCTCCTCCCAACCCCCAGCCCCCCCCACAAACAAGGTTTGTGGGGGGGGGGGCTGGGGGTTGTAAGTGAGTAGAAAGGGCGAAATGATGTTAGTGAAACTATTTCCATTATATATATATATATATATATATATATATATATATATATATATATTATATATATATAATGGAAATATATATATATATATATATATATATATATATATATATATATATAATGGAAATATATATATATATATATATATATATATATATATATATATATATATATATATATATATATATGTCGTACCTAGTAGCCAGAACTCACTTTTTGGCCTACTATGCAAGGCCCGATTTGCCTAATAAGCCAAGTTTTCCTGAATTAATATATTTTCTCTAATTTTTTTCTTATGAAAAGATAAAGCTACCCATTTCATTATGTATGAGGTCAATTTTTTTTCATTGGAGTTGAAATTAACGTAGATATATGACCGAACCTAACCAACCCTACCTAACCTAACCTAACCTATCTTTACAGGTTAGGTTAGGTTAGGTAGCCGAAAAAGGTAGGTTAGGTTAGGTTAGGTAGGTTAGGTAGTCAAAAAACAATTAATTCATGAAAACTTGGCCTATTAGGCAAATCGGGCCTTGCATAGTAGGCTGACAAGTGCGTTCTGGCTACTAGGTACGACATATATATATATATATATATATATATATATAATATATATATATATATATATATATATATTAAAATAAAGTTAGATAAGTATACACATATACCAAAAGAATAGGGGTGGTAGGAGAAGAAAATATCAAAGTGTTCAGTGAGGATCCACAAGGTCTTCTCTGAGTACTCTTATTTTCTTCTCCGAGGCTATGGGTCCCTACACTTGCACCAGAGGTGGTACCCCTTCTAGGTTAAAAAAAAAATATATATATATATATATATATATATATATATATATATATTATATATATATATATATATATGTGTGTATATATATATAAAATAATGGAAATTAGTTCGAGTCAGTACCTTAGACAATCGACAGCTAGAAAGGCGGGGTCCAAGAGCTAACAACTCGATCCTGCAGTAAATACGTAAATATTCACAGGCTGAATTAATCTGACTATGTTTTCTGCTGATAGAGACAATTCAATCATTTTTTTTTATTAATAAAAAAGTAATTGTGCTTTCAAAACTTCATCATCATAATAATGTGCATTTTGAAACGTTTTCAGTGTGTGTGTGGTTTTAGCAGACTGTTACGCGAAGCATTTTTGCCCGTTCAGTTGGTTGCTGAAACTATCGAAGATTGTTCAGTCTCTTGACAATAGCAAACTGTTGTGATTGTGTGATGAACAATCACAAACAACGTTTGTTTGATGGTGTTCAAACACCATCGCCACTAAGGCACCTTGTTCTTCACCTGGAGACAGTGAACAAGGTGGAACACAGATGGGATAAGGCGATCTTATCTTCTACACAAAGTTACAATTTCCTTTAACAGTCTTAACATAAGTAATTATGACTCGAGACTCCAGAAGCACCACAATTTGCATAGCTTCTCCCCAGTATCTTCTCACTCTATTCCCAGCACATTCTCAGCATCATCTCAGCATCATCCCAGTATCTCATCAAGTTCACAGCATCCCAGCATGCAGCTTCGCCCATTACGAGGACCAGTGAGAAAGCCGAGAGTTACAAGGTCTGGTAACACGACCTGTTTTCCATAATAGAGTTGATGATCCAGTCTACCAACTGGAGGTCTGCCAGGCTACTCCTGCCAGTGCTTCATGGAGGCTCTTCCTGACCTGCGAGCACTGCATTCCACACACACCTCCAGATATCACAACATTCCACACACACACACACACCTCTCCAGATATCACTGCATACCACACACACCTCCAGATATCACAACATTCCACACACCTCCAGATATCACAACATTTCACACACACACACATCCAGATATCACAACATTTCACACACACACACCTCCAGATATCACAACATTTCACACACACACCTCCAGATATCACAACATTTCACACACACACACCTCCAGATATCACAACATTTCACACACACACACCTCCAGACAAACTCAACAAAAGGTTCCAGGAGGTCTTTACAATAGAACAGGGAGATATCACGGCGCTGGGAGAGGTGGCAGCAAACCAGGTGACCTTGGATAGGTTCGAAATTACAAGAGATGAGGTCAAAAAGCACCTATTGGAGCTGGATGTGAGAAAAGCTGTTGGGCCGGATGGAATCTCGCCATGGGTATTGAAAGAGTGTGCAGGAGCACTTTGCTTACCACTCTCCATAGTGTATAGTAAGTCACTGGAAACGGGGGACCTACCAGAAATATGGAAGACTGCTAATGTAGTACCAATATACAAAAAAGGGGACAGACAAGAGGCACTGAACTACAGGCCAGTGTCCTTAACTTGTATACCATGCAAGGTGATGGAGAAGATTGTGAGAAAAAACCTAGTAACACATCTGGAGAGAAGAGACTTCGTGACAACCCATCAACATGGGTTCAGGGAGGGTAAATCTTGCCTTACAGGCTTGATAGAATTCTACGATCAGGTGACAAGAATTAAGCAAGAAAGAGAAGGGTGGGCGGACTGCATTTTTTTGGACTGTCGGAAAGCCTTTGACACAGTACCCCATAAAAGGTTGATGCATAAGCTGGAGAAACAGGCAGGAGTAACAGGTAGGGCGCTCCAGTGGATAAGGGAGTACCTAAGCAATAGGAAGCAGAGAGTTACAGTGAGGGGTGAGACCTCAGACTGGCGTGAAGTCACCAGTGGAGTCCCACAGGGCTCTGTACTTGGACCTATCCTGTTTCTGATATACGTAAATGATCTCCCAGAGGGTATAGACTCATTCCTCTCAATGTTTGCTGACGACGCCAAAATTATGAGAAGGATTAAGACAGAGGAGGACAGCTTGAGACTTCAAGAAGACCTGGACAAGCTGCAGGAATGGTCGAACAAATGGCTGTTAGAGTTTAACCAAGCAAGTGTATGTAATGAAGATAGGGGTAGGAAGCAGGAGACCAGATACATTACCATTTGGGAGATGAAAAACTTAAAGTATCAGAGAGAGAGAAAGAGCCTGGGGCTGTTATAGTCCATCCGCCAGGACCTCTGTGCGCCCCTGCAGGCGACGCTATCACAGTAGGATAACAGCAGCAGCAATATGCCCAGCATTGGCGAACATACGAGAACCGGGCCTTTAGGAGAACTTGTGTACAGAATTCTTTCAGCACAAGTATATAACGCACATATGTCAAGACCAACCGGAGAGTATGCGGCTGACCAGGGACAGGGGGGAAGGTCCCTTTGCTCGTCAAGCATAAGACTAAACTGGAAACGGGTCAAAGGTTTGCCACCAGACTAGTACGCGGGCCGTAGACGGAGGTGATAGAGGTCTACTGAGGAAGCGACTGCGGGAATTAAACTCACTTCGCTGGAAGGGACCAGACAGAGCAGTTAGGGGGGACATGATCACCGACAGCATTCGAGATTCTCAGGGAGATCGACAGGGTTGATAAAGATGTGTGTGTGTGTAAAAAAGGGGCACACCGCACTAGGGGACACAGCATGGGGAAACGACGTGGCCCGAAACGAGGCCACAGGACTGATTATCTAAGAAAGAGACTTTGTAGTGTCTGTCAGAGCTGGATTGACACAATGGGATGCAATTAGTGAGCATTGTCCCCGACCTCCCTCTCACATCGGCGTGCGAGGACTGACTCCATAGCACAGTTTCAAGGGTAGATTATAGATACGGAGCCCTCATTAGGCTTAGGAATCTTTACACCTGTTGGTTGACGGTAGAGGCGGGACCAAAGAGCCAAGAGCTCAACCCACCCGGCAATGCACAATCTAGGTGGAGTAGCAACTAGAGGAGAGGTAGCATCACCTGCTATGGACTCGCACCACACACACCTCCAGGATCTAGCAGTATACCCACACCCACACCTCCAGACTAGTCACACACGGGATAAAATATTCCTTCGAGTCTTACACCATTGTCAGTCTGATACACACTAGGATGAAAGGTGTGCCCTGGTAGATGATTTCATAAAACGTTCCACTGGTCTACCAAACGGACTCGACCATCTAAGCCTTCAGTTACAGAGTGAACTTAAGGAAGGCATGATGGAAAAGATTTCTACGAAACTAGATACCTTTTGTATTCGTCAGGAAGAGGCGCGGTCTGTAGAGGGTTATCGTGTCCCATTCGTCGTCTGCCTAGGCTGCCCCAGCGGCCCAGACCTCGGTCCCCCCCCGATCACCCCTACCCATCACTCCTCACACCCACCTTTCCTCCCCACTATCCCCGATCTCCCACGCCCCCTCCCCCCCCTCCCCCCCATGGACGGTAAAGCTGGACATATTGCATATAGACTCGTACGAGGAGGTAAGCAATAATACTTGTACCTGTGTACGGGTAGTGACGACGTGGAAGTGCCACTGAAGAAGCGAAAAGTTGTGGAAGGGAGGCACCTCTATTCACAACTCTTAAGGCCAGACTATCTCAGCAAATGATCAATCGAACGTCAGATATACTTAGACTTAGATCTCAACATGGGAAACCGACTAGTGTCGGTAGGCGGTGCTTTATCTAAATGCGTCAGGATCTCGCCCTGACAAGTAAGTCACCTGTAGAAGGTGTTATGATAGGGTGAGAAGTCCTCTTCGTCTTCACACACACCTTCTCTCTACCCTCTTCAATTGGAGTCGTGGGACAGTTTAGCCATCCCGTACACGCATACACACAGGCGAGCTTCAGCAACTCCGCCGATGGACCACCGAGATGAGAGAGAGACGGACTGTCTGGGGGAGTGGTAGTGAGGTAGAGAGGGATGCCATGGAGACCTGTATCCCGGTCTGCAGTAGCTCGCAGTGACTGGCCGTTCCGTAAATTCGGGGTGGACACCACAACTACCCTTAGTGCAGAGGGTGAAGAGGGTGGC
>WNGS01071863.1:0-17999 GCA_020271785.1 Procambarus virginalis | reverse complement strand
AGACCTGCACATTAATACAGAGGTTAAGGCGTCATCAGCAGACCTGCACAATAATACAGAGGTTAAGGCGTCATCAGCAGACCTGCACAATAATACACAGGTTAAGGCGTCATCAGCAGACCTGCACAATAATACAGTGGTTAAGGCGTCATCAGCAGACCTGCACAATAATACAGAGGTTAAGGCGTCATCAGCAGACCTACACATTAATACAGTGGTTAAGGCGTCATCAGCAGACCTGCACAATAATACAGAGGTTAAGGCGTCATCAGCAGACCTGCACAATATACAGAGGTTAAGGCGTCATCAGCAGACCTGCACATTAATACAGAGGTTAGGCGTCATCAGCAGACCTGCACAATAATACAGAGGTTAAGGCGTCACCAGCAGACCTGCACAATAATACTCAGGTTAAGGCGTCATCAGCAGACCTGCACCATAATACAGAGGTTAAGGCGTCATCAGCAGACCTGCACAATAATACACAGTTTAAGGCGTCATCAGCAGACCTGCACAATAATACAGAGGTTAAGGCGTCATCAGCAGACCTACACAATAACACACAGGTTAAGGCGTCATCAGCAGACCTGCACAATAATACAGAGGTTAAGGCGTCATCAGCAGACCTGCACAATAATACAGAGTTAAGGCGTCATCAGCAGACCTGCAGACAACTGGTCCACATAAAGTGCAAGTCATCCAACAACCACCACATTACAACCATCAGTAATTACTATAAGTTGTTGTGGCCTGGGTGACACTCCAGCCAGGGAAGACTTGGTCAGGTGAGGGTGGAGCAGCACCTCCAGTCCTCGAGGGTGACGTCTACAACACTTTACAACTCACATATTACGTCTGGTATTGGCTATTGCCAAACATGTCGTGTTCCTCTTCATGGTGATTATCCAGTTAAGGAGATACCGAGATAAACACCTGCAGAGGATACCTGATCAACCAAGCTCTGATTCATACGTCAGGCTGCGAGCAGGCGCGTCTACAGTCTAGTTGACCAGTCCAGCAACCAGGAGGCCTGGTCAGAGACCCAACCGCAGGTACCTTGAACTCCGAAATCACTGCAGGGTAACCGCAAGGTTGGAAAGGTAAGGTAAGGTAAGGTGAGGTAAGGTAAGGTGAGGTGAGGCAACAACTTTAGGTAAGGTTTTACCTAAAGTTGTTGCCATAGACTGACATAATGCCACCCATCCTACTGTTTTATATAGTACACTTTATAACAATGTGCACCATCATACATACGTAGACGTAATGAACAGTTAATAGAATTTTACACTATTCGCTTTTTAGAGTCCGAAAAAATAAGGCTAATAACATAACTTAAATATTCCATTGCCTAATATAGCACGTATATGTACTATATTAGGCCTAAGATAGCGAGAATTAGGCCTAAGAACAGTAGGTTAGTTTTCTTTGTAACATCAATACAAAACCTTTTGTGGTTTGTCCAAACTCAACAGTACCGACTTGTACTTTCTAACTGTCTTCTATGTCAACACACTCACGATGGTCGTCTTGGTTACTATAAGTACTACATAACCAGGAGGATGAACTGGCTGCTGCCATATGTGCAGACTCCACAACATGGCGCCCTCCCTCAGGTAGTGGTGGTGCCCCACCTGGCTCTGGGGTCAGGGAGGGTGGTAGTGGTGGTACACCACCTGGCTCTGGGGTCAGGGTGGGTGGTAGTGTTGGTGCACCACCTGGCTCTGGGGTCAGGGTGGGTGGTAGTGGTGGTGCACCACCTGGCTCTGGGGTCAGGGTGGGTGGTAGTGGTGGTGCACCACCTGGCCCTGGGGTCAGGGTGGGTGGTAGTGGTGGTGCACCACCTGGCTCTGGGGTCAGGGAGGCTGGTAGTGGTGGTGCACCACCTGGCTCTGGGGTCAGGGTGGCTGGTAGTGGTGGTGCACCACCTGGCTCTGGGGTCAGGGAGGCTGGTAGTGGTGGTGCACCACCTGGCTCTGGGGTCAGGGAGGGTGGTAGTGGTGGTGCACCACCTGGCTCTGGGGTCAGGGAGGCTGGTAGTGGTGGTGCACCACCTGGCTCTGGGGTCAGGGAGGCTGGTAGTGTTGGTGCACCACCTGGCTCTGGGGTCAGGGAGGCTGGTAGTGGTGGTGCCCCACCTGGCTCTGGGGTCAGGGAGGGTGGTAGTGGTGGTGCACCACCTGGCTCTGGGGTCAGGGAGGCTGGTAGTGGTGGTGCACCACCTGGCTCTGGGGTCAGGGAGGCTGGTAGTGTTGGTGCACCACCTGGCTCTGGGGTCAGGGAGGCTGGTAGTGGTGGTGCCCCACCTGGCTCTGGGGTCAGGGTGGGTGGTAGTGGTGGTGCACCACCTGGCTCTGGGGTCAGGGAGGGTGGTAGTGGTGGTGCACCACCTGGCTCTGGGGTCAGGGAGGCTGGTAGTGGTGGTGCACCACCTGGCTCTGGGGTCAGGGAGGCTGGTAGTGTTGGTGCACCACCTGGCTCTGGGGTCAGGGAGGCTGGTAGTGGTGGTGCCCCACCTGGCTCTGGGGTCAGGGTGGGTGGTAGTGGTGGTGCACCACCTGGCTCTGGGGTCAGGGAGGCTGGTAGTGGTGGTGCACCACCTGGCTCTGGGGTCAGGGAGGGTGGTAGTGGTGGTGCACCACCTTGCTCTGGGGTCAGGGTGGGTGGTAGTGGTGGTGCCCCACCTGGCTCTGGGGTCAGGGTGGGTGGTAGTGTTGGTACACCACCTGGCTCTGGGGTCAGGGAGGGTGGTAGTGGTGGTACACCACCTGGCTCTGGGGTCAGGGAGGGGGGTAGTGGTGGTACACCACCTGGCTCTGGGGTCAGGGAGGGTGGTAGTGGTGGTGCCCCACCTGGCTCTGGGGTCAGGGTGGCTGGTAGTGGTGGTGCACCACCTGGCTCTGGGGTCAGGGAGTCAGGTAGTGGTGGTGCACCACCTGGCTCTGGGGTCAGGGAGGCTGGTAGTGGTGGTGCACCACCTGGCTCTGGGGTCAGGGAGGATGGTAGTGGTGGTACACCACCTGGCCCTGGGGTCAGGGTGGCTGGTAGTGGTGGTGCACCACCTGGCTCTGGGGTCAGGGTGGGTGGTAGTGGTGATGCACCACCTGGCTCTGGGGTCAGGGAGGCTGGTAGTGGTGGTGCACCACCTGGCTCTGGGGTTAGGGAGGCTGGTAGTGGTGGTGCACCACCTGGCTCTGGGGTCAGGGTGGGTGGTAGTGGTGGTGCACCACCTGGCTCTGGGGTCAGGGAGGGTGGTAGTGGTGGTGCACCACCTGGCTCTGGGGTCAGGGTGGCTGGTAGTGGTGGTGCACCACCTGGCCCTGGGGTCAGGGAGGCTGGTAGTGGTGGTACACCACCTGGCCCTGGGGTCAGGGTGGCTGGTAGTGGTGGTGCACCACCTGGCTCTGGGGTCAGGGTGGGTGGTAGTGGTGATGCACCACCTGGCTCTGGGGTCAGGGAGGCTGGTAGTGGTGGTGCACCACCTGGCTCTGGGGTTAGGGAGGCTGGTAGTGGTGGTGCACCACCTGGCTCTGGGGTCAGGGTGGCTGGTAGTGGTGGTGCACCACCTGGCTCTGGGGTCAGGGAGAGTGGTAGTGGTGGTACACCACCTGGCTCTGGGGTCAGGGAGGGTGGTAGTGGTGGTGCACCACCTGGCTCTGGGGTCAGGGAGGGTGGTAGTGGTGGTGCACCACCTGGCTCTGGGGTCAGGGTGGCTGGTAGTGGTGGTGCACCACCTGGCCTGGGGTCAGGGAGGCTGGTAGTGGTGGTACACCACCTGGCTCTGTGGTCAGGGAGGCAGGTAGTGGTGGTGCACCACCTGGCTCTGGGGTCAGGGAGGCTGGTAGTGGTGGTGCACCACCTGGCTCTGGGGTCAGGGAGGCTGGTAGTGGTGGTACACCACCTGGCTCTGGGGTCAGGGTGGCTGGTAGTGGTGGTGCACCACCTGGCTCTGGGGTCAGGGAGGTTGGTAGTGGTGGTGCACCACCTGGCTCTGGGGTCAGGGAGGCTGGTAGTGGTGGTACACCACCTGGCTCTGGGGTCAGGGAGGCTGGTAGTGGTGGTGCACCACCTGGCTCTGGGGTCAGGGTGGCTGGTAGTGGTGGTGCACCACCTGGCTCTGGGGTCAGGGAGGCTGGTAGTGGTGGTGCACCACCTGGCTCTGGGGTCAGAGAGGCTGGTAGTGTTGGTGCACCACCTGGCTCTGGGGTCAGGGTAGCTGGTAGTGGTGGTGCACCACCTGGCTCTGGGGTCAGGAAGGTTGGTAGTGGTGGTGCGCCACCTGGCTCTGGGGTCAGGGAGGCTTGTAGTGGTGGTGCACCACCTGGCTCTGGGGTCAGGGAGGCTGGTAGTGGTGGTACACCACCTGGCTCTGGGGTCAGGGAGGCTGGTAGTGTTGGTGCACCACCTGGCTCTGGGGTCAGGGTAGCTGGTAGTGGTGGTGCACCACCTGGCTCTGGGGTCAGGGAGGTTGGTAGTGGTGGTGCACCACCTGGCTCTGGGGTCAGGGTGGCTGGTAGTAATGGTGCACCACCTGGCTCTGGGGTCAGAGAGGCTGGTAGTGGGGGTGCACCACCTGGCTCTGGGTCAGGGTAGCTGGTAGTGGTGGTGCACCACCTGGCTCTGGGGTCAGAGAGGCTGGTAGTGGGGTGCACCACCTGGCTCTGGGGTCAGGGTGGGTGGTAGTGGTGGTGCACCACCTGGCTCTGGGGTCAGGGTGGGTGGTAGTGGTGGTGCACCACCTGGCTCTGGGGTCAGGGAGGCTTGTAGTGGTGGTGCACCACCTGGCTCTGGGGTCAGGGAGGCTGGTAGTGGTGGTACACCACCTGGCTCTGGGGTCAGGGAGGCTGGTAGTGGTGGTGCACCACCTGGCCCTGGGGTCAGGGAGGCTGGTAGTGTTGGTGCACCACCTGGCTCTGGGGTCAGGGAGGGTGGTAGTGGTGGTGCACCACCTGGCTCTGGGGTCAGGGAGGCTGGTAGTGGTGGTGCACCACCTGGCTCTGGGGTCAGGGTGGCTGGTAGTGGTGTCCAACATTGAGATACAGACACTGAGATATATGTAAACATTGTATTCACAATGGACCTGTACTGGTAGGTGACGCTGCCCCAGTACTGACCTTGTACCTACTGGTAGGTGACGCTGCCCCAGTACTGACCTTGTACCTGTACTGGTAGGGACGCTGCCCCAGTACTGACCTTGTACCTGTACTGGTAGGTGACGCTGCCCCAGTACTGACCTTGTACCTGTACTGGTAGGTGACGCTGCCCCAGTACTGACCTTGTACCTGTACTGGTAGGTGACGCTGCCCCAGTACTGACCTTGTACCTGTACTGGTAGGTGACGCTGCCCCAGTACTGACCTTGTACCTGTACTGGTAGGTGACGCTGCCCCAGTACTGACCTTGTACCTGTACTGGTAGGTGACGCTGCCCCAGTACTGACCTTGTACCTGTACTGGTAGGTGACGCTGCCCCAGTACTGACCTTGTACCTGTACTGGTAGGTGACGCTGCCCCAGTACTGACCTTGTACCTGTACTGGTAGGTGACGCTGCCCCAGTACTGACCTTGTACCTGTACTGGTAGGTGACGCTGCCCCAGTACTGACCTTGTACCTGTACTGGTAGGTGACGCTGCCCCAGTACTGACCTTGTACCTGTACTGGTAGGTGACGCTGCCCCAGTACTGACCTTGTACCTGTACTGGTAGGTGACGCTGCCCCAGTACTGACCTTGTACCTGTACAGGTAGGTGACGCTGCCCCAGTACTGACCTTGTACCTGTACTGGTAGGTGACGCTGCCCCAGTACTGACCTTGTACCTGTACTGGTAGGTGACGCTGCCCCAGTACTGACCTTGTACCTGTACTGGTAGGTGACGCTGCCCCAGTACTGACCTTGTACCTGTACTGGTAGGTGACGCTGCCCCAGTACTGACCTTGTACCTGTACTGGTAGGTGACGCTGCCCCAGTACTGACCTTGTACCTGTACTGGTAGGTGACGCTGCCCCAGTACTGACCTTGTACCTGTACTGGTAGGTGACGCTGCCCCAGTACTGACCTTGTACCTGTACAGGTAGGTGACGCTGCCCCAGTACTGACCTTGTACCTGTACTGGTAGGTGACGCTGCCCCAGTACTGACCTTGTACCTGTACTGGTAGGTGACGCTGCCCCAGTACTGACCTTGTACCTGTACTGGTAGGTGACGCTGCCCCAGTACTGACCTTGTACCTGTACTGGTAGGTGACGCTGCCCCAGTACTGACCTTGTACCTGTACTGGTAGGTGACGCTGCCCCAGTACTGACCTTGTACCTGTACTGGTAGGTGACGCTGCCCCAGTACTGACCTTGTACCTGTACAGGTAGGTGACGCTGCCCCAGTACTGACCTTGTACCTGTACTGGTAGGTGACGCTGCCCCAGTACTGACCTTGTACCTGTACTGGTAGGTGACGCTGCCCCAGTACTGACCTTGTACCTGTACTGGTAGGTGACGCTGCCCCAGTACTGACCTTGTACCTGTACTGGTAGGTGACGCTGCCCAGTACTGACCTTGTACCTGTACTGGTAGGTGACGCTGCCCAGTACTGACCTTGTACCTGTACAGGTAGGTGACGCTGCCCCAGTACTGACCTTGTACCTGTACAGGTAGTGACGCTGCCCTTGTACTGACCTTGTACCTGTACTGGTAGGTGACGCTGCCCCAGTACTGACCTTGTACCTGTACTGTAGGTGACGCTGCCCAGTACTGACCTTGTACCTGTACTGGTAGGTGACGCGCTCCCCAGTACTGACCTTGTACCTGTACTGGTAGGTGACGCTGCCCCAGTACTGACCTTGTACCTGTACAGGTAGGTGACGCTGCCCCAGTACTGACCTTGTACCTGTACTGGTAGGTGACGCTGCCCCAGTACTGACCTTGTACCTGTACTGGTAGGTGACGCTGCCCCAGTACNGTGGCCTCCTCGACCACTTCACCCGGCCCGCCCTCGTGACGGCGCGGAGAAGGACCTCCACCCTGGTGTAGGGAGCAGCAGGGAGGTCACCCGCTCTCCCACTACACCAGTAAAGTTTGTATATTTCTGCAGTTCTGTATGCAGAACTTCAGCGTTACCTGTCGCAAAGTGTTTTAAAATATAATAATACCTACAATAGTTTGTATAGCATAATTGTCAGGTAAATTACACAAGTAATGGCAATAACGATAATATATATATATTATATATATATATATATATATATATATATATATATATATATATATATATATTGATTATTATACAATAATAATCATCATATAATTAAAATATATAATAATACTGACAATTCAACCATTTAACACATTGCAAATGACTGACTAATAACAAAAGCAAAATACAATTAAATGTAAAGAAAAATAACTACAATAATAGAATGGTTAAGGCGTCATCAGCAGACCTGCACATTAATCAATAATACACAGGTTAAGGCGTCATCAGCAGAAATGTACAATAATACAATAATACACAGGTTAAGGCGTCATCAGCAGACCTGCACATTAATACAATAATACCAGGTTAAGGCGTCATCAGCAGACCGCACATTAATACAGTGGTTAAGGCGTCATCAGCAGACCTGCACATTAATACAATAATACACAGGTTAAGGCGTCATCAGCAGACCTGCACATTAATACAATAATATACAGGTTAAGGCGTCTTCAGCAGACCTGCACATGAATACAATAATACACAGGTTAGGCGTCATCAGCAGACCTGCACATTAATACATAATACACAGGTTAAGGCGTCATCAGCAGACCTGCACATTAATACAGTGGTTAAGGCGTCATCAGCAGACCTGCACATTAATACAATAATACACAGGTTAAGGCGTCATCAGCAGACCTGCACATTAATACAATAATACACAGGTTAAGGCGTCTTCAGCAGACCTGCACATTAATACAATAATACACAGGTTAAGGCGTCATCAGCAGACCTGCACATTAATACAATAATACACAGGTTAAGGCGTCATCAGCAGACCTGCACATTAATACAGTGGTTAAGGCGTCATCAGCAGACCTGCACAATAATACACAGGTTAAGGCGTCATCAGCAGACCTGCACATTAATACAATAATACACAGGTTAAGGCGTCATCAGCAGACCTGCACATTAATACAATAATACACAGGATAAGGCGTCATCAGCAGACCTGCACAATAATACAAATATACACAGGTTAAGGCGTCATCAGCAGACCTGCCAATTAATACAATAATACACAGGTTAAGGCGTCATCAGCAGACTGCACATTAATACAATAATACACAGGTTAAGGCGTCATCAGCAGACCTGCACATTAATACAATAATACACAGGTTAAGGCGTCATCAGCAGACCTGCACATTAATACAATAATACACAGGTTAAGGCGTCATCAGCAGACCTGCACATTAATTCAATAATACACAGGTTAAGGCGTTCAGCAGACCTGCACATTAATACAATAATACACAGTTAAGGCGTCATCAGCAGACCTGCACATAATACAATAATACACAGGTAAGGCGTCATCAGCAGACCTGCACAAAGATACACAAGTTAAGGCGTCATCAGCAGACCTGCACAAAAGATACACAAGTTAAGGCGTCACCAGCAGACCTGCACAATAATACAGTGGTTAAGGCGTCATCAGTAGACCTGCACATTAATACAGTGGTTAAGGCGTCACCAGCAGACCTGCACAATAATACAGTGGTTAAGGCGTCATCAGCAGACCTGCACAATAATACAGTGGTTAAGGCGTCATCAGCAGACCTGCACAATAATACACAGGTTAAGGCGTCATCAGCAGACCTGCACAATAATACACAGGTTAAGGCGTCATCAGCAGACCTGCACAATAATACACAGTTAAGGCGTCACCAGCAGACCTGCACAATAACACACAGTTAAGGCGTCATCAGCAGACCTGCACAATAATACACAGGTTAAGGCGTCACCAGCAGACCTGCACAATAACACACAGGTTAAGGCGTCATCAGCAGACCTGCACAATAACACACAGGTTAAAGCGTCATCAGCAGACCTACACAATAACACACAGGTTAAGGCGTCATCAGCAGACCTGCACAATAATACACAGGTTAAGGTGTCACCAGCAGACCTGCACAATAACACACAGGTTAAGGCGTCATCAGCAGACCTGCACAATAACACACAGGTTAAGGCGTCATCAGTAGACCTGCACAATAACACACAGGTTAAGGCGTCATCAGCAGACCTGCACAATAATACACAGGTTAAGGCGTCATCAGCAGACCTGCACATTAATACAGTGGTTAAGGCGTCACCAGCAGACCTGCACATTAATACAGTGGTTAAGGCGTCACCAGCAGACCTGCACATTAATACAGTGGTTAAGGCGTCATCAGCAGACCTGCACAATAATACACAGGTTAAGGCGTCACCTGCAGACCTACACAATAACACACAGGTTAAGGCGTCATCAGCAGACCTGCACAATAACACACAGGTTAAGGCGTCATCAGCAGACTTGCACATTAATACACAGGTTAAGGCGTCACCAGCAGACCTACACAATAACACACAGGTTAAGGCGTCACCAGCAGACCTGCACAATAATACACAGGTTAAGGCGTCATCAGCAGACCTGCACAATAACACACAGGTTAAGGCGTCACCAGCAGACCTGCACAATAATACACAGGTTAAGGCGTCATCAGCAGACCTGCACAATAACACACAGGTTAAGGCGTCACCAGCAGACCTGCACAATAATACACAGGTTAAGGCATCACCAGCAGACTACACAATAACACACAAGTTAAGGCGTCATCAGCAGACCTGCACAATAATACACAGGTTAAGGCGTCATCAGCAGACCTGCACAATAACACACAGGTTAAGGCGTCACCAGCAGACCTACACAATAACACACAGGTTAAGGCGTCATCATCAGACCTACACAATAACACACAGGTTAAGGCGTCATCAGCAGACCTGCACAATAACACACAGGTTAAGGCGTCATCAGCAGACCTACACAATAACACACAGGTTAAGGCGTCATCAGCAGACCTGCACAATAACACACAGGTTAAGGCGTCATCAGCAGACCTACACATAACACACAGGTAAGGCGTCATCAGCAGACCTGCACAAAAACACACAAACGTGGTTGCAAACGAAACCACGAAGGAGGATATTCTAGAAAAGAAGAGTCGTCTCCAACATGTGGAGGGATACAAACAAGTATTCCTGCAGAGGGACAGGACGAAGGAGGAGAGAGCCAGGGCAGCAGAGGCAAGGAGGAAGCGCAGGGAGAGAGGAGCAAACCAGGAAATCACAGCCCCCAACACAGCAGTCCCAGAGACAAGAGGGGAACCCAAACCAGCATCCCAGCAACACCAGAGGGGGGGCAACACCACCAACCCCCTCTGCATAGAAACCCTTCCTTCCCCTCACCCTACCTGCCCCCACCCACCCTCCCTCCCCCCCCACCCCATTCTGACCCCGACACCCCATCCCCATTCCCATCATGTCCCCCCTCCCACCTTTCCCCCCCCAGTCCCCTTCCCCCTTCATCCCATACCCTCCCTATTCCTCCTCCCGTATCCTCCATGTCCCCCCTATCTCCTTAACCCACACCCTACCCGTTCCCCCTTCCCTTAAACCCCCACCCCCACCCCAAAACCCTCTGCGACCCTGCAAACCACCTCACAGATCCTCTCACCCACGGAACAGCTTCCCACACCAGTAGAATACTCGCCAAGAAAGGGATATGTAAATGAACAGAAGAAAGTGAGCTTCAAGGCGATGTACACTAACATAGATGGGATTACAAATAAAACTAGTGAACTTGGAGAGTGGGCACTAGAAGAAAACCCAGACATAATAGCACTCACAGAAACAAAGCTAACGAAAATCATAACAAATGCAGTGTTTCCACAGGGCTACTATGTAGTGAGGAAAGAGAGAGAAGGGAGAGGAGGAGGTGGTGTGGCTTTGCTACTAAGAGAAGGTTGGAGTTTCGAAGAGATGGTAATTCAGAACTGTGAAGGTTTCAGGGACTACATATCAGGCACCATTGCAACTGGAGGACAGAAAATTATAATAGTAGTCATATATAACCCCCCACGAATGACAGAAGACCCAGACAGGAATATGATAGAAACAACATGGCCACCATCAATATAATAGAGAGAGCAGCTTCTGTGGCTAGCAGGAACGGATCCAGACTTCTAATCATGGGAGACTTCAACCATGGGAAGATAGATTGGGGAACAGAGACCCACGGAGGCCCAGACACATGGAGAGCTAAGCTGCTGGATGTGGCAACAAGAAACTTTCTAAGTCAACACGTCAAGGGACCGACAAGAATGAGAGGAGGGGATGAACCAGCCTTGCTTGATTTGATATTTACCCTAAATGAGTCGGATATAAGGGAAGTTAAGTTGGAAGCCCCCTTGGGAATGAGTGATCATAGTGTATTGAGCTTTGAGTACCTGGTTGAGCTAGGAATTATCACCCCCAAAAAAGAACTGGGAACCAAAGGGCTGGCGTACCGAAAGGGAAACTATGAGGAGATGAATAAATTCCTATGGGATATACATTGGGACACAGAACTCGGAACCAAGTCCGTACAAGACATGATGGACTATGTCACCCAAAAATGTCAGGAGGCTGTAAGCAGGTTTGTCCCAGCCCAACAGGAAAAAACAGAGAAGCAAAGGAAGAATCCGTGGTTTAATAGGGAATGTATGAAAGCAAAGGAGCTGAACAAAAGGGCATGGAGGAACTTCCGTAATAACAGAACACCAGAAAGTAGAGAGAGATACCAGAGAACCAGGAACGAGTATGTCAGTGTGAGAAGAGCAGCTGAGAAAAGGTATGAAAATGATATAGCTAACAAAGCCAAGACTGAACCAAAGCTACTACACAGTCACATCAGGAGGAAGACAACAGTGAAGGAACAGGTGATTAAACTTAGGGTGGGCGAGGACAGGTACACAGAGAATGACAAAGAGGTGTGTGAAGAACTCAACAAAAGGTTCCAGGAGGTCTTTACAATAGAACAGGGAGATATCACGGCGCTGGGAGAGGTGGCAGCAAACCAGGTGACCTTGGATAGGTTCGAAATTACAAGAGATGAGGTCAAAAAGCACCTATTGGAGCTGGATGTGAGAAAAGCTGTTGGGCCGGATGGAATCTCGCCATGGGTATTGAAAGAGTGTGCAGGAGCACTTTGCTTACCACTCTCCATAGTGTATAGTAAGTCACTGGAAACGGGGGACCTACCAGAAATATGGAAGACTGCTAATGTAGTACCAATATACAAAAAGGGTGACAGACAAGAGGCACTGAACTACAGGCCAGTGTCCTTAACTTGTATACCATGCAAGGTGATGGAGAAGATTGTGAGAAAAAACCTAGTAACACATCTGGAGAGAAGAGACTTCGTGACAACCCATCAACATGGGTTCAGGGAGGGTAAATCTTGCCTTACAGGCTTGATAGAATTCTACGATCAGGTGACAAGAATTAAGCAAGAAAGAGAAGGGTGGGCGGACTGCATTTTTTTGGACTGTCGGAAAGCCTTTGACACAGTACCCCATAAAAGGTTGATGCATAAGCTGGAGAAACAGGCAGGAGTAACAGGTAGGGCGCTCCAGTGGATAAGGGAGTACCTAAGCAATAGGAAGCAGAGAGTTACAGTGAGGGGTGAGACCTCAGACTGGCGTGAAGTCACCAGTGGAGTCCCACAGGGCTCTGTACTTGGACCTATCCTGTTTCTGATATACGTAAATGATCTCCCAGAGGGTATAGACTCATTCCTCTCAATGTTTGCTGACGACGCCAAAATTATGAGAAGGATTAAGACAGAGGAGGACAGCTTGAGACTTCAAGAAGACCTGGACAAGCTGCAGGAATGGTCGAACAAATGGCTGTTAGAGTTTAACCCAAGCAAATGTAATGTAATGAAGATAGGGGTAGGAAGCAGGAGACCAGATACAAGGTATCATTTGGGAGATGAAATACTTCAAGAGTCAGAGAGAGAGAAAGACCTGGGGGTTGATATCACGCCAGACCTGTCCCTGAAGCTCATATCAAGAGGATAACATCAGCAGCATATGCCAGGTTGGCTAACATAAGAACGGCCTTTAGAAACTTGTGTAAGGAATCTTTCAGAACATTATATACCACATATGTCAGACCAATCCTGGAGTATGCGGCTCCAGCATGGAGTCCCTATCTAGTCAAGCATAAGACTAAACTGGAAAAGGTTCAAAGGTTTGCCACCAGACTAGTACCCGAGCTGAGAGGTATGAGCTACGAGGAGCGACTGCAGGAATTAAACCTCACTTCGTTGGAAGACAGAAGAGTTAGGGGGGACATGATCACCACATTCAAGATTCTCAGGGGAATCGACAGGGTTGATAAAGACAGGCTGTTTAACACAAGGGGCACACGCACTAGGGGACACAGGTGGAAACTGAGTGCCCAAATGAGCCACAGAGATATTAGAAAGAACTTTTTAGTGTCAGAGTGGTTGACAAATGGAATGCATTAGGAAGCGATGTGGTGGAGGCTGACTCCATACACAGTTTCAAGTGTAGATATGATAGAGCCCATTAGGCTCAGGAAACTGTACACCTGTTGATTGACGGTTGAGAGGCGGGACCAAAGAGCCAGAGCTCAACCCCCGCAAGCACAACTAGGTGAGTACAAACTAGGTGAGTAACAGGTTAAGGCGCACCAGCAGACCTGCACAATAACACACAAGGTTAAGGCGTCACCAGCAGACCTGCACAATACACACACAGGTTAAGGCGTCACCAGCGACCTGCAAAATAATACACAGGTTAAGGCGTCATCAGCAGACCTGCACAATAACACACAGGTAAGGCGTCATCAGCAGCCTGCCCACAATAACACACAGGTTAAGGCGTCACCAGCAGACCTGCACAATATACACAGGTTAAGGCGTCACCAGCAGACCTACACAATAATACAGAGGTTAAGGCGTCATCAGCAGACCTGCACAATAACACACAGGTTAAGGCGTCATCAGCAGTCCTGCACAATAATACAGAGGTTAAGGCGTCATCAGCAGACCTGCACAATAACACACAGGTTAAGGCGTCATCAGCAGACCTGCACATTAATACACAGGTTAAGGCGTCACCAGCAGACCTGCACAATAACACACAGGTTAAGGCGTCATCAGCAGACCTGCACAATAATACAGAGGTTAAGGCGTCATCAGCAGACCTGCACAATAATACAGAGGTTAAGGCGTCATCAGCAGACCTGCACAATAATACAGTGGTTAAGGCGTCACCAGCAGACCTGCACAATAATACAGAGGTTAAGGCGTCACCAGCAGACCTGCACAATAATACAGAGGTTAAGGCGTCACCAGCAGACCTGCACAATAATACACAGGTTAAGGCGTCACCAGCAGACCTGCACAATAATACACAGGTTAAGGCGTCATCAGCAGACCTGCACAATAATACAGAGGTTAAGGCGTCACCAGCAGACCTGCACAATAATACAGAGGTTAAGGCGTCATCAGCAGACCTGCACAATAATACAGAGGTTAAGGCGTCATCAGCAGACCTGCACAATAATACAGAGGTTAAGGCGTCACCAGCAGACCTGCACAATAATACAGAGGTTAAGGCGTCACCAGCAGACCTGCACAATAATACAGAGGTTAAGGCGTCACCAGCAGACCTGCACAATAATACAGAGGTTAAGGCGTCATCAGCAGACCTGCACAATAATACACAGGTTAAGGCGTCACCAGCAGACCTGCACAATAATACAGAGGTTAAGGCGTCACCAGCAGACATGCACAATAATACACAGGTTAAGGCGTCATCAGCAGACCTGCACAATAATACACAGGTTAAGGTGTCATCAGCAGACCTGCACAATAATACACAGGTTAAGGCGTCATCAGCAGACCTGCACATTAATACACAGGTTAAGGCGTCATCAGCAGACCTGCACATTAATACACAGGTTAAGGCGTCATCAGCAGACCTGCACATTAATACACAGGTTAAGGCGTCATCAGCAGACCTGCACAATAACACACAGGTTAAGGCGTCATCAGCAGACCTGCACAATAATACAGAGGTTAAGGCGTCATCAGCAGACCTGCACAATAATACAGAGGTTAAGGCGTCATCAGCAGACCTGCACAATAATACAGGTTAAGGCGTCACCAGCAGACCTGCACAATAATACACAGGTTAAGGCGTCACCAGCAGACCTGCACAATAATACACAGGTTAAGGCGTCACCAGCAGACCTGCACAATAATACACAGGTTAAGGCGTCACCAGCAGACCTGCACAATAATACACAGGTTAAGGCGTCATCAGCAGACTGCACAATAATACAGAGGTTAAGGCGTCACCAGCAGACCTGCACAATAATACAGAGGTTAAGGCGTCATCAGCAGACCTGCACAATAATACAGAGGTTAAGGCGTCATCAGCAGACCTGCACAATAATACAGAGGTTAAGGCGTCACCAGCAGACCTGCACAATAATACAGAGGTTAAGGCGTCACCAGCAGACCTGCACAATAATACAGAGGTTAAGGCGTCACCAGCAGACCTGCACAATAATACAGAGGTTAAGGCGTCATCAGCAGACTGCACAATAATACACAGGTTAAGGCGTCATCAGCAGACCTGCACAATAATACAGAGGTTAAGGCGTCATCAGCAGACATGCACAATAATACACAGGTTAAGGCGTCATCAGCAGACCTGCACAATAATA
Source organism: Procambarus virginalis (assembly GCA_020271785.1). Lineage (NCBI taxonomy): Eukaryota > Metazoa > Arthropoda > Malacostraca > Decapoda > Cambaridae > Procambarus > Procambarus virginalis. Next base: position 2,197 of record WNGS01071863.1, on the reverse strand, counting down.
CACAGGTTAAGGCGTCATCAGCAGACCTGCACAATAATACACAGGTTAAGGCGTCATCAGCAGACCTGCACATTAATACACAGGTTAAGGCGTCATCAGCAGACCTGCACAATAATACACAGGTTAAGGCGTCATCAGCAGACCTGCACATTAATACACAGGTTAAGGCGTCATCAGCAGACCTGCACAATAACACACAGGTTAAGGCGTCATCAGCAGACCTGCACAATAATACAGAGGTTAAGGCGTCATCAGCAGACCTGCACAATAATACAGAGGTTAAGGCGTCATCAGCAGACCTGCAGACAACTGGTCACATAAAGTGCAAGTCATCCAACAACCACCACATTACAACCATCAGTAATTACTATAAGTTGTTGTGGCCTGGGTGACACTCCAGCCAGAGGGAAGACTTGGTCAGGTGAGGGTGGAGCAGCGCCTCCAGTCCTCGAGGGTAACGTCTACAACACTTTACAACTCACATATTACGTCTGGTATTGGCTATTGGCCAAACATGTCGTGTTCCTCGCCATGGTGATTATCCATTTAAGAAGATACCGAGATAAACACCTGCAGAGGATACCAGATCAACCAAGCTGTGATTCATACGTCAGGCTGCGAGCAGGCGTTTCTAACAGTCTGGTTTACCAGTCCAGCAACCAGGAGGCCTGGTCAGAAACCGGGCCACAGGGACCTTGAACCCCGAAATCACAGCATGGTAACCGCAAGGTAAGGTAAGGTAAAGTGAGGTAAGGTAAGGTAAGGTGAGGTGAGGTAAGGTAAGGTAAGGTGAGGTGAGGTTAGGAGAGGTGAGGTAAGGTGATGTGAGGTGAGATGAGGTAAGGTGAGGTAAGGTAAGGTGATGTGAGGTGAGGTAAGGTGAGGTGAGATAAGGTGAGGTGAGGTAAAGTAAGGTAAGGTAAGGTGATGTGAGGTAAGGTAAGGTAAGGTGAGATAAGGTGAGGTAAGGTAAGGTAAGGTAAGGTGAGGTAAGGTAAGATAAGTCGTTGACCAGACCACACACTAGAAGGTGAAGAGACGACGACGTTTCGGTCCGTCCTGGACCATTCTCAAGTCGATTATGATGAGGGAGCAAAGTAAGGTGTAGTAGAGGGGATAGTAATAATAATAAGAGCTGCAGAAGGCCTATTGGCCCATACGAGGCAGCTCCTATTATAACCACCGAATGAGAAGGAGATAGGAATAAGAAGAGGATAGCAAGGGAGCGTAAGAGAAGAGATAAAGAAAAGGAAAGAGAAAGAAAAAAAATAGAAGGGGTAGGCTTATGTTAGGTCACGTTTGTTAGAAAGATTAGAGCATTTGTGTATATACTGTGAAAGGGAAGAGTCCACAGCAACAAAGCCAGGACTCAAGTTCATGTTGGGTACATTGTGTATTAAAGCCGATTCCACAAGACGGCGTCTGTGTAGATTAGAGGCAGGAAAGATTATTTTGGAGGAAGACCAATCAATGGGATGATTAGAATCCCTCACATGGCAGTTAGTGTCTGCAGACTTAACACTTCTCTTGTGTTCTTTAAGTCTGTCATTCAGTGTACGGCCAGTTTCGTCAAAGTATTGGAGAGGACAAGACGAACAGGAAATAGAGTAGACACCAGCAGCATTAGAAGCAGGAGGAGCAGTGTGAACTAGATTGCTACGAAGTGTGTTAGTTTGTCGAAAGGCGAGTTTAATGTTAAGAGGACGAAAGGTATTGGTAAAAGTTTTGAGTTCAGATATGAAGGGAAGGCATAGAACAGTGCTACTAGTGTTGGAAGCAGGTTTAGGATGAAAGAAATTTCGTTTAGCTTGAGAGTAGACACAGTTGATGAAATGCAAAGGATAACCAAGGCGAGAGAATGATTTGTAGATAAAGGCAATTTGAGAATCAAGAAACTGTGTATTATTGTGTATTAGAATCGGCTTTAATACACAATGTACCCAACATGAACTTGAGTCCTGGCTTTGTTGCTGTGGACTCTTCCCTTTCACAGTATATACTCAAATGCTCTAATCTTTCTAACAAACGTGACCTAACTTAAGCCTACCCCTCCTATTTTCTTTCTTTCTCTTTCCTTTTCTTTATCTCTTCTCTTACGCTCCCTTGCTATCCTCTTCTTATTCTATCTCCTTCTCATTCGGTGGTTATAATAGGAGCTGCCTCGTATGGGCCAATAGGCCTTCTGCAGCTCTTATTA
>WNGS01071858.1:0-12228 GCA_020271785.1 Procambarus virginalis | reverse complement strand
AATATATGTATATCCAAGTACTCGTCTAGCGAGTTACACGACAATGCCAAAGCACCACTAAACAAATCACAGTGATATACGTTACAAATCCGGTTGCAATGACAATACGGCAGAACCTAGTAAAATAACATAAAGGACTGAAACTATCTAGAACACTGTCCCACAATGGCTTACTGAACTGCAGTCACCCCCGGTGATTGCTCAACTTCAGAAACAATCACTAACAATGACAACCTTTTTGCAACAACACACACACTGAGATACTCTAATTTCCAAGTATTCGAATACTGTCAACTTTTACTACTGATTTACTGTTGCAAATGACCCAGTACTCTCAATAACCCCTAGAACATAGATCCCAAATTTGCATTAACCACAAGTATATTAACACAGAATAAACACTGCACGTCACTAATATATTATAAAATATATATATATATATATATATATATATATATATATATAATATATATTATCTTATATTATATATATATATATTATATATATTATTTTTTTTTTTATAAAACAAGGAAGGAGTACCACCTCTGGCTGGAAGAAGGGGGACCCATAGCCTCGGAGGAAATCACACATAACGCATTGGAGGGATGTAGGTCCCCTCCAATACAGTTTCTGTGTGCTTTTCTCCTACCACCCCCTTCCTTTTTTTTATGCTTTATTGTGTATTTAAAGGTTACAAAACATACAAGACAAATGCCTAAAGGTTATGGATCTCTTGAAGCTCCTCCGCTTCCGGACAGGAACCGAGGACGCAGCAAGCATTTCCCCTCTGGATCGCCACACTGAGGCGCTGAAACAAAAAACTGCAAGCCCTTGGGTCTCTGGTGACGTCGATGAGCTTGGAACCCAATTCCTTGAGAAATCCCAAGGCACTCTTGCCCCAGGGGCCATGCGTCTCAGACGCTATGGGAACAAAGAGGTATTGGCCTGCCAGTCGCCTGTATTTGAGAGATTTTGCTGTTTCCCTGTGGTTGGCCGCCCCACCTGCTTGATCAGCTCCGAAGTGTACATAGGTGTCAGCCAGGGTGGATACACATGTGTAGTCCCACACCAACTGTCTACCCTCCTTCCATGAGTATATGGTGATGCCATCAGGGCGAAGTGCGGGGAAATCCGGGTTCTGGACCCCTAGGATGCGAGGTTCTCTCTCCGCTGGGCACTTAGCTGAGACGAGGCTTCTCTTGATGATGTCATTGACCTCGTTGTGTCTTGCATGCCAGCCCTTTGTGCTTCCGCAATGCAACCCATGCAGTCCGTATTGGTCTGCTTCCACCCTGTTGCAAATACACTTGTATTCAGTGTGAATTGGGGCACCAAGGCGGAGGGCCACTGCTACACGAAGGGATTCTGGATCTAGGCGCGTGCCCATTGCTGACATGGGTACTGCCAGGAGGAAGTCTCCTGCATGGGGGGCACGCACTGCTCTGAGGCGGGCTTTCTCCTTGTCTGATGTTGCGGCGCTGAGCATGGCATCAGCTACTTTTTCCACTAGAGGGTGGTCCCAGCCGGACTGTTTGTGTTGTTTTGTTGGCTCTATAATGGTTGCTGGGGCTGCCAGAACATCCCACTGATTTGAACATTCAGTGAAAGCAGGATCGTGTATTCCTGCTGAATCTCTCAAGGTTGCAGGTAAGATTTCTCTGACGAGGTCGTGCGATGCATGGGAGGAGGAAAGGAAGGCTGGTAGAGCAATTTGGGAGGCTGTGCGGACACCAAGGCCGCCAAGTCTTACAGGAAGGGTTGCTTGCTCCCACTGAGAGTCGTCCAATGGCAGGTTCAGGACTTTCACCAGCATGGACCTCAGAAGGGTGTCATACACATTTAACTTAGGGCTGCTGTAGGATGGAGAACATCTCAGAAAGTAGGTCAACTTAGGGAAAGACAGGCATCTTGTGAGGAGAAAGAGAGCATCATGGGCATCAATCTTGTCAATCCTGTCCAGCATTCTCTTTAGATCAGTAATTTTTGCAGCCAGGACCTCCTCGATTGCTCGTGGGCCAATGGGGGCACCCAGGAGAGTGCAGTCCGGTGGCTTGACAATGAGAATGTCTGGAAGAACATTTTGTATTTGCCCAGTGATGTCTGGGTTGCGGGAAATTATTTCACACTTGGATGCATTGAGAATGAGGCCTAAGGCTGCTCCCTGCTCCTGGATTTTCCTTATATCCTCCAAAATGGTTTCTGGGGTTCCAGCGAGAGTGCCATCATCCAGGTACCAGATGTTTAGCTCGCATGTCAGACTATCAGTGACCTCTTTGATAGCTAGGCAGAAAAGTAGGGGTGCTAAGGGGTCACCTTGTTGGACACCTTCACAGGAGTTTATTTCATGCTCCCCAAAAAGGAGCTTAGAGTCCCCACTGTAGCACGATCGGATGAACGGGTAAAGGGGACGGAAATGGTTGTGTACAGCCCTGAGGACAGCGTCTCGTCTGACTTGATTGAAAGCATTTTTGAAGTCAAGCTTTACTAGTGCCTTCTGGTCCGAGAGATCAGCAATGTAAGCCCACGCTGCATGTGCTGCAGCTTCACAACCTAGGGGAATCCCAAACCCGAGCTGGTGAGGTTTCAGCAAGGTGGCTGCTTCCTGGCTGATAGATCTCACTGCAGCCTTAGCTACGAGGCGTCGGAGGGTGTTGCCAACGGCAATGGGCCTGATACCCCTATCCTTCTTCTTTAGAGCACAAAGTATAGAGTATATATATATATATATATATATATATATATATATATATATATATATATATATATATATATATATATATATATATATATATATATATAGATTACTGCTGACACATGTAGCCTACAGCTATCAAACGTTATTGGGAACACTAAGGAGATCTCGCACTCCTAAATCACATGGGTGAGTGATTTATCGGTCACGCATGCCGAATAAACACTCCCAAGTTTTACGTTACTCGACAGAGCGAGGGCTGTCACTCCCGACAGCCTCGTCACTCACCAAATTCTACCGAAATTACGTTAATACTGCAACCACAATATATATATATATATATATATATATATATATATATATATATATATATATATATATATATATATATATATATATATATATATAGGGGGGGTGGTAGGAGAAGCGAACACCCTCATGTATTCAGAGTTAAATGGCAAGTTTTTCCCTGAATGCTCTGTGTTCCCTTCTCTGAGGCTGTGGGTCCCTATAATTGCACCAGAGGTGGTACCCCCCTATATATACATATATATATATATATATATATATATATATATATATATATATATATATATATATATATATATATATATATATATATATATATATATATATATATATATAAATCACACTTGTCACGGCCCCTGGGAACAATACAAGAAATTAAAGCCACACTGTGGCACACTCCACAATAATCATTGCCAGGAATCACTGACGTTACCACATACCTGAGCGCTCAGTGTTGAAATTCCACACCTGCAAGACTACACATGAAATGATATCACTCCATCCCACGGACGATCAAGAATGAATAATTACCACAATGGAATAATATAATTATTACATGGACATCCTCTCAGTCCTTGGCTAATCTATATATATACTCTGTTCCCGTGTGTACCCACACACACACACACACTCTGTACGTCTGTGCTCACAAGACGTAGGTCCCTCAGGACTGACAGGATGACAAGGGTGATTATCTCCTCGTCCACACTTCACTCCACCTTACAGGTGCTGCGTGACAATGCAACGGAACACTTGACCTCGAATTCAAGCTTTAGAGACTACTAATCACCAGAAATACACACATAGGTACTTACATTCATACTGCCGGCTTACACACACCATTCCCATACATCAGGCACCCCGCTATGGGTGGCTGGCTCAGTGGTGGTAGGCTGGCTGGTTGGTACCTCCGCGGTATCGTTCGTACAATTGGCGCGCACCGAACCCTCCCACAACACGGCTTGTTTCGTACCCTCGACCCACCGGTGAAGTGAAGCGTTCATACCCAGGTGACGCGCACAACGATTGCGTCTTAAACAAACATGGGAAATCTGCCTTAAAGCACTAACACTTATTTCCCAGTTCCCATCGACTGCTACAGAGCACTAGCATCACTGGTATCAATCATCACAATCACATCACCCACAATCATCACTGGTATGGGATCTATGAGCCTGTTACTGCTCGTATGCACATTACCACACGATCCCAGATAAGATTTTCTCTATTCACTCGCTGTTCACAATGTCCATTCCCCTCCAAGCGACGACTACGGCCGGATTCTGTGACGACCGCTGTAGTAGATGAAGCAGAAGTTGAAACAGCTGAGTTGTTGAACCACCACGACGCACTATACTCAATTTGGCCGAATTGAGCATAGGAGCGTCTTGACAGGGTGATGGTTCCGTCCAGAATAACGCCTACACCGACGATTCCCGCGTATTCCTTGAAATAACCAATGAGAGGAAGGCATACTGGGGCCTACCCCTCTCCTCCAATCAGCGATGGTGTAGCATAGCCCCTAGGGCAACTCCAAGATGGCCGACCAACATGGCGGCTCAAGATGTTTACTAAGATGGCGTCTGTTTCCATGGCGACGACGCAAATGGCTAGCGCGCGCGGGAGGCCCACAGCTACCCACGCCAGGCCTAACTGTTTTCCCGCGCAAACCAGAGTCTCGCCCTAGCTATACAAGGAGAGATGCTATTGGCTCTATCTCTGTCCACAGACATGCTACCATGGCCACGGTAACATTTCTGGACTACTGGTGACTGGGGCTCTCCCGTGCGCCCAAACACTAGATGTTTCGGTTGCTGGTTACCAAAGTTAAGTCCCCACAGTGACCTTCTTTTCCATTCCTATGGAAAAGAAGGTCACCACTTCTATGGTTCTATGGTTCTCCATTTCCATTCTGAATTAAAGATGTCCCCTGATTCTCAGTAAGTAAACTGAAGAGTTGTTATAAATTGTCCCAAGTAATAATTTCCAAGATTCCTACGTCCTTCGAGAATAATTATTGATTTCTTTCCTTCCCTGGGGAATCAGTAATGCAGTCACATTGGTTACAGGGGGTGGTGGCAGTGGTAGGGGGAAGTGTAAATTTTAATTATCATTAAGGAGAGCAACAGAATGGGTATCTCCTTAAGAATTTCAGTTGATGTAGCGGCAATACATTTGTGGGTCAAGGTGGACTTTGTATGCTGTGTTAAACTGGGGTATAGGTCAGGTAGTAATTTGATGTTACATCACAATCGGGGAAGAAAGGGGAAGAGGATAAGGGAAAGAAAGAGGAGCTCAACCAACTCACAGGAACACGCAAAAGTCGACTCAGGACACTGAAAGCAATGACCTAGAATGGACATGGAGCCTCTACTGCTGTCCTTAAAATGGTGTACGCAGCCTATGCGCTCCATCATAGACTATGCCACACCAGTTTTTGCACTTATTCCCAAAGCAATATGAAAAAACTTGGAAGCATACAAAATGAAGCCATGACAATCATTCTTGAAGTCCCAAGGACTGCCAAAACATCAAATCTACGAGAGGAGTTGTCCCTCCCCAGTGGTAGAAGCCGAATTCAGGAACTGCATTCTAATCTTGCAATTAAGATTCTGTGCTACTTTCAGGGGGAAACAGGAGAAGCAAAAAATGGCATCACAGATCGGTCTGATACCTCGAAGAACTTTACCGGCTTGAGCAAGCCCGTGACCTCATGCCTGTAGAGTGATTACCTCCCTGGGTAGATGACCCATGCAGGATCATCATCAATGAAATGGCAACGAAAAAGTTCAACATGATAGCTCAAGAAATGAGGCACAAGTATCTCGAGGAAATCTATAAAGAAGCCGGAAATGAGTTAAATCAAATCTACACTGATGGGGTTATCTAACCTTGTCAATGGCAGGGCTGGTGCAGCACACACTATAATTAGGAATAATCCCTTACAACGCGGAAATGAAGGAAAAGCCCGTATTGAGAACTATGCCTTTTCAATACAAGCAGAGCTAACTGCCAGTGATATGGTGATAAGATTCCTTGAACAAAGCACAGTGCAGTGATCTTCACTAATTCTAAAGCAGCGCTACAAATCCTTATTAAAAATCGGGCAGAAAATCTTGCGATGGTCGCTGAGATCAAGAGAGTGGTGAGAGTATTGTTCTGACCCGAGGGGGGTTGGGATTAATGGAACTTAAACTTCCAAAGAGAACTCTGATTGCTGCACCAGACTGTTACTTGCGGACAGGTGGACAACGTCCCCCAACCACTCTCTGCCAGAACAAACAACCGACCTTGGCAGCAACACTCCCGCTACCGTCAGTCGAACAGCAATGAACTCTGGAGTGCTTGAAGTTTTCTCATGAGATCACCCTGTATGCCTCTTGATCTTGGAGAGGAGTTCAGCATCACATACCTAGGGGTACGGCTCTAACATTGGCCTCGTTGTCCGGTGTACACACCCTACTTGAGCCGCTATGACTCCCCCACTCTTTCCTTGTTTAGAATGACCTCCTTAATTCCCCTTTTACGGATTAGTATTCTTTGCCACCTTGTCTGCAGCTGTGATCCTTTCTCACTCTCCTGCTTTCTGGGAAGATTCACCAGGACAAGGGCAAAAACCAGTCAACAATACACATTTAATAAACAAAATAACATATAGTGTACTCTACATAAAAATAAATGAAAATATTAACATACAATACTCTAAGCTGCTACGACCCAGTAACAATTTGATATCCTATCCTGGCGTCACCAACCGTTCATATCAAGTGGCTACTCAACTCTTGGCTTACCACTTACTATTCCCTCACTAAGTGGGGATTGCAATGTCGTCACAACACTATTGTAAAATCAGCACTAAAAGTTTATAAAACTCAGTCTTGGCTGAAACACCAGAAACATCTGCATAAATATTCCCCCAAACAAAAAGAAATCAATCTCTCACCTTACATGCCAATAAGCATTCAAGCACTCCTCTTATACACTATGTGTGATCGCAATGAACCTCTGATCTGCTCCTAGAGGCTCACTACCATGTATATCTCTAAATTCTCCAAAATAGTCAACAAGGCTCTTCTGCAGTCCTCCCAAACTGCTACACAATGAAGATTTCATCAAACACCATTGATGCTTCACCACTTATCCCACAGAAACACGTGTAACTCCTCTTCACTGCTTCTCTACACTGCATGAGGTCAGCCACTAACTATGGAGCTCTGCTCTCCCACAGAGTTCAACCATTCACTTCATAGCCTCGAAGTTTCCTCCATTAACTTCTTTCCTGGCCTCGAATTTCTTCCATCAACTCCTCCCACAAGCAAACCTGCAATTTCCCTTGCCATCCCAATAAAAATGTTTCCCTACTAAAACATAATTAAACGTATTCACAGAAAATAAAACTCCACGATCCGAAATCTCTTTAAACTCTAACATGTCGCCCAACGGTCCTCCCCCATCTAGGCGTGCCCATTTGGGACGTTGCTGGCAGCCGGCCCGGGTCTCCCTCACTCAGTCAGCCACTGGCCTCCGGAGAGGATGGATGTATCTCTCTGCCCTCCAGGATGTTCCTCTCTCTCTAATCTGTTATTTCAGCTCACTGCCTTAATGAAACATATATACTATATTCATAAACACTTGCCATGATCTCTGGGCAAACGATCAGACACAGGCAACCACAGGCAAGTTTTATATTAACTTACTCCAGAATTTATCTTTCGAGGGCGCTCATGTCCCGATCCTCACAATGGCTCCGACAGGTCGCCCAAAAAATCGCTATAGAACTGCCTCACAGGCTTCTTCTAGTCTTGACTTGAGCCTTTAAGTCGTCCTCAGGCTTCACACATAAACGCCTGCTTGATTGCCTCCTCTTGAAGGGGGCACACAACTAGGGGTTCCTCATTTTCTGCCAGAAGCTCAAACACAGTACAACCCACTCTCACGATCTCTGCGATCTCTGTTGCTCAAGTGAAGGTCAAGACGTCGCTGCGATCCTCACATCATGTTAGTGTAATAACGACGTCTCCCTCCATGTCAATTATTTACATGTTCATCATCTGCTCCTAGTCTAAAATAAGTCACCTACATTTATTGTATATATATATATACATATATATATATATATATATATATATATATATATATATATATATATATATATATATATATATATATATATATATATATATATATATATATATATATATATATATATATATATATATATATATAATTTATATATATATATATATATATATATATATATATATATATATATATATATATATATATATATATATATAAATTTATATATATATATTGTGACGATAATCTCTTTCAAGAGAGATTTAGCCTGCTCTTACCTATAGTAGTCACGTCCCATGCTACATTCAAGAAACGATCAGCAGTAGCAAAACGTTTGTCAAGGCAGCACACACACCTGCATACCCCCCACTCCTGCCCCCCCCCACACTCCTCACCGCCGGCTCGTCGCCTGCACTACAATTAGCCAACTACCAATGTCGGCCTGCCTGCATTCTGATTGGCTGATCGAGACGACACCACTCCAGCTCCGCACCACTCATGGACCTCGTACAGTCAACGTCGGGGCCGCCAGCAGTTTCCTCCTCAGAATATCTTGTGCTCTGGGCTGTGAACATCTAATTGATATATCTCATGTATCAAGTAGCAGTTCTTAGCTTGCGCTTATATTCCCAGCACCATTTATATTACTTGTATTATATTTTTGTACTATTGTTAACGTAAAACCATTACTTATTCATTTTTATGTTAGTTTTTTCACTTGTTATATTTGCACTTTGCCAAGCCAAAGAATTGTCTTTATTTAAATTTGTTTTCTAGAGTAATTAAATTTCATTGTTTATTCTATGTGTTTTGTGTGTCTTCCCTTACCTTACCACAGACAATCAGGCAAGCAGTCTATTTTTTTGTGTGTGTGTGTATGTGACCAGGCATTGACATCTGCCATTGGAAGACTGCCGAACACCATACTCCAACACTTTACCGTCACATATATATATATATATATATATATATATATATATATATATATATATTATATATATATATATATATATATATTATATATATATATATATATATATATATATATATATATGTTATTAAATATGACCGAAAAAGTAAGATTAATAATTCTAACACGAATTTTCTCAATTTTCCTTATGTTTGTTTTTACTGATGACGGTAAATTAAAAATCAATTCTCCAAAATTCATTCTTTATTTCTTAGTCTGACGCGACACTTGAGCGCGTTTCGTAAAACTTATTACATTTTCAAAGACTTTAGTTACACACACACAGAACAACTATAACTGAACAGAGTTTAAATACCTGCATTTGGGTGAGGTGACATGTTACAATGGTTTGGGGTGAGGTGAGAACAAACACAGAACACGAAACAATGGGTATAAGGGAAGAATAGATCTGTAACTGCAGAAGGCCTATTGGCCCGTATTTCTTGATGTTTCTATATTGGAGCGGAGTCTTGAAGTGGGTAGAATATAGTAGTGCGTTAATTGGCTGTTGATTGCTGGTGTTGACTTCTTGATGTGTAGTGCCTCGCAGATGTCAAGCCGCCTGTTGTCGCTGTATCTATCAATGATTTCTGTGTTGTTTGTTAAGATTTCTCTGGTGATGGTTTGGTTGTGGGAAGAGATTATATGTTCCTTGATAGAGCCCTGTTGCTTATGCATCGTTAATCGCCTGGAAAGAGATGTTGTTGTCTTGCCTATATATTGAGTTCTTTGGGGCTTACAGTCCCCAAGTGGGCATTTGAAGGCATAGACGACATTGGTCTCTTTCAAAGCGTTCTGCTTTGTGTCTGGAGAGTTTCTCATGAGTAGGTTGGCAGTTTTCTTGGTTTTATAGTAAATCGTCAATTGTATCTTCTGATTTTTGTCTGTAGGGATAACGTTTCTATTAACAATATCTTTCAGGACCCTTTCCTCCGTTTTATGAGCTGTGGAGAAGAAGTTCCTGTAAAATAGTCTAATAGGGGGTATAGGTGTTGTGTTAGTTGTATCTTCAGAGGTTGCATGGCGTTTCACTTTCCTTCTTATGATGTCTTCAATGAAACCATTGGAGAAGCCGTTGTTGACTAGGACCTGCCTTACTCTACAGAGTTCTTCGTCGACTTGCTTCCATTCTGAGCTGTGGCTGAGAGCACGGTCGACATAAGCGTTAACAACACTCCTCTTGTACCTATCTGGGCAGTCACTGTTGGCATTTAGGCACATTCCTATGTTTGTTTCCTTAGTGTAGACTGTAGTGTGGAAACCTCCGCTCCTTTCCATGACTGTTACATCTAGAAAGGGCAGCTTCCCATCCTTCTCCATCTCGTAAGTGAAACGTAACACAGAATTCTGCTCAAACGCTTCTTTCAGCTCCTGCAGATGTCTGACATCAGGTACCTGTGTAAAAATGTCGTCAACATACCTGCAGTATATGGCCGGTTTCAAGTTCAAGTCGACTAAGACTTTTTCCTCAATAGTACCCATGTAGAAGTTTGCAAACAGGACGCCTAGGGGAGAACCCATAGCGACCCCATCTACTTGCTTATACATGTGCCCATCCGGGCTCAAGAAGGGTGCCTCCTTAGTACAAGCTTGGAGTAGTTTCCTCAGGATATTTTCTGGCATGTCAAGGGGAGTACATGCCGGGTCTCGATACACTCGGTCCATTATCATCCCGATTGTTTCATCCACAGGTACGTTGGTGAACAGTGATTCTACGTCCAACGATGCTCTTATCCCTGTAGCCCGTGTTCCCCGCAGTAAGTCAACAAATTCCTTCGGGGATTTCAGGCTGAAGTTGCACGGGACATAAGGAGTCAGTAAGCCGTTGAGTCGTTTCGCCAGTCTGTACGTGGGTGTGGGTATCTGGCTGATAATTGGCCGAAGTGGGTTTCCAGGCTTATGCGTCTTGACGTTTCCATACGCATATCCAGGTTTATATTCTCCAATAATCTTTGGCAGGTGGAGTCCGGATTTCTTGGCATTCACAGTTTCAATCAACTTGTTGACCTTTGTTTTCAATTCGGCTGTAGTGTCCTTCGTTACCCTTTGGAATTTAGTTTGGTCAGAGAGTATGTGGTTCATTTTCGCCAGATATTCGTCTTTCTTAAGGATGACGTATATTGGCGACTTGTCGCCTCTCCTGACAACTATCTCCTTGTTCTCACGAAGGCTCTTGGCTGCCGCTTTGAGCTCGGGGGTCAGTATGGTACTTCTGTAGTTGCCTCGATTCTTTCCTCCTTCTGCGATAATTTCAGCTTGTAAGGTGTCTTTGGTGGTGACCTTCTTTTGTGCTTCGAGGTCAAATATGTCGTCCAACAGGATCTCCAACTCCACTTTCCGGGCCAACGCACTTGGTCTGGACATAACGTGACAGTTTATACCCAGATTTAGGAGAGTGACTTGGTCCTCAGTGAGGTTGATACCTGCAAGGTTCAGGAAGCCGTCTCTTGGTCGTGGAATTGCCATGGGTCCTCCATATAGTGTTGTTAGCTTCTTGATAATCCTTGTTTCCGTGCTGAGGTGATGTCGGTCTGTGAGGATGTCGAGGTGTTGTTCAATGCGGGTGCGGAGACTTTCGTCGATGTTGCTGTTTCTCCATTCGTTTGTGGCCTGAAGTAGTTGCATTTTATTGTCTTTGATATCATTTTCTGCCCTTGTGTATCTGATTACGAATCAGATCTTGGCGATATTTATCGTGAAGGCTTGATTCCTTGCTGCTGGGTCGTGCGTTTTAATATTAGTATATTTTGGTAGCAGTCTTTCCTGTAGACATATGTTATTAAATATGACCGAAAAAGTAAGATTAATAATTCTAACACGAATTTCTCAATTTTCCTTATGTTTTGTTTTTACTGATGACGGTAATGAAAAATCAATTCTCCAAAATTCATTCTTTATTTCTTAGTCTGACGCGACACTTGAGCGCGTTTCGTAAAACTTATTACATTTTCAAAGACTTTAGTTACACACACACAGAACAACTATAACTGAACAGAGTTTAAACATTTTTCTTTTTATACCTGCATGCATTTGGTGAGGTGACATGTTACAATGGTTTGGGGTGAGGTGAGAACCAAACACAGATCACGAACAATGGGTATAAGCTAAAGGGAAAATAGATCTGTAACTGCAGAAGGCCTATTGGCCCGTATTTCTTGATGTTTTCTATATTGGAGCG
>WNGS01071836.1:9094-19853 GCA_020271785.1 Procambarus virginalis | reverse complement strand
GTCCCACCTGGAGCACAGTTCCACCTGGAGCACAGTTTCCACCTGGAGCACAGTCCCCACCTGGAGCACAGTTCCACCTGGAGCACAGTTCCACCTGGAGCACAGTTCCACCTGGAGCACAGTCCCACCTGGAGCACAGTCCCACCTGGAGCACAGTTCCACCTGGAGCACAGTCCCCACCTGGAGCACAGTTCCACCTGGAGCACAGTTCCCCACCTGGAGCACAGTACCACCACCTGGAGCACAGTTCCACCTGGAGCACAGTTCCCACCTGGAGCACAGTCCCACCACACGACTGATGTACGCTTCCCGTGCGTCGTGACCTGGAGTTGAGGTCACCGTGTGACCTAAGACTGGGGGGGGGGGGACGAGGGTGGTAACATTGAGTTTTGCATGTCTTCCCTCACCGACTTCATCAGGACCGTGAAAGAGGACATGAGGGCCGAAACCCTATGTCCATGCCCCCTATCAATCACCCTGCAAACTCTGGTAAACTTGGACATACATCCTCTTGTTATATATACAGATAAATGCCCGGCTTCCCCATCTAGGCAGTGTCAAGAGGGTGAGGAGTGATATCAGGGAAAGCGCCAAGCCATTAGGACTACATAGCGTCTAGATAGTCAGTCGTTCCCAAATATGATTTTTTTTTATAACACATTTAGGTACATCTGTATTTTGTGTAGCTGCCCTAGACTATATGTAGGGAAGTACAGTGTGTGTCAAAAAACTAGCAACGTGATGCTAAAAATCCCCCATCACACAGGATGGTTAGTTATCAGAGGCATGTGATAAGTAGTCTGCACTGGCAGACTCTGGGTGCATTATGAGGACATCATGAACACAAGAGTGAATAAGGTAGCAGTGATACTAAAAGTCTCCATCTCGCAGGATGGTTAGTCATGTTTCGTTATGTTGGCACCAGTCAATAGGGTGTTAATAGCACCGAATAATTTGTCTCAGAGCATGCAGGAGATGAAGGGTCTCTCATGAGGCAAAAGGTCGCGTCGACTTGCATGATTCTCTCTAGTATGGTTGGAAGCTTCAGTTCTTCCCTCATGTTTGGTGATTCTTGTCATCGTAGGGCACCAAGAATTATCCCCAATGAACAACGATAAAACTGTGGACTCGACTAAGCACATTTGATCTCTAACGACTTTAGGAGCATGATGGCCGACCTGACCCCGTTCTGACTGTCCTCCTACAACCACCAGTCACCCTGCAAAGTGTGGTGAGACTACCCCTCAAGAACTAGAGGGTAGATAACCTTTGGCCACCTATCCTTTCGGGATGTATTATATTATCTCAATAAACTTACTTGAACTTACTGGAGCATCTGCCTCCAGCCTTGAACAAAAAGACACATCCTTTTTTATATATAAAGATGTCAGATTCAGCATCATAAAGTAAACATTGATTTTCTCTTTAGGGAAATATTGTATTCAGTAGTAATGTTGAGACATTCATATTGTTGTCATTTATGGTTCATTTGTTTGTTTTTGTTTGTAGTGTGCGTTAAGTTTTTAAGATAAAGTGTGAAGAAACTTCTTGATACAATTTGATCTTCAACTCTGAGAAAAAAATATTTTCTAGTAACAAGAAGCTCCAGTTTTGTCCAGTGCATCATCACCATGCTCATTGTGTGTCAAGTCAACGGGGAAGCGATACTGTTTCTTTGTATTTGCAGAACGTGTGACAAACATTTTCAAAGGTGCGCTTTCGAAAAAATCTTCGAACAAGACAATTGGTGCAAAACTAACCACTAAAATCAGGCTCCAGGAGCTGGAGCCCCAAGACCTGACCCCGGTCTTCATCAGATGACACCAAGCCTTGGTGGCTCTAGCATAAAGGGAGAATGTTGAGCAATGAATTCTCTAGAATTTATTTTACACTTTTAGTGATCCTGACAGATTTTGCTCAGAACAATGGAAAAGTGAATATTAGAGAACAGACAGCAATATATATATTCCATTTGGGTGATTACCTGTCAAGGACCTGGTAATCTGGTGCTCCATTTCATTAGTCGGCCGAGGCGTTAAGTTGCCTTATGCTTGTAAGAATAACAACCCTCTTCTGGATGTCCACTAAGTTGGGCCAGGGTGCGAGTTCTTGACAACGTTGATGTTGTATGTTGTGTTGTACATGAACACGTGTGTTGTACATCGTCAAACCACAAGGCCGTCGACATGTCTCCTGTTTTGAAGAGTCTAGTGATGACAGGTGTGTTACTCTCTCCCAGCCTTTGGTAATGGAGCCACAACCCCGCAGCTGCCACCATTAACCCGCCACGCGCCGCCTTAGTGTGTACCAAACACCAACACCTTTAAGACCGCTTTAGTGTGCTTGTCTTCCCTCCACCAACACCACACACCAAAACCTCGCTGTTTTGAACTCGGTTCCAGAAGAGAACAACATTATGGAGACTTAAGATCATCAGGAAAGTGAGAAACACTCGCCTTGTTAACATTGAGAAAGTCAGACAACTTTACTTCGACCTTGTAAGTTCTTCAATCACCAAAACAATACGGGTGGCCTCCGCCCGCGGTATTGTAATGCGTATACTATTATCTTGCCTGTAATTACATTATCCCTTTAAACCACCATTGTCTCGCCACCTGTAGTAATATGAGCGACGCGTTAATTGGCCGCGGCGTCATAATGTGTGCCTGAGGTGGTATTTTACATGTGGCTGTCAGTAACGTGTGTGTATTATTTCCCGTCATGGGCGTCTTTATGGGTAGTCCTGGCACCGTGGTGGATCGCGGACCATGGCCTGGCACCGTGGTGGCTCGCGGACCATGGCTGGCACCGTAGTGGCTCGCGGACCATGGCCTGGCACCGTGGTGGCTCGCGGACCATGGTCTGGCACCGTGGTGCTCTCGCGGACCATGGCCTGGCACCGTGGTGGCTCGCGGACCATGGCCTGGCACCGTGGTATGTGGCACGGCACAGGGAAGGTTGCAGGTGCGAGCAGCGGCATCTTGGACTAAGTTTGTCAGGAAAGTGGAGAGTCCCACTGCATCACCCTCCTGTTGGACGCATCAACTCATGTGTCCGTAAGTCAACTGTTTGTAGGTCTGGTACATGAAGGATGGTGAAATTAGAGTTCCTCTTTTGCAAGGCTCCGCAAACAACAACGAAGGCAGCTGATATAATCCAAGTCTCGGACGAGCTTTTTCAGAAGCACAACATTAAATGGGTGAAGGTAGGGTGTGTCCGCACGGATGGTGCCGCAGCCATGATAAGGCACACGTCTGCCTTCACTACTTTCGTAAAAAAAAAAGAGTACCAGATACCATCATGAATCACTTGCATTCTCCATCGTCAAGCTTTTCCGGCAAGAACATTGTCGCCTCACCTTAAAGAAGTTACGTCTGTGAGTGTTCAACTCGTGAATGTCATCAGGCGTCGTCCCTGCTTTGTAAGGCGGGAGCATCAAGCCCGTCTCTCCCACTCACAGGTGAGGTGTCTCTCATACGTGGGAGGCTGCTGACCTGTATGTGGGAGGCTGCTGACCTGTATGTGGGAGGCTGCTGACCTGTATGTGGGAGGCTGCTGACCTGTATGTGGGAGGCTGCTGACCTGTATGTGGGAGCCCCATGCTCAAACTGCAGTATTCCTCAAAGTATCACAATACCTACGGTTAAAAGAATTTAAGATGATATATTCTTCCTTCTCTTTTTTTCCAATCCAGCAGACATTTTCAGTCACTTGAATGACCTCAATTTGTCTATGCCAGGTTCAAATGTTAATAGATTTTATACAAAGACGTATAAGCCTTCAAAATATCTTCTGGAAGCGTCGAGTCCAGGGAAGGATTGAGGAAAATTTTCCAATCTTAGATGAGAAGCTGAGGGACAATAATGGTAATCACAAGCTTGGAGAATATATCGTTACTCTCCTCTCGCAGCTTGAGACCACCATGGTACAGTATTTCCCAAGGATCATAATACCCAGAATGGAGCAGCTCTTCGTGGCAGATACTAGTGACAACGACAACTTGAAGGGGCGAACTAATGGATTTTTTAGGTGAACCAGAGATATCAGAATATTCCGGGCCCTCCTGCTGTCTGACTTGTGGTGTAAGCAGTTGGTAGCGTACACTGTCACTGTCAGAGCAATGCTGGACATGATTATTCCTCTTCCCAACGACCTATTTGTGTGAGAAATTCTTCTCCAATATACTGCAGATCAAGACACTAGTCCGAAACTGACTAGAGGATGGTTCGAGGCTCTTTAACACTCAGCCACGATTCGAGAAACTTGTCTCATAAAAGCCACAGTAAAACCGTATTGACGAGCGCACATTTGAATTTATTTTTGAGTTATTTAATCCATGTTTTTAGCTTTTTTCCTTTTTCATATTGGGTTTGCTTACTATTGACAACTTGTATATATATTTTTTTGGAGAATGAGCATAATACAGGCTGTGTGTCCCTCGACAAAGCGAATTATTATAACTGTTAAGCATTACTTCACTTAAGTTTACTTATTGCTTGTATCAGTGTAGTAAATTGGATCCAGTAACCGGATGTAATGGCGCGATGCACTGTGCAACCCTACGCAAGGGGCGCTGCACTGTGCAACCCTACACAAGGGGTGTTGGACTGTGCAACCTTACACAAGGGTGCTGCACTGTGCAACCTTACATAAGGGGTGCTGCACTGTGCAACCCTACACAGGGGTGCTGGACTGTGCAACCCTACACAAGGGGCGCTGCACTGTGCAACCCCTAACACAAGGGGCGCTGCACTGTGCAACTTTACAGGAGGAGCTGCTGAGGTCGGAAGTGTTAAGAAACGTTGCTGTAGAGTAAGAGTAAGAGGTGAGGGAGCGGGGTGGAGGAGGTGGACGTACCTGGAGGTGGTCGCTGGAGGAGGCCAGCTTGGGAACGTCAGGTCCTTCATGTCGTTGGTTGATACACTCTCTACTTGGTGGTGTTATATGGTGGGGTGACGCCTGTGTCACCCTCGACCTGGTGGGTGTCGTACAGTGGAGGTGACGCCTGTGTCACCCTCGACCTGGCGGGTGTCGTACAGTGGGGGTGACGCCTGTGTCACCCTCGACCTGGCGGGTGTCGTACAGTGGAGGTGACGCCGTGTCACCCTCGACCTGGCGGGTGTCGTACAGTGGGGGTGACCCTGTGTCACCCTCGACCTGGCGGGTGTCGTACAGTGAGGTGACGCCTGTGTCACCCTCGACCTGCGGTGTCGTACAGTGGGGGTGACGCCGTGTCACCGTCGACCTGGCGGGTGTCGTACAGTGGGGGTGACGCCTGTGTCACCCTCGTCCTGGCGGGTGTCGTACAGTGGGGGTGACGCCTGTGTCACTCGACCTGGCGGGTGTCGTACAGTGGGGGTGACGCCTGTGTCACCCTCGACCTGGCGGTGTCGTACATGGGGTGACGCCTGTGTCACCCTCGACCTGGCGGGTGTCGTACAGTGGGGGTGACGTCTGTGTCACCCTCGACCTGGTAGGTGTTATATGTGGGGTGACGCCGTGTCACCCTCGTCTAAGCGGTGTCGTACATTGACAGAATGCCTGTGTCACCCTCGACCTGGTGGGTGTCGTACATGGGAGTGACCCTGCGTGCGTCACCCTCCCGGTGTAACGAGACAACATTGTGAGCCTACTCTACCCTCTAGGGAGAGTCACCACGGCACTGTGGTGGTGGCTCCCACCACACTATGACAGCACACTGTTGGTACAACTGACAGTCCCGCCATTCAGTATGTGACTATTACATCTTTCCGTTCGCTCTGTGACTGGCACACTACAAGACCCAGGTCAAGTTTTCCCCTAATTACTTGTTGTATTAGCGAATGATATCAGTCCCTATTGAATTAAGGTGGTAGTCTGCGCAATTCCTAAAGTGCCTGAATGTGAAGACACAACAGCTCCCTCGGACGACGTTTCGAGTAATACAGATGATGTGGAGCGACGTGCGGTCATGTGGAAGAGTCAACCAGCCAGGGCGCCCGGAGCCCCACCACGTACGTCCTGCCTCTCACTCGTCCAGCCGTGTACTGAGAGCTTATCCGGCAACCATTACCATCCTCTCAATGTTCTCGGTCAACACACCTACCTTATCACCTTTATTTGGATTTCAAGCATTTTTTCGAGATTCTCTCTCTGGAGAACGCATACACGCAGATATATACACATTTTCATTTCAATCTAAATAAGAGTAAAAAAAAAATCACCCATTAATGACCTAGTTCATCAATACTGTAACTTACAATCGCTTCAGCATTATGTACAGTAATACTAGCTGAACAAATGTCGAAGTTTCTGAGCCCATTATGTGCCTCTGTAACCTTTCCTCCTCCGCTCACATGCTCACTAAATGAGCAGGGGGTCAAGCCTGGCCTCGGGCCGGGCTTGGGGAGTAGAAGAACTCCCAGAACCCCATCAACCAGGAACCAAACATTTTATGGAAAATAAATTTTACAAATGGGAACATACCAAACAAAATGTTGGGTGCTCTGCGAAATCTTTACCACTGTCTTACGTGGAAATAAATATTAACATTAGAGGGATAGAGCTTTGTAAGTGTAAATAGCACAATAGAATATGAGGAGTGGTTTTTTTATTACTACTATTATTATTATTATTATTTTCTACCACTGACGTGGCCACACATTTACAATGCTAACCAGCATATATACATTTTCTTCTGTCCTCCATAAACAGGATGAGAGATCTGTTAAACACATAGTTCTGGGATTTATTGAACAACCGCAGAAGGTGATTGTAGTGCTTTTAAAATGCTAGTCTAACCTACAGACATAAACACATAGGTACAGAGTTACGTTGTAACACCACTATACATATAAACTAAAAATAAAACATTAATAATGTAACCCCTGCTAAATTTGTACACCAAATACTACAGTACCACTAATGGTTTACACCGGAACCAAAAGGTACACTTCCAAGGAAATGCTACACAGGATTAACTACGCTGCCACCATCTGCCTTGTCTATTAACTATATCAAGCAACGAGGCAAAAAACATTGCTTGACTTGGAGAGTCCTTTCTTTCTTTAACTGTCATTAATTATGGGACGGTTGTCAGTTCCGGGGAGAGGGAGTATTATAACGGCTGGAGAGTACACCCATGACTCACCATGGGAACGTCCTGGTAAGATCAGCCTGTGACCTCAGATTCAGCTACGAGATTAAGCTACAGTTAATTGAAATATTTTCTGGCTCCTCCCTAGTCAACTTGTTCCTGTTTATGAATAATCCTGATGGTCTTGACAAAACACTTAATGGTACATTTTGATTGCTTTTTTGTACATCATGGGAAGCTGATGCCCTGATGTGCTGACCAACTATTTAGGTGTGCAAAACACTTTTTCCCGAGTAGGCTGAATCAGCTGGGAACAGGTCCACACCAGACTTTCCCACAACAGTGTAAAACGCACCCTCTCCTGTTTCAGTTGTATATAGGGTCCTGTAGCAGACTTAGTTGAGAGAGAGTGCTGGAGTGTCGGAGGCAGTGTGAGGCTGCAGTTCAGCAGGCGAGCCTCAGGAGAGAGTGAATCCACCAGACTGAGAGACAGAGAGTGGTCTTAATTAAGGTAATGTGTGTGATCTCTGAGGGTTTTGTTCCATGTCTGAATTTCTTAACTATTGGCCAGTGATAGAGTAGGAGTTATAGTGGTGAATAGCATATTTGTTCTCAATAAACTCATGTTAAGCTTTCCATCTGTGTCAATTGTTGAATCCTCTTAGCCTCTGGATATAGTGGGCTGACAACCGTCCCATAATTAATGACAGTTAAAGAAAGAAAGGACTCTCCAAGTCAAGCAATGTTTCTTGCCTCGTTGCTTGATATAGTTAATAGACAAGGCAGATGGTGGCAGCGTAGTTAATCCTGTGTAGCATTTCCTTGGAAGTGTACCTTTTGGTTCCGGTGTAAACCATTAGTGGAACTGTAATATTTGGTGTACAAATTTAGCAGGGTTACATTATTAATGTTTTATTTTTAGTTTATATGTATAGTGGTGTTACAACGTCTGCCCCACGTAAAGTGGTCGATGGGTCCTTTACACAGTCATTAATATGCATTTACAAAGGTGAAATGTAATTCTGATCAGCTTCCACATATACTTTATACACATACATATACACACACATATACATATATATACATATGTAACAATGATCACAAAAACACTGAACCAAATATAAGGAACACATGTGAAAAATAGAGAATGCTAAACGCGTTTTCGGCTTAAATTGCCTTCATCAGAGCAAAGCAGAATGAAGAATGTCTCTCTGTAACCTTTCATTCTACTTTGCTCTGATGAAGGCGATTTAAGCCGAAAACGCGTTTAGCATTCTCTATTTTTCATATGTGGTTTTTCTGCACATATACATACATACACATACACACACATACATACATACATACACATTTATGGCTCTCCTACTCTCAGAGGGTAAGATAGCTGATAGAGAAACTAATGTGTTATTAAGCACTTAACCACTGAAGGTGATAAAGATGCTTTTACAAGGTCAGGTTATATAGTTGCATCACATACAAACATTGTGTAATTGATACATTACATGGTCAATCTTGGGTACAAGTCCAATATATCATCAAGTGTTCCAGTATTCATATAGAAGTTACAGAGTTCAGCATACCTCAGCCCAGGAGGGCGAAAGTTGGTCAATATGGGACATTCTACAATATAATGTTCAAGAGAGTGCATGTTTTCTCTTTCACAAAGTTGACACATTGTGTACTCGACATTTGGGTTTTGAGAAAGCTGCCAGATACGTCTATATCTCAGGCGTATTCTGGCCACTATAATATCACATTGCCGGGTTCTTGTTCTATTAGTCCCATATGTGAATGCCTCCTCACAATATTTATCATAATATTTAATGCTACAACGTTCAGATCTTTCAGCTTTCAGATAGGGGTACATTAGTAGGTACTGCAGAGTGATAAGAACAGAGTGAGAGACATTATATCTGATTATTGAGAATATACCAACTGTTTTAAAGATTTTTGGCTATGTGCGTAATGAAGTTAAGTCTATTGTCTATATACAGACCCTCATTTTTATTACCAATGTTTACAATGACTATCTGAAGGTGTATTCGGTTCGACGAATTATTTTCAAATAAAATACAGTATTTTTTACTATATTTTACTTTGCTTTACTATCATTACAGGTCCTGTAAATAGTAATTTACAGGTCCTTTCTATATTTAGTGTGAGCTGTTGGTCGACGTCCATGAGTGGACTTCTTTAGCACATTGTTTACAATATTTAGTGTTTGTGTGTGTATTCACCTAGTTGTGCTTGCGAGGGTTGAGCTCTGCTCTTTCGGCCTGCCTCTCAACTGTTTGTATTACTACTACTACTACTATTTTTTTTCCACACCACACGCACACACACCCCAGGAAGCAGCCCGTGACAGCTGACTAACTCCCAGGTACCTATTTACTGCTAGGTAACAGGGGCATAGGGTGAAAGAAACTCTGCCCATCGTTTCTCGTAGGCGCCCGGGATCGAACCCGGGACCACAGGATCACGTGTACAGCGTGCTGTCCGCTCTCAGCCACCGGCTCCCGTGTGTGTGTGTGTGTGTGTGTGTGTGTGTGTGTGTGTGTGTGTGTGTGTGTGTGTGTGTGTGTGTGTGTGTGTGTGTGTGTGTGGGTGTGTGTGTGTGTGTGTGTGTGTGTACTCACCTATTGGTACTCAACTCTTTATGCCTGCAGGATCGAGCTCTACCTCTTGGACCACGCTTTTCTAGCCGTTGGTTTTTCTAATACAATGACTCCTGGCCTATTTCCCTATCATACCTGCTTTTAAAGTTACGAATGGAGTTAGCCTCTACAAACCTGGTCCTTTAAGTCATTCCATTTACTCACTACTCTTACGCTAAAGGAAAATGTTCTAACATCCCTATTACACATCCGAGTCTCAAGCTTCCATCCGCGTCTAGGTTTAAGAACATTGAGGGATATATGGACAATCATTAATGTATATAACAAATAGAAGAGGTCATAACATGCTACCTTGCGTCACTCCTGTGGTTAATGGTGTGTCTATGACTGGTGTTGGTGGTGCCAGTGGTGGTAGTGGGTGGTGCCAGTGGTGGTGGGTGGTGCCAGTGGTGGTAGTGGGTGGTGCCAGTGGTGGTGGGTGGTGCCAGTGGTAGTGGGTGGTGCCAGTGGTAGTGGGTGGTGCCAGTGGTAGTGGGTGGTGCCAGTGGTAGTGGGTGGTGCTAGTGGTAGTGGGTGGTGCCAGTGGTAGTGGGTGGTGCTAGTGGTAGTGGGTGGTGCCAGTGGTGGTGGGTGGTGCCAGTGGTGGTGGGTGGTGCCAGTGGTGTTGGTGGTGCCAGTGGTAGTGGGTGGTGCCAGTGGTAGTGGGAGGTGCCAGTGGTAGTGGGTGGTGCCAGTGGTGGTGGGTGGTGCCAGTGGTGGTGGGTGGTGCCAGTGGTGGTGGGTGGTGCCAGTGGTGGTGGGTGGTGCCAGTGGTGGTGGGTGGTGCCAGTGGTGGTGGGTGGTGCCAGTGGTGGTAGTGGGTGGTGCCAGTGGTGGTGGGTGGTGCCAGTGGTGTTGGTGGTGCCAGTGGTAGTGGGTGGTGCCAGTGGTAGTGGGTGGTGCCAGTGGTGGTAGTGGGTGGTGCCAGTGGTAGTGGGTGGTGCCAGTGGTGTTGGTGGTGCTAGTGGTAGTGGGTGGTGCCAGTGGTGGTGGGTGGTGCCAGTGGTAGTGGGTGGTGCCAGTGGTAGTG
>WNGS01071830.1:12058-24158 GCA_020271785.1 Procambarus virginalis | reverse complement strand
GAAGAGACCCTAAACTTAGTGCTGTTGATGAGAAGCGGCCCTAAACTTGGTGGAGTTGATAAGAAGTGGCCCTAAACTTAGTGCTGTCGATGAGAAGCGGCCCTAAACTTGGTGGAGTTGATGAGAAGCGGCCCTAAACTTAGTGGCGCCAACGAGAAGTGCCGTAAACTTGATGAGTTAGAGAGAAGAGCCATAAACCTGGACCTAACTTGTGTCTCTCAATAATTTACTGAGGCGTGTTAGTGAATGTTAAGAAGCAAGTGGTGGTGAGGAGTTGCGTCATGTCAAGATCAGGTGTCTTGGGAGTGGTTTGTCGTCGTGAACTGTATTAACTAACTGTATCATAACGCCGTTGAGTTGTACAAAGCCTTAATTACAATACACCGGACAGACGTTGCACAGGTGCCAAACCGCACAAGACTATAATTCACACTTCATCATCAGCTCAGAGGCTGCTGCAGAGGTCAAACAGTGACCCTCACATAATGGAATACAACATGGGTCGCCCCATCACTCGAGTTGCAAACTAACCTGTTGGCTTCTAACAAGTGCCATCGAATCGTTAGAATCATCATTCTATGGTCAAATAATGACTGTTATATCCGGTCAAAAATCACATTTGACAAACATCGCAAGTGTGGTGTTTCATGACGATAGAAGCGTTCGAAACTAGACAACGCACCTAATCTTCTCAGACCGATGATCATTAATCCAAAGAACCGTACAAAATGCAGGGGATCTTAATTCTACCAAGGCATCGGATTTTTTACGCTTTGGTCGAAAGCGTCACAATTGCGTTGTACTAAGCGTGAGGACAGGTTGGAATACAATTAAATTCCAATAGCAGGTAAGGCATCGTGACCTTTCGGCCATAGCAAAGGCCCTTTAAGGGAGATCAAAGTTTAATTGGTAACCTTAAAAGTCCTTACAATCATCCCCTTCAGCCGCTCCCAAGCTCCCAAAGTTTAGTTTTCGATCACTAATAATTTGTGAGTTAGTAGTCTGCGCTCGTAGTATGTGAGCTAGTAGTCTGCGCTCGTAGTATGTGAGCTAGTAGTCTGCGCTCGTAGTATGTGAGCTAATAGTCTGCCCTCGTAGTATGTGAGCTAGTAGTCTGCCCTCGTAGTATGTGAGCTAGTAGTCTGCCCTCGTAGTATGTGAGCTAGTAGTCTGCGCTAGTAGTATGTGAGCTAGTAGTCTGCGCTAGTAGTATGTGAGCTAGTAGTCTGCCCTCGTAGTATGTGAGCTAGTAGTCTGCTCTCGTAGTATGTGAGCTAGTAGTCTGCGCTCGTAGTATGTGAGCTAGTAGTCTGCGCTAGTAGTATGTGAGCTAGTAGTCTACGCTCGTAGTATGTGAGCTAGTAGTCTGCGCTCGTAGTATGTGAGCTAATAGTCTGCCCTCGTAGTATGTGAGCTAGTAGTCTACGCTCGTAGTATGTGAGCTAGTAGTCTGCGCTCGTAGTATGTGAGCTAGTAGTCTACGCTCGTAGTATGTGAGCTAGTAGTCTACGCTCGTAGTATGTGAGCTAATAGTCTGCCCTCGTAGTATGTGAGCTAGTAGTCTACGCTCGTAGTATGTGAGCTAATAGTCTGCCCTCGTAGTATGTGAGCTAGTAGTCTGCGCTCGTAGTATGTGAGCTAGTAGTCTGCGCTAGTAGTATGTGAGCTAGTAGTCTGCGCTAGTAGTATGTGAGCTAGTAGTCTGCGCTCGTAGTATGTGAGCTAGTAGTCTGCGCTAGTAGTATGTGAGCTAGTAGTCTACGCTAGTAGTATGTGAGCTAGTAGTCTGCGCTAGTAGTATGTGAGCTAGTAGTCTGCGCTAGTAGTATGTGAGCTAGTAGTCTGCGCTCGTAGTATGTGAGCTAATAGTCTGCCCTCGTAGTATGTGAGCTAGTAGTCTGCCCTCGTAGTATGTGAGCTAGTAGTCTGCCCTCGTAGTATGTGAGCTAGTAGTCTGCGCTCGTAGTATGTGAGCTAGTAGTCTACGCTCGTAGTATGTGAGCTAGTAGTCTACGCTCGTAGTATGTGAGCTAGTAGTTTGATATACTGTAATGTCAGAAGGTATCAGAGCACCTTGTCCTTTCACCTTAATACGTCGATTTTCAAATGGAATCAACCAATCCGTTAAAAAATGAGACGTATTAGAATGTACCGTAAAATTGAAATACGTTTCTCCCTAGGCAAAACAGTAGAATTTATTACAGGGTAGCAAATCGAGAGAAGGAATATGTTTAAATACAGGAAAGAAGGGGGTGGGAACGAGGGGTATATATATATCGCAATGGGCTGACAGTATTTCATAAAGATAGTGAGATTAATTGTACGAATCAGGAGCGAGATCTAGCTCTTGGATTCCGTCTTCTAGTCATTGTATTTTAACGATATAGTTCTGTCTGGTACTACCGTGCCAGGCCACGAAGCTGAAGGTAGTTCAACACTGCTGTACTTCAATGCATCTCGAGGGTAATTGGTATTTCCACCTAGTCCTCTTAAGCTCGATTTATTCATTACATTTTTCAGTCAAGATCTGACAATTGTTTTTAACTGATTGTGGGGCGTTGTTTTAAATAATTGAATCTGTTTTTCCCTATCACGTCAAGTTTTTGTTGTAATGCATTTGAACTTTTAAATCTGTGCTTTAAGGCATTTTGCACGAATATACACACACGAAAGTTCTGTGGTGGCTATTAGTAAAGTCATGTTGTGAAAGTTATGTGGTGATTATCTTAATTATAATCTCTCTCTTTTTTTCTTGTTTCAGGTAATGGCTGCTCATAAACGTTTTTTGAATAGTCCAGAAACATTTTGTTAAACATGTGGAGGTTTAACTGTACCCAGTCAAAGGACGAATATTTGTGATTTTGTGAAGAGGATGAACTTGGCTTACTCTCAAGTTAGACTTGGAGACCAGGACAAGTCTTGGGGCTCCAATTAAGTATGCAAGCACTGTTGAAATTTTATGACAGCCAAGCGAAAAGCGACAAAACTGACATTTGGAATTCCAATGGTATAGAAAGAACAAAAGAAACGCGTAAAAGATTGCTACTTTTTTGCTTGGTCAAGACCATCGGGTTGCAATAAGCAAACGCTCACGTACCCAAACCTGAGTTCAGCAGTTGGGCCAGAGCAGCATTCAGATGTAACACCCGTGCCAGAGTGTGAAGAGTTTCCGTCAGGACGCGGAGGATATGTGAGGTAGTATTGTCGAACATGATTCTGATGTGGATTTTGTACAAACATGGGTACAACTACGAGGCCTCAGTGCTTTAATCAGGCAGAATTGAAAGGCTTAGTAAGATATTTAAATCTATCAAATGAGGCACCAGAAGTGCTAGCCTCGAGTTTGAATTTAAAGAATTTACTCCGGCATGGTACTAGAGTAACGTGTTATCGCAGCAGTGTTATCGACATGACAGTGATTACATTATTTTAGTTTGTTATCATTTTTAGTTATTCATTTTGAGATGTGGTAATATCAAAATTTATTCGTTGAATTTTTGTTGGTGCGATATTCTAAAATAATAAAAATAAGAATGAAGTGACTGTGGAAAACCATTATAATCGGGTACTTTTTTTATGACTATTGATAAAAAATGTGGGGTGCGCTGCAGAGCTAACACTTGACGTGATAGGCAAAAACCAAAGTGATATTTAAGTTCAGCGCCCCCAAATTGGTCAGAAGCCAGTCTCTGATATAGTCAACAAAGTTGTGTTGACCAGTGTTGGCTTTAAAAACGGACGTGTGTGTGTGTGTGTGTGTGTGTGTGTGTGTGTGTGTGTGTGTGTGTGTGGTGTGTGTGTGTGTGTGTGTATGTGTCTGTGTATGTGTATGCGTGTGTGTGTGTGTGTGTGTGTGTGTGTGTGTGTGTGTGTGTGTGTGTGTGTGTGTGTGTGTGTGTGTGTGTGTACTTACCAAATTGTGCTTGCGGGGGTTGAGCTTTGGCTCTTTGGTCCCGCCTCTCAACTGTCAATCAACTGGTGTACAGATTCCTGAGCCTACTGGGCTCTATCATATCTACATTTGAAACTGTGTATGGAGTCTGCCTCCACCACATCACTTCCTAGTGCATTCCATTTATTAACTACCCTGACACTGAAACAATTCTTTCTAACGTCTGTGGCTCATCTGGGACTAAGTTTCCACCTGTGTCCCCTTGTTCGTGTTCCACCCGTGCTGAAGAGTTTGTCTTTGTCCACCCTGTCAATTCCCCTGAAAATTTTGTAGGTGGTTAACATGTCTCCCCTTACTCTTCTGTTTTCCAGGGATGTGAGGTGTGTGTGTGTGTGTGTGTGTGTGTGTGTGTGTGTGTGTGTGTGTGTGTGTGTGTGTGTGTGTGTGTGTGTGTGTGTGTACTCACCTAGTTGTACTCACCTAGTTGTGCTTGCGGGGATTGAGCTCTGGCTCTTTGGTCCCGCCTCTCAACCGTCAATCAACAGGTGTACAGTTTCCTGAGCCTATTGGGCTCAGGAAACTGTACACACAGTTTGCAAAATAGCGCCTCTCAATAACAGTAAAGCGCACGCGGGCGCGCGCGCGCGCACACACACACACACACACACACACACACACACACACACACACACACACACACACACACACAAACACACACACATGTGTGTGTGTGTGTGTGTGTGTGTGTACTCACCTAGTTGTACTCACCTAGTTGTGCTTGCGTGTGTGTGTGTGTGTGTGTGTGTGTGTACTCACCTAGTTGTACTCACCTAGTTGTGCTTGCGGGGATTGAGCTCTGGCTCTTTGGTCCCGCCTCTCAACCGTCAATCAACAGGTGTTGATTGACACCTGAGCCCTGATTGATTTGATTTCCTGAGCCCAATAGGCTCAGGAAACTGTACACCTGTTGATTGACGGTTGAGAGGCGGGACCAAAGAGCCAGAGCTCAATCCCCGCAAGCACAACTAGGTGAGTACAACTAGGTGAGTACACACACACACACACACACACACACACACACACACACACACACACACACACACACACACACACACACACACCTCACATCCCTGGAAAACAGAAGAGTAAGGGGAGACATGTTAACCACCTACAAAATTTTCAGGGGAATTGACAGGGTGGACAAAGACAAACTCTTCAGCACGGGTGGAACACGAACAAGGGGACACAGGTGGAAACTTAGTCCCAGATGAGCCACAGACGTTAGAAAGAATTGTTTCAGTGTCAGGGTAGTTAATAAATGGAATGCACTAGGAAGTGATGTGGTGGAGGCAGACTCCATACACAGTTTCAAATGTAGATATGATAGAGCCCAGTAGGCTCAGGAATCTGTACACCAGTTGATTGACAGTTGAGAGGCGGGACCAAAGAGCCAAAGCTCAACCCCCGCAAGCACAATTTGGTAAGTACACACACACACACACACACACACACACACACACACACACACACACACACACACACACACACACGCATACACATACACAGACACATACACACACACACACACACACACACACACACACACACACACACACACACACACACACACACACACACACACACACACGTCCGTTTTTAAAGCCAACACTGGTCAACACAACTTTGTTGTGTTGGAAATGATAATGGAAACTCTGTTGTAATGGAAACTCTGCCCATTATTTCTCTCCGGTGCCCGGGATCGAACCCGGGACCACAGGATCACGTGTCCAGGGGCCAGGTAGCCTGGTGGATAGCGTGCAGGATTCGTAATTCTGTGGCGCGGGTTCGATTCCCGCACCCGGCAGAAACAAATGGGCAAAGTTTCTTTCACCCTGAATGCCCCTGTTACCTAGCAGTAAATAGGTACCTGGGAGTTAGTCAGCTGTCACGGGCTGCTTCCTGGGGTGTGTGTGTGTGTGGTGTGGGGAAAAAAAAAAAAAAAAAAAAAAAAAAGTAGTTAGTAAACAGTTGATTGACAGTTGAGAGGCGGGCCGAAAGAGCAAAGCTCAACCCCCGTAAAATACAACTAAGTGAATACAACTAAGTGAATACACAGAATGCACACACACACACATGTGTGTGTGTTTGTGTGTGTGTGTGTGTGTGTGTGTGTGTGTGTGTGTGTGTGTGTGTGTGTGTGTGTGTGTGTGTGTGTGTGTGTGTGTGTGTGTGTGTGTGCGCGCGCGCGCGCCCGCGTGCGCTTTACTGTTATTGAGAGGCGCTATTTTGCAAATTACTAAGTGTGCCCTAAGTATGATCAAGGGGTTCATTAATTACTAATTAGTACAATCACTCTGGCCGACTTTGGTTGATTAAATCAATGTTGATGAGTATTTAACCCAGCGTGAACAGTAAGTGAAAATGTCGTGTTATAGCTCCAGGGCCCAGGTAAGCGAAGATGCCGGGTTATGCTCCAAAGGTTGATAGTCAGCAATCATTTATCAAACCATCTTTGAAGTTTGTCTAGTTCTAACACTGTCTATCCTCCGTTGTAATAACCTCCCATTAAGTACATATCGACAGGGAACATGGAGGTGTACGAATATATTGTATATATCAGGTCACTGCTGTACATTAGTACTAGACAGAACCCAACACTGACCCTTGTAGCATCCTGTTCGTGACCTCTTGAACTTTTACATCACTATGACCCTCTGACTCCTGTCCTGGAGTGATTTCCTTACCCATCAGAGTAAATCGCAAGTTACTCCAGTTCTCCTCTGGAGCTTGTATAATAGTCTCTTTGAAAGTCTCTTGTAAGTGTGTAAAAGGCCATTTGATAGTCCAGGAATACTATTCTCGTCTCTGCAGTGAAAGCGGCATCTTGAGTTTGCTGAAGATCTAGTTTATGAGAAATAACAAAATGCACAACTAAATCCTGTGCTTATGGGTCACAATGGACAGTTTCACTGGCGGCATCTCTCGCAAACTGACGATTTGAACTTGCCTAAGAACTGAACTGAATTGAGTCCTACTGAAGAGACAACTATGTGGGACAGAAGGGGTCTGACGGCTGAGTGGACAGCGCTCGGGATATATAGTCGTAAGGTTTCGGGTTCAATTCCAGCTGGAGGCGGAAACAAATGGGCAGAGTTTCTTTTACCCTGATGCTTTTGTTCACCTAGCAGTAAATACGTACCTGGGAGTTAGACAGCTGCTACGGGCGGCTTCCTGAGGGTGTGTAACAAAAAGGAGGCCTGGTCGAGGACCGGGCCGCGGGGACGCTAAATCCCGAAATCATCTCTCAAAAAGATGTGGGCTCAAGTGGTTCAGTCTCTCTTGGCGATCATGATCAAGGGAAATTCGTTAATGCTTATGGGTGAAGTACTTTAATTATTGGAATCCTGATTAGCAGCTAATAATAATAATAATGATTATTTTCGACGATTAAGAACCTCTTGATGTTAATTATGACTATTTTAAGTCCTGTACAGTTCGGGAGCGTCTCTTGGATGACCAACAGGCAGAACAACGTGAACCGTTATAACGGTTTGCTGGCTATGTCTGGAAGTTCTGGAAAAAGAGGACGTGATGCTGAGTGTGTGGAAGGATTCGCGTCAACCAGACAGCATCATTAACAGTACAGCATTACCAGGATGATGTTTTACTGTCAAAATTTGATATGGGGAAGTTCGGAAGTATTCCATGGACAGAATCTGGGGACCTTTACAAGAAGGATACAAAAGGCGTTAAGGGCGACTGTGTGAACCAGACAAGGTCGTAACAGCTGTGACTGGAGCTGGGAGTTGCTGGGAAGAACGGAACATGTAATCAATCTACTGGTAGATGGCTGACACTGGATGGGAGGAAGGGAGGATGTTAGGAGAGAGAGAAGGATTAATTAGGAAGAGTAAAGGCGGTATAATCAAGGTTTAGAGAGACTTCTATTTCCATAAAATGCTTCTTTATTCTCTCGCTCCTTCTGCAAATTTCAAGGTTACTTACCTATATACACACATATTCCTCTCCGCCTCCATATTGCTATCTCACTCTCGGGTCTGTTGCACACATCCTTCCAGTACGCTCCATTCCTTTCCCTTTCCCTCCCCCATCACTCCCTATCCTATTTCCACCCCCTTTCTTTCCCCTCCTCCCCTTTTCTCAAGACACACTTCCTGCCACCCCTCCCTAACTTGCTCCCACAACAACATGTGGCCTTACCGCTGCCGGTGGACACAAACGGGACAAGTGTATAATCTGCGGGGATTAAATGGAGTGAAATAACAGCAGAGGGAAGAACACAACTGATGATAAACGAGGTCCACAAACCTAACTCCCAATATTACTCTCCTCCATTCCTTCCCTCCCACTCCCTCCATTACTCTCTCCCTCTCCATCTCCTTCTTTGCCCCCTTCTCTCTCTCTTCCACTCAAATATTCTCCGAACATATTTATGACCACTTAATATTATTTTACGGCATTTAAAGATGACAAGGGAAGATTAACACCGATGCGAACATACGAGATAGAAGGACTTTAGAGAGAACAAGAGGAAAAGGGACAGAGATGAATGAAAAGAGAAAGTTTGAGAGATAATGATAGATAAAACAGCAGAACGAAATGAAAACCCGGAACGACAAGCAGAAACGAGACATGAAGCCAGAACGACAAAAAAAGCAAGACAACTGACAGGGCGGTAGAGTACAAGAAAGCAAATATGCATTTCCACAAACACAAGAATATCAGCAAGTCATTCATATGGTAATATATGCGAGCGTCTCCCCGAGTATAGAACGGGTATATTTGTCTGGTGCGTATGTTATACTACCGGTATTATAGTGACAGATATGCATAGCATTGTTGTTATTTTAGATTCAGCTACTCGGAACAGAATTTCCATGTAGCACGGGTTCCATGTGAGCTCGCAAAATATATATTTATAATAAAATATTATATATATATATATATATATATATATATATATATATATATATATATATATATATAATATAAACAAATATAACATTGTTTAACAGCACCTTGATAGGAGTAATGGGGCGCCTTTGTAGATAACACAGGGTGACGCCAGGCCTGAGGTGAGGGGATACAAAAATTGAGTTGAATATGATAGGATTAATCCTTACTGGAGTGAGGACACAGAAATTGTGTTAAACACTTGTAAATTGTATAAGGTTAATCCAGAACGGTGGTTAAGGATGCTTTGTTACTTTATGACTGATGCAAATGTTCATTCTGCTGTAAAAATTTCATATGATGTTCACTTTCAACCTTTCAATATGGCCCTGCCACAACTTGTGTGGTAGTAATGTCTCCCATATGGCCGGCATCATGCCTGTTCCAACTCGACCCCTTATCAATTTACTTGCTCACACTCGCTCCCAGGTAACCTGACTGCCTCGGGTTCGACCAGAACACTAGTGGCCTTCAGTGGTTCTCCCCTGACATCATTGTCCACGTTGTCGATTCCTGCTCAATATCAGCCACTCCCGACTTCATGGTTGTTTTCTGACTTACTGTTACAATGAGCTGCTTGTAGGAAAGAGAGGTCCATATGTACTTTTTACCAATTAAAGGTCTCTGCTCTAATTTGTTGGCTCATCCTTCTGATGGGGCTCAGTTCGATTGAAGGCTCCAAGTTGGCAGCGTCTGAGACTGAGTAGCCTCTCCTCGTGTCATCTTGACAGAGTGACCACTCCCGAGATGTCACGGTGATGCATGACCTCTCGGCTCACCTCCAATCACGTCATATATCACATGACATGATAAGCGCCGTCTCTTCGTGATGTTACAGGTATGTATTTCAACTTAAGCCAATACTTATGTTGACTTCAGTGTTGCACAGCCAGGCATTGCTGCCAATCACCGGGAAGCAGCCAAGTCTCGTAAATACAGAGATCTTGATCACCACTATAATTTTGTCCTCATTGCCTTAGAAACACTTGGTGACTGAGGTAAAAGTGCTGCTAGTGTTTTTAAGGAGCTGGGTTCTAAGCTAATTGAAACAACTAGATACCCTAGAACCGCCAGTTTCCTCTTTCAGCGCCTTAGTGTGGCGATACAGAGAGGAAATGCACACTGCATCCATGGTTCCTGCCGCCTTCTGAGGAGCTGGAGGAACTCGACAATTGGTGTATACTGGAGCAGGGTTTTCATTTAGACATGTTTAACTGAATATGACTACATACTTTGTGTTGATTATTTTCTTGTTTAGGGCTTCTATCCCTCTGACTAGTGCTCTTGCATCTTAGTTTAACTGGAAGAGGATTTCTCCAAATGTCACCTTTGTTCGAGAAAAACAGTTTAAGTTAAAGAATAATTTAACTGTAGAATGTATTACACTAATCATAAATTTACACAATGTTTCGAACCTACAAGGTTCATTCTCATGTGATGTGACTGTACACACACAACAACGCAATGTACTAACCACTGTACGATCACGGCCTGGGACTGTACTGGTCATATTAGAACTATACCATAAGGGAGGTCAGGTACATAATGCAAATAGGTGAGGAGTATAGCGTAAAGCGGGAAAGAATAAGGCATAAATGGGGACGAATAAAGTGGGAAAAGGGAAGGAAATACAAAGATTTATCAGGTGTAGTGGACTATCATGGAGGGTAGAGTGAATAATTCTGTTATTTGGGTATTTATTGTATGTTGTCCGGCTTTTATATGAATAGCTTCAAGAATTTGTTATCTTCTTATATCCTGAGTTTAGTCTGTTATGCAAGTGTTTCTATTAAACATTTCTCTTGTTAGGGTTTGATATCGTGGGGTTGTCTCAAGTGATTTTTGGGGGCACCTGATAGAAGATGACAGGTCAAACGCCTCGTCAACTTGGTCAACGTCATACCTATGTACTTGGATTGATGTACATAGGATTGATGGATTGAACGTGGTATATATGTACACCTGACCCCATCCTTCGTGGGGGTCAGGTGTACATATATACCACGTTCGACGACTTTAAAGGGTTCTCCGTCGGCTTCGGGCTGTTTTTAATGAGGTCGGTAGTTTTATTTGTTTTATAAAATATGATTAGGTCTATGTTTTGGTTTGGAGTTGTGCTTTTTAGTCCTTTTCGGATTATGTTTTTATTATTTTCGTTCACGAATAACAAAATAATCCGAAAAGGAGTAAAAAGCACAAAGAAGATGCTTCGCGTGTGCCAATAAGTCTTCTGCAGTTTAATTTAATCTTATGTTTCAGGACATCCCTTAAGATAAAATCACTGTCATCGAATAATTAAATGAGTGATAGATGCGACACGAGTGGTAATTGCATGGCAGTTGGGAGGGTGTGTTAATGACCGACAATAACTAATCACGAGCTCTCACTGATGTTATTGGCACCGTACTGACAACATTCATCAAACCTTCGACCTGTATCAACAAATCTCCACAACATGAAAAACCACGCCGGATGACGGAGGTTCTCTGGCCCCTAAACAAGGCTCACCCCAAGAGGATAGAACACCCAGCCAGTCAAAACCCCTCGACCCGATAGAGTGGTACCTTGATGATGACCAGACCACACACACTAGAAGGTGAAGGGACGACGACGTTTCGGTCCGTCCTGGCCCATTCTCAAGTCGATTGTGAATGGTCGACTTGAAAATGGTCCAGGACGGACCGAAACGTCGTCGTCCCTTCACCTTCTAGTGTGTGGTCTGGTCAACATTCTTCAGCCACGTTATTTGTGACTCATCGCCTGCACAGAGTAGTACCTTCACATCCTCACTTTAATAAGACTATCAAAATCCTCAGATTAGGCAAAATTGTAATTAATTTTGTCAATAAAGATGTTAGTAATAATAATACCTTCACAAGAAATACCTCGCCTTCCCTCTGGGTCGTCGGAACACTTAATTCTTCTGACTAGAGATGTATGGGAGATAAGATGCTGGGATGGGAGAAAATAAGGAAACAGAGAGCTGGCTTTTGTGTGAGAGGGAACTATTAGGGGAAAGCGCCAAGCCATTACGACTACCATTACGCCAAGCCACTACAAGCATTTGGAAGGGGTCAGGGTAAGGATTTGGGATGGGACGGATGGAAGGAATGGTGTCCAACCCCTTGGACGGTCAGGGACTGAACCCCGACCTGCATGATACGAGGCCGTCCCGACCGACCGAAGTTGGTCGGGAGTGAGAGATCGGCAGTGTGTGAGTTTACAGAGACAGAG
>WNGS01071830.1:0-11058 GCA_020271785.1 Procambarus virginalis | reverse complement strand
CTTCCATCCGTCCCATCCCAAATCCTTACCCTGACCCCTTCCAAATGCTTGTAGTGGCTTGGCGTAATGGTAGTCGTAATGGCTTGGCGCTTCCCCTAATAGTTCCCTCTCACACAAAAGCCAGCTCTCTGTTTCCTTATTTTCTCCCATCCATCCCATCATCTATCTCCCATACATCTCTAGTCAGAAGAATTAAGTGTTCCGACGACCCAGAGGGAAGGCGAGGTATTTCTTGTGAAGGTATTATTATTACTAACATCTTTATTGACAAAAGTAATTACAATTTTGCCTAATCTGAGGATTTTGATAGTCTTATTAAAGTGAGGATGTGAAGGTTCTACTCTGTGCAGGCGATGAGTCACAAATAACGGGCTGAAGAATGTTGCCAGACCACACACTAGAAGGTGAAGGGACGACGACGTTTCGGTCCGTCCTGGACCATTTTCAAGTCGACATTCACAATCGCTTGAGAATGGGCCAGGACGGACCGAAACGTCGTCGTCCTTCACCTTCTAGTGTGTGTGGTCTGGTCATCATCAAGTACCACTCTATCGGTCGAGGGGTTTTGACTGGCTGTGTTCTATCCTTTGGGGTGAGCCTTGTTTAGGGGGCCAGAGAACCTCCGTCATCCGGCGTGGTTTTTCATGTTGTGGAGATTTGTTGATACAGGTCGAAGGTTTGATGATGTTGTCAGTACGGTGCCAATAACATCAGTGAGAGCTCGTGATTAGTTATTGTCGGTCATTAACACACCCTCCCAACTGCCATGCAATTACCACTCGTGTCGCATCTATCACTCATTTAATTATTCGATGACAGTGATTTTATCTTAAGGGATGTCCTGAAACATAAGATTAAATTAAACTGCAGAAGACTTATTGGCACACGCGAAGCATCTTCTTTGTGCTTTTTACTCCTTTTCGGATTATTTTTGTTATTCGTGAACGAAAATAATAAAAACATAATCCGAAAAGGACTAAAAAGCACAACTCTCCAAACCAAAACATAGACCTAATCATATTTTATAAAACAAATAAAACTACCGACCTCATTAAAAACAGCCCGAAGCCGACGGAGAACCCTTTAAAGTCGTCGAACGTGGTATATATTACACCTGACCCCACGAAGGATGGGGTCAGGTGTACATATATACCACGTTCAATCCATCAATCCTATGTACATCAATCCCAATACATAGGTATGACGTTGACCAAGTTGACGAGGCGTTTGACCTGTCATCTTCTATCAGTGCCCCCAAAAATCCTTGAGACAACCCCACGATATCAAACCCTAACAAGAGAAATGTTTAATAGAAACACTTGCATAACAGACTAAACTCAGGATATAAGAAGATAACATTCTTGAAGCTATTCATATAAAAAAGCCGGACACATACTATAATACCCAAATAACAGAATTATTCACTCTACCCTCCATGATAGTCCACTACACCTGATAAATCTTTGTATTTCCTTCCCTTTTCCCACTTTATTCGTCCCCATTTATGCCTTATTCTTTCCCGCTTTACGCTATACTCCTCACCTATTTGCATTATGTACCTGACCTCCCTTATGGTATAGTTCTAATATGACCAGTACAGTCCCAGCCGTGATCGTACAGTGGTTAGTACATTGCGTTGTTGTGTGTGTACAGTCACATCACATGAGAATGAACCTTGTAGGTTCGAAACATTGTGTAAATTTATGATTAGTGTAATGCATTCTACAGTTAAATTATTCTCTTAACTGTTTTTTTCTCGAACAAAGGTGACATTCGGAGAAATCCTCTTCCAGTTAAACTAAGATGCAAGAGCACTAGTCAGAGGGATAGAAGCCCTAAACAAGAAAATAATCAAGACAAAGTATGCAGTCATATTCAGTTAAACATGTCTAAATGAAGAACTAGCTCCAGTATACACCAATTGTCGAGTTCCTCCAGCTCCTCAGAAGGCGGCAGGAACCATGGATGCAGTGTGCATTTCCTCTCTGTATCGCCACACTAAGGCGCTGAAAGAGGAAACTGGCGGTTCTAGGGTATCTAGTTGTTTCAATTAGCTTAGAACCCAGCTCCTTAAAAAAACTAGCTGCACTTTTGCCTCAGGCATCAAGTGTTTCTAAGGCAATGAGGACAAAATTGTAGTGGTGATCAAGATCTCTGTATTTACGAGACTTGGCTGCTTCCCGGTGATTGGCAGCAATGCCTGGCTGTGCAACACTGAAGTCAACATAAGTATTGGCTAAACTTGAAATACATACCTGTAACATCACGAAGAGACGGCGTTTATCATGTCATGTGATATATGACGTGATTGGAGGTGAGCCGAGAGGTCATGCATCACCGTGACATCTCGGGAGTGGTCACTCTCTCAAGATGACACGAGGAGAGGCTACTCAGTCTCAGACGCTGCCAACTTGGAGCCTTCAATCGAACTGAGCCCCATCAGAAGGATGAGGCAACAAATTAGAGCAGAGATCTTTAATTGGTAAAGAGTACATATGGACCTCTCTTTCCTACAAGCAGCTCATTGTAACAGTAAGTCAGAAAACAACCATGAAGTCAGGAGTGGCTGATATTGAGCAGGAATCGACAACGTGGACAATGATGTCAGGGGAGAACCACTGAAGGCCACTAGTGTTCTGGTCGAACCCGAGGCAGTCAGGTTACCTGGGAGCGAGTGTGAGCAAGTAAATTGATAAGGGGTCGAGTTGGAACAGGCATGATGCCGGCCATATGGGAGACATTACTACCTCACAAGTTGTGGCAGGGCCATATTGAAAGGTTGAAAGTGAACATCATATGAAATTTTTACAGCAGAATGAACATTTGCATCAGTCATAAAGTAACAAAGCATCCTTAACCACCGTTCTGGATTAACCTTATACAATTTACAAGTGTTTAACACAATTTCTGTGTCCTCACTCCAGTAAGGATTAATCCTATCATATTCAACTCAATTTTTGTATCCCCTCACCTCAGGCCTGGCGTCACTTTGTGTTATCTACAAAGGCGCCCCATTACTCCTATCAAGGTGCTGTTAAACAATGTTATATGTGTTTATATTATATATATATATATATATATATATATATATATATATATATATATATATATATATATAATATTTTATTATAAAATATATATTTTGCGAGCTCACATGGAACCCGTGCTACATGGAAATTCTGTTCCGAGTAGCTGAATCTAAAATAACAACAATGCTATGCATATCTGTCACTATAATACCGGTAGTATAACATACGCACCAGACAAATATACCCGTTCTATACTCGGGGAGACGCTCGCATATATTACCATATGAATGACTTGCTGATATTCTTGTGTTTGTGGAAATGCATATTTGCTTTCTTGTACTCTACCGCCCTGTCAGTTGTCTTGCTTTTTTTGTCGTTCTGGCTTCATGTCTCGTTTCTGCTTGTCGTTCCGGGTTTTCATTT
Organism: Procambarus virginalis; assembly: GCA_020271785.1. Classification (NCBI taxonomy): domain Eukaryota; kingdom Metazoa; phylum Arthropoda; class Malacostraca; order Decapoda; family Cambaridae; genus Procambarus; species Procambarus virginalis. The sequence goes on along the minus strand of WNGS01071830.1, from coordinate 7,606 downwards.
CGTTCTGCTGTTTTATCTATCATTATCTCTCAAACTTTCTTTTTTCATTCATCTCTGTCCCTTTTCCTCTTGCTCTCTCGGAGGTCCTTCTATCTCGTATGTTGGCATCGGTGTTAATCTTCCCTTGTCATCTTTAAATGCCGTAAAATAATATTAAGTGGTCATAAAAAAAAGTGGTCGGAGAATATTTGAGTGGAAGAGAGAGAGAAGGGAGCAAGGAAGGAGATGGAGAGGGAGAGAGTAATGGAGGGAGTGGGAGGGAAAGAATGGAGGAGAGTAATATTGGGAGTTAGGTTTGTGGACCTCGTTTATCATCAGTTGTGTTCTTCCCTCTGCTGTTATTTCACTCCATTTAATCCCCGCAGATTATACACTTGTCCCGTTTGTGTCCACCGGCAGCGGTAAGGCCACATGTTGTTGTGGGAGCAAGCTAGGGAGGGGTGGTAGGGAGTGTGTCTTGAGAAAAGGGGAGGAGGGGAAAGAAAGGGGGTGGAAATAGGATAGGGAGTGATGGGGGAGGGAAAGGAATGGAGCGTACTGGAAGGATGTGTGCAACAGACCCGAGAGTGAGATAGCAATATGGAGGCGGAGAGGAATATGTGTGTATATAGGTAAGTAACCTTGAAATTTGCAGAAGGAGGGGGAGAATAAAGAAGCATTTTATGGAAATAGAAGTCTCTCTAAACCTTGATTATACCGCCTTTACTCTTCCTAATTAATCCTTCTCTCTCTCCTAACATCCTCCCTTCCTCCCATCCAGTGTCAGCCATCTACCAGTAGATTGATTACATGTTCCGTTCTTCCCAGCAACTCCCAGCTCCAGTCACAGCTGTTACGACCTTGTCTGGTTCACACAGTCGCCCTTAACGCCTTTTGTATCCTTCTTGTAAAGGTCCCCAGATTCTGTCCATGGAATTATTCCGAACTTCCCCATATCAAATTTTGACAGTAAATATCATCCTGGTAATGCTGTTATCGTTGTTGTACTGTTAATGATGCTGTCTGGTTGACGCGAATCCTTCCACACACTCAGCATCACGTCCTCTTTTTCCAGAACTTCCAGACATAGCCAGCAAACCGTTATAACGGTTCACGTTGTTCTGCCTGTTGGTCATCCAAGAGACGAAGGCACACGCCGCTCCCGAACTGTACAGGACTTAAAATAGTCATAATTAACATCAAGAGGTTCTTGATCGTCGAAAATAATCATTATTATTATTATTAGCTGCTAATCAGGATTCCAATAATTAAAGTACTTCACCCATAAGCATTAACGAATTTCCCTTCATCATGATCGCCAAGAGAGACTGAACCACTTGAGCCCACATCTTTTTGAGAGATGATTTCGGGATTTAGCGTCCCCGCGGCCCGGTCCTCGACCAGGCCTCCTTTTTGTTACACACCCTCAGGAAGCCGCCCGTAGCAGCTGTCTAACTCCCAGGTACGTATTTACTGCTAGGTGAACAAAAGCATCAGGGTAAAAGAAACTCTGCCCATTTGTTTCCGCCTCCAGCTGGAATTGAACCCGAAACCTTACGACTATATATCCCGAGCGCTGTCCACTCAGCCGTCAGACCCCTTCTGTCCCACATAGTTGTCTCTTCAGTAGGACTCAATTCAGTTCAGTTCTTAGGCAAGTTCAAATCGTCAGTTTGCGAGAGATGCCGCCAGTGAAACTGTCCATTGTGACCCATAAGCACAGGATTTAGTTGTGCATTTTGTTATTTCTCATAAACTAGATCTTCAGCAAACTCAAGATGCCGCTTTCACTGCAGAGACGAGAATAGTATTCCTGGACTATCAAATGGCCTTTTACACACTTACAAGAGACTTTCAAAGAGACTATTATACACGCTCCAGAGGAGAACTGGAGTAACTTGCGATTTACTCTGATGGGTAAGGAAATCACTCCAGGACAGGAGTCAGAGGGTCATAGTGATGTAAAAGTTCAAGAGGTCACGAACAGGATGCTACAAGGGTCAGTGTTGGGATCTGTCTAGTACTAATGTACAGCAGTGACCTGATATATACAATATATTCGTACACCTCCATGTTCCCAGTCGATATGTACTTAATGGGAGGTTATTACAACGGAGGATAGACAGTGTTAGAACTAGACAAACTTCAAAGATGGTTTGATAAATGATTGCTGACTATCAACCTTTGGAGCATAACCCGGCATCTTCGCTTACCGGGGCCCTGGAGCTATAACACGACATTTTCACTTACTGTTCACGCTGGGTTAAATACTCATCAACATTGATTTAATCAACCAAAGTCGGCCAGAGTGATTGTACTAATTAGTAATTAATGAACCCCTTGATCATACTTAGGGCACACTTAGTAATTTGCAAAATAGCGCCTCTCAATAACAGTAAAACGCACGCACGCACACACACACACACACACACACACACACACACACACACACACACCACACACACACACACACACACACACACACACACACGCACGCACGCATCCGTTTTTAAAGCCAACACTGGTCAACACAACTTTGTTGACTATATCAGAGACTGGCTTCTGACCAATTTGGGGGCGCTGAACTTAAATATCACTTTGGTTTTTGCCTATCACGTCAAGTGTTAGCTCTGCAGCGCACCCCACATTTTCGATCAATAGTCATAAAAAAAGTGCCCGATTATAATGGTTTTCCACAGTCACTTCATTCTTATTTTTATTATTTTAGAATATCGCTCCAACAAAAATTCAACGAATCAATTTTGATATTACCACATCTCAAAATGAATAACTAAAAATGATAACAAACTAAAATAATGTAATCACTGTCATGTCGATAACACTGCTGCGATAACACGTTACTCTAGTACCATGCCGGAGTAAATTCTTTAAATTCAAACTCGAGGCTAGCACTTCTGGTGCCTCATTTGATAGATTTAAATATCTTACTAAGCCTTTCAATTCTGCCTGATTAAAGCACTGAGGCCTCGTAGTTGAACCCATGTTTGTACAAAATCCACATCAGAATCATGTTCGACAATACTACCTTCCATATCCTCCGCGTCCTGACGGAAACTCTTCACACTCTGGCACGGGTGTTACATCTGAATGCTGCTCTGGCCCAACTGCTGAACTCAGGTTTGGGTACGTGAGCGTTTGCTTATTGCAACCCGATGGTCTTGACCAAGCAAAAAAGTAGCAATCTTTTACGCGTTTCTTTTGTTCTTTCTATACCATTGGAATTCCAAATGTCAGTTTTGTCGCTTTTCGCTTGGCTGTCATAAAATTTCAACAGTGCTTGCATACTTAATTGGAGCCCCAAGACTTGTCCTGGTCTCCAAGTCTAACTTGAGAGTAAGCCAAGTTCATCCTCTTCACAAAATCACAAATATTCGTCCTTTGACTGGGTACAGTTAAACCTCCACATATATAACAAAATGTTTCTGGACTATTCAAAAACGTTTATGAGCAGCCATTACCTGAAACAAGAAAAAAGAGAGAGATTATAATTAAGATAATCACCACATAACTTTCACAACATGACTTTACTAATAGCCACCACAGAACTTTCGTGTGTGTATATTCGTGCAAAATGCCTTAAAACACAGATTTAAAAGTTCAAAATGCATTACAACAAAAACTTGACGTGATAGGGAAAAACAGATTCAATTATTTAAAACAACGCCCCACAGTCAGTTAAAAACAATTGTCAGATCTTGACTGAAAAATGTAATGAATAAATCGAGCTTAAGAGGACTAGGTGGAAATACCAATTACCCTCGAGATGCATTGAAGTACTGCAGTGTTGAACTACCTTCAGCTTCGTGGCCTGGCACGGCAGCACCAGGGCGCCGACAGAACTATATCGTTAAAATACAATGACTAGAAGACGGAATCCAAGAGCTAGATCTCGCTCCTGATTCGTACAATTAATCTCACTATCTTTATGAAATACTGTCAGCCCATTGCGATATATATACCCCTCGTTCCCACGCCCTTCTTTCCTGTATTTAAACATATTCCTTCTCTCGATTTGCTACCCTGTAATAAATTCTACTGTTTTGCCTAGGGAGAAACGTATTTCAATTTTACGGTACATTCTAATACGTCTCATTTTTAACGGATTGGTTGATTCCATTTGAAAATCGACGTATTAAGGTGAAAGGACAAGGTGCTCTGATACCTTCTGACATTACAGTATATCAAACTACTAGCTCACATACTACGAGCGTAGACTACTAGCTCACATACTACGAGCGTAGACTACTAGCTCACATACTACGAGGGCAGACTACTAGCTCACATACTACGAGCGTAGACTACTAGCTCACATACTACGAGCGTAGACTACTAGCTCACATACTACGAGCGTAGACTACTAGCTCACATACTACGAGGGCAGACTACTAGCTCACATACTACGAGCGTAGACTACTAGCTCACATACTACGAGCGTAGACTACTAGCTCACATACTACGAGCGTAGACTACTAGCTCACATACTACGAGCGTAGACTACTAGCTCACATACTACGAGCGTAGACTACTAGCTCACATACTACGAGCGTAGACTACTAGCTCACATACTACGAGCGCAGACTACTAGCTCACATACTACGAGGGCAGACTACTAGCTCACATACTACGAGGGCAGACTATTAGCTCACATACTACGAGCGCAGACTACTAGCTCACATACTACGAGCGTAGACTACTAGCTCACATACTACGAGCGTAGACTACTAGCTCACATACTACGAGCGTAGACTACTAGCTCACATACTACGAGCGCAGACTACTAGCTCACATACTACGAGGGCAGACTACTAGCTCACATACTACGAGGGCAGACTATTAGCTCACATACTACGAGCGCAGACTACTAGCTCACATACTACGAGCGCAGACTACTAGCTCACATACTACGAGGGCAGACTACTAGCTCACATACTACTAGCGCAGACTACTAGCTCACATACTACGAGCGCAGACTACTAGCTCACATACTACGAGCGCAGACTACTAGCTCACATACTACGAGCGCAGACTACTAACTCACAAATTATTAGTGATCGAAAAACTAAACTTTGGGGCTTGGGAGCGGCTGAAGGGGATGATTGTAAGGACTTTTAAGGTTACCAATTAAACTTTGATCTCCCTTAAAGGGCCTTTGCTATGGCCGAAAGGTCACGATGCCTTACCTGCTATTGGAATTTAATTGTATTCCAACCTGTCCTCACGCTTAGTACAACGCAATTGTGACGCTTTCGACCAAAGCGTAAAAATCCGATGCCTTGGTAGAATTAAGATCCCTGCATTTGTACGGTTCTTTGGATTAATGATCATCGGTCTGAGAAGATTAGGTGCGTTGTCTAGTTTCGAACGCTTCTATCGTCATGAAACCGCCACACTTGCGATGTTTGTCAAATGTGATTTTTGACCGGATATAACAGTCATTATTTGACCATAGAATGATGATTCTAACGATTCGATGGCACTTGTTAGAAGCCAACAGGTTAGTTTGCAACTCGAGTGATGGGGCGACCCATGTTGTATTCCATTATGTGAGGGTCACTGTTTGACCTGCAGCAGCCTTCTGAGCTGATGATGAAAGTGTGAATTATAGTCTTGTGCGGTTTGGCACCTGTGCAACGTCTGTCTCGGGTGTATTGTAATTAAGGCTTTGTAACAAGCTCAACGGCGTTATGATACAGTTAGAGGTTAATACAGTTCACGACGACAGCCGCACTCCACACACGACGACAACCACTCCCAAGACACTGATCTTGACATGACGCAGCTCCTCACCACCACTTGCTTCTTAACATTCACTAACACGCCTCAGGATCAAATTATTGAGAGACACAAGTTAGGTCCAAGTTTATGGATCTTCTCTCTAACGTCATCAAGTTTACGGCACTTCTCGTCGGCGCCACAAGTTTAGGGCTGCTTCTCGTCAACACCACTAAGTTTAGGGCCGCTTCTCATCAACTCCACCAAGTTTAGGGCCGCTTCTCATCGACAGCACTAAGTTTAGGGCCGCTTCTTATCAATAGCACTAAGTTTAGGGCCGCTTCTCGTCAACACCACTAAGTTTAGGGCCGCTTCTCATCAACACTACCAAGTTTAGGGCCGCTTCTCATCAACACCACTACGTTTAGGGTTAGGGCAAATAGGATGATATTTATCCAATTATCTTGGTTTGGTAATTGGAAGATGCCAACTTCCGTCTGTTTACGAAGGAGGTTGTTCCTCGTCACGGAGAATGTAACCATATGATTTCAGGTAGTCTGCTTGCAGTCGTATTGGTAGTAGCTCTGTCTAGTTATATTTGGTTTATACATATGGGTAGAGGAACAGACAACTTCTGATTACTGTTGGGAGGCTAAAAACTTTCCCTTCCCTTAGCTCATAGTCTTACCCACTAGTTTTCCCCCTGTAACACGACCCGCCAATCGGTCAACAACGAGGTACCCAATTACTGCTGGGTGAACAGAGGCGAACAGTTACGTTAAATTCTCCCTGGCCAGAATACGAATCCAAACCAAAACTTCGTAAGTTTGAAAATTGTTTTTGGTTTACTGGTAGATGTTTTTTTTCATCTCAGCGCACAGCTGAGATTTTTCCCTCTCTGTGATGTGTATTTTTAATACTTCAGTACCATTTTTTTCTACTTTCACTGCTTTTACCTCAATGTTCTCTATTAAACACATTTCCAGATATAAGCTTCAGTTTGTAGTTTTTTATATAGTATCATCTACGTCTGCGTCGTAAAGCGAATAGTAATTTTGTGTGGTGAATGTGTGGTCACGTTAGCACTTAGCAGCTTGTGTAATGGCGTTGGTGAATTCTTCCAATGTTCGCTTTGCTTTAGCAGTGTTCTAGTCGATGATAGGGGTGTTGAGGTTTTTGCCGCGGCCAAATTTTTCGAAAATAGTGATCACACGTCATACAAACATGCAATCCAAAATTTACCCCATCTTAATCTGTGATTGGTTCAACCAGATCAAAATATCGAAAGGACAGATACCACAAACCGAAGCAATTCATTGTGGCGCCCTAGCCAGCCACTGGGACGAAGCTTTGTTTACCTAGGCGTCGTCATGGCTTCCTTACAACTCTTAACATCATCCACGCCCATCATACCAGGAAAATATGGTGCCCACAAATAAATGATCCAATCATCTTCCAGTTATGATCAATATCACGATTGGTGTAAGTTTTACAAATTCATACACCTCGAATGCTAGGATTTAAGAGTTGAGATTTGGGCAATTAAAAGTAATTATATATATATATATATATATATATATATATATATATATATATATATATATATATATATATGTGTGGGTTGTGTGTGTGGTGTGTGTGTGTGTGTGTGTGTGTGGTGTGTATTTTGTGTATATATGTATATATTTTGTATGTACTGGCATATTTACACAGCGTTTCCAAAAAAGTAACAATTACCTGGTCATCAACCCGAGCAGACAAAACTAGACAATGGGAGGCAATGTTTTTTTAATCAACATAAAACAAGTGTGTTTGGCATGAGTGAGAGCTGCGGGATACACAAACACGCTGCCTGGGACATTGTTAATTGATCGATTGTCGCCATTATGCTGAA
>WNGS01071829.1:0-23955 GCA_020271785.1 Procambarus virginalis | reverse complement strand
GAGGGGGTGAAACTCTTAACACTAAAGGTGAAGTAAGTTAACAAAATGAGAAACGTTCATTGAAATTAACAAATGATTGCAAAAAAATGGATTATTTTAGGATAACATGCATAGACTATTACAATATGGAGTCAGTAGCTATAGCAATAATACAGAATTTGTTTACATTAGTAAATACATGTTAGTGCATACATGTCGTCTGCAGCATGTGGGGATACAAAAAAGCATTCCTGCAGAGGGACAGGACGAGGAGGAGAGAGCCAGGGCAGCAGAGGCAAGGAGGAAGCGCAGGGAGAGAGGAGCAAACCAGAAATCACAGCCCCCAACACAACAGTCCCAGAGACAAGAGGGGAAACCAAAACAGCATCCCAGCAACACCAGAGGGGAGGGCAACACCACCACCCCCCTCTGCATAGAAACCCTCCCTTCCCCTCACCCTCCCTCCCCCCCCACCCCATTCTAACCCCGACATCCCATCCCCATTCCAATCATGTCCCCCCTCCCACCTTTCCCCCCTGTCCCCCTCCCCCTTCATCCCATACCCTCCCTATCCCTCCTCCCCCCTCACCCCGTATCCTCCATGTCCCCCCTATCTCCTTAACCCACACCCTACCTGTCCCCCCTTCCCTTAAATCCCCACCCCCCCCCCACCCCAAAATCCTCTGAGACCCTGCAAACCACCTCACAGATCCTCTCACCCACGGAACAGCTTCCCACACCAGCAGAATACTCGCCAAGAAAGGGACATGAAAATGAACAGAAGAAAGTGAGCTTCAAGGTGATGTACACTAACATAGATGGGATTACAAATAAAACTAGTGAACTTGGAGAATGGGCACTAGAAGAAAACCCAGACATAATAGCACTCACAGAAACAAAGCTAACGAAAATCATAACAAATGCAGTGTTTCCACAGGGCTACTATGTAGTGAGGAAAGAGAGAGAAGGAAGAGGAGGAGGTGGTGTGGCTTTGCTACTAAGAGAAGGTTGGAGTTTCGAAGAGATGGTAATTCAGAACTGTGAAGGTTTCAGTGACTACATATCAGGCACCATAGCAACTGGAGGACAGAAAATTATAATAGTAGTCATATATAACCCCCACCGAATGACAGAAGACCCAGACAGGAATATGATAGAAACAACATGGCCACCATCAATATAATAGAGAGAGCAGCTTCTGTGGCTAGCAGGAACGGATCCAGACTTCTAATCATGGGAGACTTCAACCATGGGAAGATAGATTGGGGGAACAGAGACCCACATGGAGGCCCAGGCACATGGAGAGCTAAGCTGCTGGATGTGGCAACAAGAAACTTTCTAAGTCAGCACGTCAAGGGACCGACAAGAATGAGAGGAGGGGATGAACCAGCCTTGCTTGATCTGATATTTACCCTAAATGTGTCGGATATAAGGGAAGTTAAGTTGGAAGCCCCATTGGGAATGAGTGATCATAGTGTATTGAGCTTTGAGTACCTGGTTGAGCTAGGAATTATCACCCCCAAAAAAGAACTGGGAACCAAAGGGCTGGCGTACCGAAAGGGAAACTATGAGGAGATGAATACATTCCTATGGGATATACATTGGGACACAGAACTCGGAACCAAGTCCGTACAAGACATGATGGACTATGTCACCCAAAAATGTCAGGAGGCTGTAAGCAGGTTTGTCCCAGCCCGACAGGAAAAAACAGAGAAGCAAAGGAAGAATCCGTGGTTTAATAGGGAATGTATGAAAGCAAAGGAGCTGAACAAAAGGGCATGGAGGAACTTCCGTAATAACAGAACACCAGAAAGTAGAGAGAGATACCAGAGAACCAGGAACGAGTATGTCAGTGTGAGAAGAGCAGCTGAGAAAAGGTATGAAAATGATATAGCTAATAAAGCCAAGACTGAACCAAAGCTACTACACAGTCACATCAGGAGGAAGACAACAGTGAAGGAACAGGTGATGAAACTTAGGGTGGGCGAGGACAGGTACACAGAGAATGACAAAGAGGTGTGTGAAGAACTCAACAAAAGGTTCCAGGAGGTCTTTACAATAGAACAGGGAGATGTCACGGCGCTAGAAGAGGTGGCAGCAAACCAGGTGACCTTGGATAGGTTCGAAATTACAAGAGATGAGGTCAAAAAGCACCTATTAGAGCTGGATGTGAGAAAAGCTGTTGGGCCGGATGGAATCTCGCCATGGGTATTGAAAGAGTGTGCAGGAGCACTTTGCTTACCACTCTCCATAGTGTATAGTAAGTCACTGGAAACGCGGGACCTACCAGAAATATGGAAGACTGCTAATGTAGTACCAATATACAAAAAGGGTGACAGACAAGAGGCACTGAACTACAGGCCAGTGTCCTTAACTTGTATACCATGCAAGGTGATGGAGAAGATTGTGAGAAAAAACCTAGTAACACATCTGGAGAGAAGAGACTTCGTGACAACCCATCAACATGGGTTCAGGGAGGGTAAATCTTGCCTTACAGGCTTGATAGAATTCTACGATCAGGTGACAAAAAATAAGCAAGAAAGAGAAGGGTGGGCGGACTGCATTTTTTGGACTGTCGGAAAGCCTTTGACACAGTACCCCATAAAAGGTTGATGCATAAGCTGGAGAAACAGGCAGGAGTAACTGGTAGGGCGCTCCAGTGGATAAGGGAGTACCTAAGCAATAGGAAGCAGAGAGTTACAGTGAGGGGTGAGACCTCAGAGTGGCGTGAAGTCACCAGTGGAGTCCCACAGGGCTCTGTACTTGGACCTATCCTGTTTCTGATATACGTAAATGATCTCCCAGAGGGTATAGACTCATTCCTCTCAATGTTTGCTGACGACGCCAAAATTATGAGAAGGATTAAGACAGAGGAGGACAGCTTGAGGCTTCAAGAAGACCTGGACAAGCTGCAGGAATGGTCGAACAAATGGCTGTTAGAGTTTAACACAAGCAAATGTAACGTAATGAAGATAGGGGCGGGAAGCAGGAGACCAGATACAAGGTACCATTTGGGAGATGAAATACTTCAAGAGTCAGAGAGAGAGAAAGACCTGGGGGTTGATATCACGCCAGACCTGTCCCCTGAAGCTCATATCAAGAGGATAACATCAGCAGCATATGCCAGGTTGGCTAACATAAGAACGGCCTTTAGAAACTTGTGTAAGGAATCTTTCAGAACATTATATACCACATATGTCAGACCAATCCTGGAGTATGCGGCTCCAGCATGGAGTCCATATCTAGTCAAGCATAAGACTAAACTGGAAACGGTTCAAAGGTTTGCCACCAGACTAGTACCCGAGCTGAGAGGTATGAGCTACGAGGAGAGACTACGGGAATTAAACCTCACTTCGTTGGAAGACAGAAGAGTTAGGGGGGACATGATCACCACATTCAAGATTCTCAGGGGAATCGACAGGGTTGATAAAGACAGGCTGTTTAACACAAGGGGCACATGCACTAGGGGACACAGGTGGAAACTGAGTGCCGAAATGAGCCACAGAGATATTAGAAAGAACTTTTTTAGTGTCAGAGTGGTTGACAAATGGAATGCATTAGGAAGCGATGTTGTGAAGGCTGACTCCAAACACAGTTTCAAGTGTAGATATGATAGAGCCAAATAGGCTCAGGAACCTGCACACCTGTTTTTTTTTTTTGCAGGGATATCCCTGCGCGGGCCCTAAGCCTCTGGCTGGCTCACTAAGTGTTGCATGTTTCTGTTTTACTTGGGCGGAGTATGAGTATTTATTACTCGTATGGACGCTTTAGTAAGATGTTGCCATATGTGTTTAACAACTTCTTCCGCTCTGTTGAATTGAAGTTGAAATCTTAATGGGTTTGTAACTGTGCACTGTGTTAGATAATGTTCCAGAGGTCTGTCGGGCATTTCTCCACAGTGTTGACATTTCCTCTCATCTTCCGGAACCTGTAAGCCTATTTCCCATGCACATGGGTATCCAAGCCTGATGCGATGTAAGTGTACTTCTGTTGCCCTACTGCTCCCCTTCATTAACATAAGTGGTTCGTAGTTGGTTGAATTCCTGTACCAACCCGCAGATCGTGATGTTGCAACAGCTGAGTTGTGGTCACTGTACAACTTTTGCAGTGCTCTGTTTCTAATTACTTTCTTAATCTGTGACAGACTCTGTGGTATGCAAATGTCTACAGTTCTACTCTTTTCCAAGGTTCCAAGGTTTGTTACAGCCGGGGGGAAGGGTTGTGGAGATAAGCTCCCACAGCCCATAAAGTGCCCCTGATGGCGTGCGTCTCAAATAGCCTCTGACAACCAAGTCCAGCTCCTGGCCTGCACGTGTGGCTTAGCCTCTAGGCCTGGCGGAACTGCTTCTACCAACAGGAGAAGGGGCGAAGGCGGGTCTCTGGCGCCTTAAAACCAGTTGCTTCGGGCAGATGGGACTCGTTAGCCTGGAAAGGCAGCCCATCTAGGGGAAGGAAAACCCCAAATTCAAACCTCTGCTGTCTTGTGGCTAAACCCACTCATGGGAAAGACTTCGGGAGTCAACCCTGAGGAAAAATCCGGAGTCGGAGTCCCTAAGGCAGTTTGCAGTTGTTTACAGCTACATTCTGGCAACTCCTGCGACGACACTGGTGCCAAGCGTATCGGCGCCTGCCCTTCCCTTGGATCACATCGGTGGCGTGGAGAGGGTGGATCTGTTGCATGGGCAACAGCTGATCCTCCATAATTACTGCCCAGGCCTGTGCCCTGGAGAGGACACTCTCCAGGGCTCAACACGGGAAGTGACAGTTACCGGTGATAAGCCTACCACTCAATTGGCGTAGAGTAAGGCGCCAGGGGTTGTTTCCGTCGGTGGGAGAAATCATCCGATTTCATAGGACAGCTACCGCCCGCCTCAAGGTGGGCAGCCCCCAGCCAATAAGGTGCTGTCCCGCCACGGTCCGCCTGCTCCACTGGGTGCGTGGGGCTTAGGCCACAATCCAATAAGCGGATCGTCAACTCATGCACCAGGCAAAAGAAAACAAACACAGAGCCACCCAGCTCTCAAACTGGGCACTTGGAATGTAAGGACCATGACACCGGGTCTCTCGGAAGATCTACTGGAAGTGAACGACGCCCGCAAGACAGCTGTGATCAACAATGAGCTGCGCAGACTCCAGATGGACATAGTCGCCCTGCAGGAGACACGTCTGCCGGCAACTGACAGCATACGGGAGAAGGACTTTACCTTCTACTGGCAGGGCAAACCACAAGAAGAGGTAAGGGAGCATGGCGTTGGTTTTGCCATCAGGAACAGGTTATTAGGGTCCATAGTACCGCCTATGGAGGGGTCTTCAAGGATCATCAAACTTCAGCTTCATACAGCAGTAGGAATGGTCAGCCTCATCAATGCCTATGCACCAACACTGACCTCCTCTACCGAAGCGAAGGACAAGTTCTATGATGACCTTTGCCTAGCTCTCAGAGACATACCTCACCAAGAGCCAGTCTTCCTCCTGGGAGACTTTAATGCAAGAGTTGGTTCTGACCACAGCTCTTGGCCTTCCTGCCTGGGCCAGTTTGGATTTGGGAAGATGAATGAGAGTGGGCAGCGCCTCCTGGAGTTCTGCTGCCGTCATGATCTCTGCATCACCAATTCCTTCTTCGACACCAAGCCTCAGCATAAGGTTTCCTGGAGACATCCCAGGTCTAAGCATTGGCACCAACTCGACCTGGTGCTTACGGGGCGTAACAATCTGAGAAATGTCAAACTGACCCGCAGCTTCCAGAGCGCAGATTGCGACACCGACCACTCTCTCGTCGTTTGCAGAGTAAAATTCCAGCCCCGGAAAATCCACGGAGCAAAGGAGGGAAGACCACGCATTAACGTAAACAAGACCCGTGACCTTCACAAGGTGGAGGAATTCACTGCAGCGCTGGTAAATGCCCTTCCTGTACCATTCTGCTGTAGCGCAAGTGAGAGGTGGTTACATCTCAGGGGCACTATTTTCAACACTGCCATGTCCACCTTCGGTAAGAGACAGAACAAGTCAGAAGACTGGTTCGAGGCCAGTGCAGAGGAACTGTTACCCCTCATAGAGGAAAAGAGACGAGCTCTCTCATCCTACAAGAACCTGCCCTCAAGAAGGAACCTACAGGCCCTCCGTATTGCCCGCAGTAGAGCTCAGCAAACTGCGAGGCATTGTGCTAACGATTACTGGCTTCGACTCTGTTCCAGCATCCAGACTGCAGCCACTGTCGGCAACATAAGAGGCATGTACGAAAGAATCAAACAGGCAACAGGCCCTACACAAAACCGGACGGCTCCTCTAAAGTCTGCCACTGGAGAGATCATTAAAGACCGTGATCAACAGATGAATCGCTGGGTGGAACATTACTCCGAACTCTACTCCAGAGAGAACTTGGTCAGCGTAGAGGCTTTGGATGCAATTGAATGCCTGCCCATCATGGAAGAACTTGATCTTGAACCAACTGTGGAAGAAGTTGAGAGAGCGCTGGATTCACTTTCCTCAGGGAAGGCCCCAGGAGACGATGGGATTCCGCCTGAAGTTCTCAAGTGCGCTCGTGGAACACTTAAATTTGAGCTTCATGAACTTCTGTGCCAATGCTGGAGGGAGGGCTCGGTGCCACAAGACATGAGAGATGCAAACATCATCACTCTCTACAAAAATAAAGGTGACAGAAGCGATGTAAACAACTATCGCGGCATCTCCCTCCTCAGCGTCGTTGGCAAACTATTCGCTAGGGTCGTTTTGGTCAGGCTTCAGATTCTTGCCGAAAGAGTGTACCCTGAGTCACAGTGTGGTTTCCGAGCAGAGAGGTCGACCACTGACATGGTGTTCTCCCTGAGACAGCTTCAAGAAAAGTGCAGGGAGCAGAGAAAAGCCTTGTACATTGCCTTCATTGACCTTACAAAGGCCTTCGACCTCGTGAGTAGGGACGGACTCTTCAAGATCTTGGCCAAAATTGGCTGTCCACCCATCCTACTCAGCATGATACAATCGTTCCACAAGGACATGAAGGGGACAGTTGTGTACGACGGCTCAACTTCTGAACCATTCAACATTAACAGTGGTGTTAAACAAGGGTGTGTTCTTGCTCCAACCCTGTTCGGCATATTCTTTGCGATCCTCGTCAAGCATGCTTTTGGAACAACGACAGAAGGCATCTATCTCCGTACAAGATCTGATGGAAAGCTGTATAATCTATCCAGACTCCGAGCAAAGACAAAAGTACAAATGCGAATCCTCAGGGAGTTCCTCTTCGCCGACGACGCAGCGATCACCACACATACAGCAGAAGGCCTGCAGCAGCTACTCAACAGCTTTGCCGCAGCCTGTTATGCATTCGGCCTGACAATCAGCCTGAAGAAGACACAGGTGATGGGACAAGATGTCAATGAGCTACCCTGTATAAATATAGCAGACTATGCGCTGGAGGCAGTTCACGAGTTTGTGTACCTGGGCTCCACAATCTCAGACACCCTTTCCCTGGACACTGAGCTCAACAGGCGTATCGGGAAGGCCGCAACAACACTGGCCAGGCTCACAAAGCGCGTTTGGGAAAATGCCAAACTGACAGTGCACACCAAGGCACAAGTCTACATGGCATGTGTGGTGAGTACACTTCTCTACGGCTCGGAATCCTGGACCCTGCGCTCTCGCCAGGAGAGACGGCTTAATACCTTTCACATGCGGAACCTGAGACGCATCCTTGACATCACGTGGAAAGACCACGTCACCAACAACACTGTACTCGAGAAAACAGGAGTCCCTTCAATGTTCACTCTTCTGAAACAGAGACGCATGCGATGGCTGGGACATGTCTCACGCATGGTCGATGGCCGCATACCGAAGGACCTCTTGTATGGAGAACTGGCATCAGGAAGGAGACCTACCGGAAGACCTCAGCTGCGTTACAAAGATGCCTGCAAACGCGACCTCAAGCAAATGAACATCGACATCAACACTTGGGAGGCAGCAGCTGCAGACAGCAGCTGCAGACATAGAAGTGATAGCCAAAGCTATTTGAACCACTTCCCCGCCGGCACTCGGATGGTAATCTTGGGCATAGCATTTTATCAAATCACCTCATTTTTTGGGGCAACACGTGAGGAACACAAATGCGAAAAAGCCTGAATGGTCCCCAGGACTATACGCAACTGAAAACTCACACCCCAGAAGTGACTCGAACCCATACGGCCAGGAGCAATGCAACTGGTATTTACACGGACACCTTAATCCGCTTGACCATCCCGACCAGACAAAAGGAAGTGATAGCCGAAGCTATTTCAACCACTTCCATGCCGGCACTCGGATGGTAATCTTGGGCATAGTAGATTTATCAAATCATCTCATTCTTTGGGGCAACACGTGAGGAACACAAATGCGACCAAGCCAGAATGGTCCCCAGAACTATATGCAACTGAAAACTCACACACCAGAAGTGACTCGAACCCATACTGCCAGGAGCAACGCAACTGGTATGTACAGGGACGCCTTAATCCGCTTGACCATCACGACAGGACAAAAGGAAGTGATAGCCGAAGCTATTTGAACCACTTCCCCGCCGGCACTCGGGTGGTAATCTTGTGCATAGCATTTTATCAAATCACCTCATTTTTTGGGGCAACACGTGAGGAACAAAAATACGAACAATCCTGAATGGTCCCCAGGACTATATGCAACTGAAAACTCACACACCAGAAGTGACTCGAACCCATACTGCCAGGAGCAACGCAACTGGTATGTACAGGGATGCCTTAATCCGCTTGACCATCACAACCGGACAAAACGAAGTGATAGCTGAAGCTATTTGAACCACTTCCCCAGCGGCACTCGGATGGTAATCTTGGGCATAGCATTTTATCAAATCACCTCTTTTTTGGGGCAACACGTGAGGAACACAAATGCGAAAAAGCCTGAATGGTCCCCAGGACTATACGCAACTGAAAACTCACACCCCAGAAGTGACTCGAACCCATACGGCCAGGAGCAACGCAACTGGTATTTACACGGACACCTTAATCCGCTTGACCATCCCGACCGGACAAAAGGAAGTGATAGCCGAAGCTATTTCAACCACTTCCATGCCGGCACTCGGATGGTAATCTTGGGCATAGCATTTTATCAAATCATCTCATTCTTTGGGGCAACACGTGAGGAACACAAATGCGACCAAGCCAGAATGGTCCCCAGAACTATATGCAACTGAAAACTCACACCCCAGAAGTGACTCGAACCCATACTGCCAGGAGCAACACAACTGGTATGTACAGGGATGCCTTAATCCGCTTGACCATCATGACCGGAAAAAAAAGAAGTGATAGCCGAAGCTATTTGAACCACTTCCCCACCGGCACTCGGATGGTAATCTTGGGCAGAGCATTTTATCAAATCACCTCATTTTTTGGGGCCACACGTTAGGAACACAAATGCGAACAAGCCTGAATGGTCCCAAGGACTATATGCAACTCTAAACTCACACCCAAGAAGTGCCTCGAACCCATACTGCCAGGAGCAATGCAACTGTTATGTACAGGGACACCTTAATCCGCTTGACCATCACGACCGGACAAAGGGAAGTGATAGCCCAAGATATTTGAACCACTTACCCGCCGGCACTCAATGGTAATCTTGGGCATAGCATTTGATCAAATCTCCTCATTTTTTGGGGCAACATGTGAGGAACACAAATGCGAACAAGCCTGAATGGTCCCCAGGACTATATGCAACTGAAAACTCACACCCCATAAGTGACTGGAACCCATACTGCCGGGAGCAATGCAACTGGTATGTACAGGGACGCCTTAATCCGCTTGACCATCACGAGCGGACAAAAGGAAGTGATAGCCGAAGCTATTTGAACCACTTCACCGCCGGGACTCGGATGGTAATCTTGAGCATAGCATTTTATCAAATCGTCTCATATTTTGGGGCTACACGTGAGGAACACAAATGCGAACAAGCCTGAATGGTCCCCAGGACTATATGCAACTGAAAACTCACACCCCAGAAGTGACTCGAACCCATACTGCCAGGAGCAACGCAACTGGTATGTACAGGGACGCCTTAATCCTCTTGACCATCACGAGTGGACGAAAGGAAGTGATAGCCGAAGCTATTTGAACCACTTGCACGCCGGCACTCGGATGGTAATCTTGGGCATAGCATTTTATCAAATCACCTCATTTTTTTGGGCAACACGTGAGGAACACAAATGCGAACAAGCCTGAATGGTCCCCAGGACTATATGCAACTGAAAACTCACACCCCAGAAGTGACTCGAACCCGTACTGCCAGGAGCAACGCAACTGGTATGTACAGGGACGCCTTAGTCCGCTTGACCATCCCGACCGGACTAAAGCAAGTGATAGCCGAAGCTATTTGAACCACTTCCCCGCCGGCACTCGGATGGTAATCTTGGGCATAGCATTTTATCAAATCACCTCATTTTTTTGGGCGACACGTGAGGAACACAAATGCGAACAAGCCTGAATGGTCCCCAGGACTATATGCAACTGAAAACTCACACCCCAGAAGTGACTCGAACCCATACTGCCAGGAGCATCTCAACTGGTATGTACAGGGACGCCTTAGTCCACTTGACCATCCCGACCGGACAAAAGGAAGTGATAGCTAAAGCTATTTGAACCACTTCCCCGCCGGCACTCGGATGGTAATCTTGGGCATAGCATTTTATCAAATCACCTCATTTTTGGGGCAACACGTGAGGAACACAAATGCGAAAAAGCCTGAATGGTCCCCAGGACTATATGCAACTGAAAACTCACACCCCAGAAGTGACTCGAACCCATACTGCCAGGAGCAACGCAACTGGTATGTACAGGACGCCTTAATCCGCTTGACCATCACGACCGGACAAAAGGAAGTGATAGCCGAAGCTATTTGAACCACTTCCCCACCGGCACTCGGATGGTAATCTTGGGCATAGCATTTTATCAAATCACCTCATTTTTTGGGGCACACGTGAGGAACACAAATGCGAACAAGCCTGAATGGTCCCCAGGACTATATGCAACTGAAACTCACACCCAGAAGTGACTCGAACCCATACTGCCAGGAGCAAGCAACTGTATGTACAGGGACGCCTTAATCCGCTTGACCATCACGACCGGACAAAAGGAAGTGATAGCCAAGCTATTTGAACCACTTCCCGCCGGCACTCGGATGGTAATCTTGGGCATAGCATTTTATCAAATCACCTCATTTTTTGGGGCAACACGTGAGGAACACAAATGCGAACAAGCCTGAATGGTCCCCAGGACTATATGCAACTGAAAACTCACACCAAGAAGTGACTCGAACCCATACTGCCAGGAGCAACGCAACTGGTATGTACAGGGACGCCTTAATCCGCTTGACCATCACGACCGGACAAAGGAAGTGATAGCCGAAGCTATTTGAACCACTTCCCGCCGGCACTCGGATGGTAATCTTGGGCATAGCATTTATCAAATCACCTCATTTTTGGGGCAACACGTGAGGAACACAAATGCGAACAAGCCTGAATGGTCCCCAGGACTATATGCAACTGAAAACTCAACCCAGAAGTGACTCGAACCCATACTGCCAGGAGCAACGCAACTGGTATGTACAGGGACGCCTTAATCCGCTTGACCATCACGACCGGACAAAGGAAGTGATAGCCGAAGCTATTTGAACCACTTCCCGCCGGCACTCGGATGGTAATCTTGGGCATAGCATTTTATCAAATCACCTCATTTTTGGGCAACACGTGAGGAACACAAATGCGAACAAGCCTGAATGGTCCCAGGACTATATGCAACTGAAAACTCACACCCAGAAGTGACTCGAACCCATACTGCCAGGAGCAACGCAACTGGTATGTACAGGACGCCTTAATCCGCTTGACCATCACGAACGGACAAAGGGAAGTGATAGCCGAAGCTATTTGAACCACTTCCCCGCCGGCACTCGGATGGTAATCTTGGGCATAGCATTTTATCAAATCACCTCATTTTTTGGGCAACACGTGAGGAACACAAATGCGAACAAGCCTGAATGGCCAGGACTATATGCAACTGAAAACTCACACCCCAGAAGTGACTCGAACCCATACTGCCAGGAGCAACGCAACTGGTATGTACAGGGACGCCTTAATCCGCTTGACCATCACGACCGGACAAAAGGAAGTGATAGCCGAAGCTATTTGAACCACTTCCCGCCGGCACTCGGATGGTAATCTTGGGCATAGCATTTATCAAATCACCTCATTTTTTGGGCAACACGTGAGGAACACAAATGCGAACAAGCCTGAATGGTCCCCAGGACTATATGCAACTGAAAACTCACACCCAGAAGTGACTCGAACCCATACTGCCAGGAGCAACGCAACTGGTATGTACAGGGACGCCTTAATCCGCTTGACCATCACGACCGGACTAAAGGAAGTGATAGCCGAAGCTATTTGAACCACTTCCCCGCCGGCACTCGGATGGTAATCTTGGGCATAGCATTTTATCAAACCTCATTTTTTGGGCAACACGTGAGGAACACAAATGCGAACAAGCCTGAATGGTCCCCAGGACTATATGCAACTGAAAACTCACACCCAGAAGTGACTCGAACCCATACTGCCGGAGCAACTAACTGGTATGTACAGGGACGCCTTATCCACTTGACCATCCCGACCGGACAAAAGGAAGTGATATCGAAGCTATTTGAACCACTTCCCCGCCGCACTCGGATGGTATTCTGGGCATAGCATTTTATCAAATCACCTCATTTTTAGGGCAACACATGAGGAACACAAATGCGAACAATCCTGAATGGTACCCAGGACTATATGCAACTGAAAACTCACACCCCAGAAGTGACTCGAACCCATACTGCCAGGAGCAACGCAACTGGTATGTACAGGGACGCCTTAATCCGCTTGACCATCACGACCGGACAAACGAAGTGATAGCCGAAGCTATTTGAACACACTTCCCCACGCGGCACTCGGATGGTAATCTTTGGGCATAGCATTTATCAAATCACCTCTTTGTTTGGGGCAAACAGTGAGGAAACACAAATGCGAAAAAGCCGAATGGTCCCAGGACTATACACAACTGAAAACTCACACCCCAGAAGTGACTCGAACCCATACGGCCAGGAGCAACGCAACTGGTNGGAAGCAGTGAAGGAGATAGTGTTTTCGACTGTTTCAGGAACCTGACAGTGGATGCAGAGTTCGTTGATGTCTGTTCTGTACTTAGAGCTGTGTGCTGCTAGTTTGGTATGTCCCAGCCTTAATTGGTCATCGCTATATCAATTTCTCTACTTTATATCTGACATGTTTCCAAGTTTCCCATTTCTTTTAATGGACCCATAGTACAAAGGTGAGCATGACGTTTCCATTTCGTCGCAAAATCTTGGGTGATGGCATTTTTGAAGGCTCCTTTACGTGCAACATGGGGAATTGGATGACGGGTAATGTGAGGTGTGTTGTGCATTGCTTTGGCTAGTTGATCTACTAGTTCATTATGGAGAATACCACAATGCGCTGGGACCCATTGGATAGAGGTATCGTAACCGTTCAATCGATGTTCATGAAGAAGTTGAAGACATGGGTAAACAAACTCCTTGCATGTTTTTGAAGAGTACGTAATTGCTTGAATCGCACTCTTGGAGTCACTGCAGATTGTATATGTCCCGATTGGTAATGTTGTGATTATTTGGAGAGCTTGATATAAGGCATATAATTCAGCTGTGAAAACAGATAGTTGGTTTGGTAATCGCCATCCCTGCTTGAGATGGTATTCCGGTATCCATACAGCGCTAGTGACCGAGGGTACGTTGTTCATGATGATGCGAGATCCATCTGTATAAATCTCTGTGGTATTTGGGTAGCAATTTTTCATTGTTGAGAGAAAGACTGAGGCTATGGCTGAGTTTGGTGCAGACTTTGGAATGTTGTCTTCGAGTTGTATTGCTGTATTAGGAGTTGTATAAAGCCAAGGTGGAATAGGGGGAACAGTAAGTTGGGTTTCCGAGTTTTGGAGTAGAGAGAGGTCTATATTGAGGTATTTGTAGCCCGTGTGGGAAAGGTTGCGAGTGATTTGTTGGGAAGCGGGGGATATGTGGGTTAACTGTTGGGTTAATTTTTGATCTGTATGGGTGTGTCTGGTGAGCAGTGGTACAGAGTGACAGATAGTTGGCACACATTATGTCTCGTCTGGTGGCTAGGCTTGTGAGGCCCGTTTCCCCGTAAAGTCCGAGGATAGGAGTGGAACGCATTGCGCCACATATAGTCGCATGGCATTGTTTTGAATGACCTCTAGGCTCTGTAGGTTAGTAGGCGCAGCCGACGCATATGCTTGGCAACAATAGTCTAGTTGGCTGCGAATGTAGGTTGTATAGAAACGAAGCAGGATTTTATGGTGTGCTCCCCAGGTGGTGCCAGTGAGGGCTTTCAGTATGGCGAGTCGGGGTTGTGTCGTCTGTTTAAGGTGTTGAATGTGTGCTTTCCAGGTAAGTGAGGGCGAGTCTAAGTGCATGCCAAGGTATTTATGTTCTTGTACGTGTTGGATGGGAGTGTTGTGTATTGTGAGGGTAGGTAGATGAACAAGTCTTTTTTTAGTGAAAATTTGATAATAGGTTTGGTAGTACTAACTTGAAGGCCCCATTGTTGTGTCCAATCTATGAGGTGGTCAAGTGCTGTTTGCATTGTTGAGACTGTGTTAGGTAAGGCGTTGTCTGAATAATACAATGTTAAGTCGTCGGCGTACGCTGAGAGGTGAACAGGATGGGTGTTTGGCAAATCTGCTAAGAATGCAGCAAAAAGGGTTGGGCTTAGTATGGAGCCTTGTGGGACACCCGTTTGTATTGGGATGTCATCGGAAAACTCGCCTTGTATATAGACTTTAGAGGTCCTGTTCGTAAGATAGGATTTTAACCATAAAAGTAATCTTCCCTGTACGCCTAAACGTGCAAGCTTTGCGAGGAGGCAAGTATGAGGAATGCTATCAAAAGCTCCTTTGAGGTCTAAGTAGAGAACAATACAAAATTTGCTGCTTCTGAGGGCGGTGCGGATTTCATGTTCAAGGCAAAGTATTTGATCGAGTGTGGAGCATTGCGGTCGAAATCCAGCTTGGAGTGACGGTATAATATTATTTTACTCTAGGTACCATTGGAGGCGAGTATGTACTAGTCTTTCCATGACTTTACTAATGCATGATAGTAGGGAAATAGGTCTGTATGACGCAGGTTGGGATGGGTCTTTTCCTGGTTAAGGAAAAGCCGTGTTTTAAAATGGCGGGGATCTTGTTGTACTGACGCTCACACTGAGTGTTCGTTTGCGTATGATGAACGTGTGACAATTTACTACAACAATTATTTAATTATTCTTATTCTTTATTTTACTATTTTTAGGATACATGAAATTTCCAACTTATTTATACACAATAATATAATTGCAATGTCATACCCTTATATATTTTGGAAAATACAATGCCATGAACGAAGTCAAAGTCAAGTCGAAGTCAAAGTCATTGGCCGAACGTATTAGTCATTTTTTTCTAACAAACGATAGGGAATAACAAAACCACATAGTATATAAGTATACTTATTTATTTGTATTATTTATTTATTTATTTATATACAAGAAGGTACATTGGGTTTGTGAGAATACATTGAATAGTACAGTATTTACAGTCTTGTAAAGCCACTAGTACGCACAGCGTTTCGGGCAGGTCCTTAAGCTAACAGATAATTTTAAGTAGGTAATTTCTGTCAGAATTGATAAATGATAACAAATACATTGCAAGAGAAAAATGAGATGAGAGAGCTTAGTAAGTATATTAAAGCACATTGTTATATTAAAGCTCTGATTGATTACATTGACAGCTTGATTGGTAATTTAAAGAAGATTAATAGACACCATACAGCAGATTGACAGCACATATAAGACATCAATTATCACAATGGTAAAGATTTTCAGATTGGGTACATAGAGATTGGGAGACTGGGTAGCAATAGATACAGATAATCAAGAATAATAAACACCATACAGCAGATTAGCAGCACATATAAGAGGACAGCAATGATCACAATGGTAAAGATGTTCAAATTGGGAACATAAAGTTTGGGAGATTGGGTAGCAATAGATACAGTGCAATTTTAAGGCAAAAGGTGAAAAACTATGAAGATGAAATTAGGTACTTATTAGTATTGATTTTGAATGATGTAAAAGTTGGACAGCTTTTCAATTCAATAGGGAGTGAGTTCCATAAACTGGGTCCC
The DNA here is from genome assembly GCA_020271785.1 of Procambarus virginalis. NCBI lineage: Eukaryota > Metazoa > Arthropoda > Malacostraca > Decapoda > Cambaridae > Procambarus > Procambarus virginalis. The sequence goes on along the minus strand of WNGS01071829.1, from coordinate 7,731 downwards.
TTTATTTGCATAGAGCGTTTACACAGATTAAGTTTAACTCTGGGGTTGACCAAATTGTATTTTTACTCTTTTTCTGCAATGTTCCCCCCCCCCTTTTTTCCATTTTTTCTTATTTTTTTTCAACACAATTTATACTTTAATTATGCGGATCAGTACATCACCTGGAGTCCTGTTTGCCTAACCACTTCTGCAATGTGGACATAAAACGATGTCCTCAAAAAAATATTTGTATAAAATTCAATTTAATCTGATTTACTTTGGGTTTGTTTCAAACTGCGCGCCATGAGGTTCTCTTTTTCACCACTAGGCTGCATGGTACAATAAGTTCATGAGAGGTGTGGACCACTTCGATCAAATGCTATTACCATTTTACCAGGGAAACTCACAAGTGGACCAAAAAGATAACGTTTATTTCCTGCAATTGGCATTGCATAATGCCTTTGTTTTGTACAAATACAACACAACTGATCTAAAAAAGCTAACATTGATACAGTTCCACGAGGTGGCAATTTGGGCCCTATTGTGCTGGGACCTGGAAGATTGGCCTCAAACAGCAACAGTATCTCAACACTTGCGGCACGCTCCAGACATAAATGGTGACACAAGTCCTACCTATGCTGACGCCATGCAAACTCCGGGACCATCTGGTGTGAGGCGGCCTTTGTTCACTTCAACACCTCAAGTTGAAGCAGCAACCGAATCAGAACCCGAGATGTCTGGCACACTGCCATTTGACGAGATGGTTTTGTCAGATGACTCTGACTCTGACTCAAATGTTGAACCTCCAGCGATTCAATTGATTCTGAAAATCGCATGAACTACAAACTGAAACGAGTATTTTGATACCAGAATGAACACTATCACATAAACTGCCGTAAGTAGACTCGAACCTTCATAGATTTTTTTTTGGGTGTAGCGTGTGTCTGCATGAGTGTCCCAAACGGGTTGCAGGTGGGTGACTTTAGCCGTTTATACTGGTAATGCTTCCCCCATATCATGTACTATATGCATATGACTGTTTAGGGAATTTTATTCCGATCAATGTACAACCAAAAATAACTGTGTGCTACAAGTATAAACTTGACAAACATAACATCAGTAAAAACATTTCCTGTGTGTTTGACGGTCACTGATATGTTCCAGCGTTGTTTTATATTTGGCGCTATTCTAACTTACGCTTTGTTGATCTTTTTTACCTACGTGCTCATAGAACATTCTATTGCGAACACATTGGCACAAAAATGAATGACGTACATAGAATAATAATGCCAGGACAGTGAAATAATTATAAACTTTTAAAGCTCTGTATCGCACATGTGTCACCCCATCACCGATACTGGATAACAGTTCCGCCACTTACCACACTCTTGCGGGTGGGCCGCGACCATTATTCTACGTTTATATTCATATCACCGTGTTGGGAATTTCATTGCGAGTCCATTGATACCAAAATTAACGCTGTAGAACAAGTGTGGAAGTGATAACAATCCCAAGAGTAAAAACATTTTGTTGCTGTTGGGCGCTCATGGCGAGTCATCTCCTTAGTTATTTATTTGGTGCTGGTATCCCTATACCTTTCGTGACCTTTTTTACTAATGTTCTTCTAGAGAATTTTATTGCGAACACGTTGGTACTAAAATGAAATACATAGCTAGAGAACTAAGGTCTGGAGAGTAAAAAGAGTATACACATTTTCGTTTTGACGCTTTCAATCCTGTTTGGCTCCAAAAATGCAAAAAATGAAAACTCGTTCGATTTCAATCAAACTTTTTTGACAAGTTCTATAAGAAAAGTGTTTCATCTGGTCCAAGTTTCAGCATCCTAGCATAAATAGGAAGGGAGAAAAAAAATAATGAAGTAGTTGTGAAAATTATGCCAAAATGGTCAAAATCGATTATGAATCAAAAGTGTCAACTGAAATCATAGCTATGACTCTTTGCTATCACAATAGCATATATTAAACAAATATTATAATTAGTTTAATTGGAAAAAAATTTAAGAAAAAAAAAGGTTTTTTTTTTCTCATTTTTTTTTTCATTTTTTTTCGGACGATTTGCATCAAACTTACACACCTTACTGTACGTATACCTATCTGTAAGGATGCCAATTTTGGAGAAAATTGGTTGATGTCAACCTCAGCCACAGATTTTAGAACCTTAGACTTCATTAATTTCTGTTTTTTTTTTCAATTGACACAAATGTTTACAAAACTGAATAATTTTTTATTCAATTTACATGAAACTTGCACAGTATATGTGGAGGGCATGTCTCTACATGTGCAAGATTTCACTTTTCTCTAAGTTCATTTATTGGTTTTATAATAGCAATAAACATGCCATATTTGCATAATTTTTGGGGGGAACTTTGAACATTTGTATTAGGAAAACTAAAGATGTTTTGGAAATCCTAAATCACACAATCATTTATTATATGCTAATGTGTCAGAAAAGTGTCACAGAATAATTATATCTGAAACGTGTGTGAAGAAGTGTAGACTTGAAAATGTGTAAAAATGTGTAAAAAACGTTGAAAAAAAAAATCTCTCTTTCTATTTACGCTGCAGTACTGAAACTTGGGACAATTTCAGCACTTTTCATATACAACTAGTCAAATAATATTGGTTGACATTGAACAACTTTTTGGACACAATCAAATCACCCCCATCGTCATCCCTTCACCTTCGTGTGGTCTGGTCAACATACTTTAGCCAGGTTATTGTGACTCATCGCCTGCGTAGAAACTGTAATTGTGGTTGATTTCGAACCAATCTCGAATGTGATGATCGACGACTCGACGAATGGTCGATCTCGAATGTGACGACTTATAATGAATTTTGTAACTATATCATCAAGATTGTAACCAGCTTAGCTAAATGTATTGTGGGGTTCAGTCCCTAAGCCCATATATGTGCCTCTGTAACCATTTAGGTTACAGGGCAAAAACATAAGAACAAAGGTAACTGCAGAAGGCCTATTGGCCCATACCAGGCAGCTCCTATCTATAACCACCCAATCCTACTAATATACATGTCTAACCCGCGCTTGAAACAATCGAGGCAGCCCACCTCCACTACTATGAAGTTCGAAAAATAATTCCTCCACCACTATGAAGTTGAAAAAGAAGAAACTCTGCAGTCCGTATAACAGGTTAAGCAAAGGCAAATCCTAAAGGTTTTTTTCAGTTATATCGAACAAAGGTTAGGGAAAGGATAGGTCCATTAAAGACCAAGACAGATCATATATTGGATTTTCGATTTTTGATATTTTGATATTTTTTGATATTCGATTTTTGTATCATCGGCAAATTTGCAAATGCTGCTACTCAAACCTTAGTCTAAAATATTTATATTTATTATAAACAACAGAGGTCCCAGTCCAGAGGCTTGAGGCACTCAGCTTACAACATTTTTCCACTCTTATAACCACCCAAGCCCACTAATATACATGTCGAACCCACATTTGAAACAATCAATCCACGTTTGGCGGTAATTTGTTCCACAAATCAACAACCCTGTTACCGAACCAGTATTTTCCCAGGTCTTTCCTAAATCTAAACTTATGCAATTTATACCCATTATTTCGTCTGGTGCTGATACTTTTAATATCCCATTTGTTATGTCCATTCATCAACTTGTAAACCTCTATCATGTCACACCTAACTCTTCGCCTTTTCAGTGAATGCAATTGGGGAATTAACTTTGTTAATTAACTATGCTGGATACGTTCAAGTGAATTTATATCAATTCTATAGTACGGCGACTAAAACTGAACTGCATAATCAAAATGGGGCCTAACCAAAGCAACAAATTGATTGATTGATAAGAATTAAGCCACCCAAGAGACAGCACGGGAATGAAGAGCTTTAAAGAGCAAGCTATAGCTGAAGAACAAAACCAGGTGTCTTGTTATTAACCCTTCGATTAATAAATCCTAGTGTACTATTTGCCTTATTACGAACATTCATGCATTGATCTTTTGGTTTAAATTCTTACTAATCATAACTCCAAGTTCCCTTTCGAAATACCCGACTTTGCAATCACAACACCATCTATCTCGTATCTTGTAACTCTATCATATCATTACCTAACCTCAAAACATTACATTTATCAGCATTGAACTGCATCTGTCAACCTTTTGCCCATTTCAAAACTCTATTTAGATCAACTTGAAGAGATAGTAAGTCTTCTGTGTTATTTCCCTACCGATTTTTGTATCATCGACAAATTTGCAAATGTTGTTACTCAAACCTGAATCTAAATCATTTATATATACAGTATTATAAACAACAGAGGTCCCAGGACAGAGCCTTGAGGTACTCAACCTACAACATTTTCCAACTCTGATTTAATCCCATTTATACTAACTCTGTTGAGCGTTGAACATTTATACATCAACTCTGTTGATGTGAGCACTTATTTGGCGGTCAGTGGTGGCGCTTAATTCTTAAAAAGCAATATATACGCTCGATCGTGATTTAGTTTAGTATGCGGTTTCAAGAAAAAAGAGCATATCAATGTTATATCACAGAAAACGAATTTATCATAAACTCATGTATTTGTCTTATCGTATGGAAATGCATTCATATTTTTAAAATAACAATATGAATAGCCAAATTTCTGTAAATCCCCTACCATGTTGGAATCTGTGGAAATTAATGAGCAAATGTGCTGGCTGAAGGCCCTGAAGGAAACCATATTGGTTTCATTTTGGATACAAATGTCCATGGAGATTCAGAATGGAAATTAATTATAGTTGAACCTGCAGAGAGGAGTTTAAGAATCTGTGGTGAGAGTGATGGACACAGCCTTCACAATTATACTTCAGAGAATGTAAACATCTAAGAGTCATTAGAAATATGTGTAGAATAATAAACCCTACAATGTTTGAGTTCGGGAAAACACCATTTGTCATATATACTAGCTGTTCTTAAAGATTCACCCATTTTGCAACAGCAAGATAACATATAAGATTTTAAGGGTTGACGAATGTTAATCTTCTTGTTTGATAAACTGTGCACTCGAGACATAGTTAATAAGAACACGCCAATATAAGACAACAAAACGTTTTCAGATTCTTTCACACCACTTTCCAGCAACTTTTATAATTTATATAAATTATTTTAGGGAATAATACATAAATTATATATTTAAACATGATATTAGTGTTTAGTGGAATGCATAACGAGTCAAATTGTGTTAAAAAGAGCGATATTTTGAAAATTTGGAAAACTACTTTTTCTGATCATATATTATAACTAAATGGATTGTGAAGGTTTCACTCAGCCAATAAATACCATTCACAATTTATTAATGAATTTTACAAAAAACACCATAAATTTTATATTTAAACATGTAAAAACTATTTGTAATACATTAGGAACAAAATAGTTGTAGAAAAACAATTTATTATAAAACCTTTGTGTTTGGATTTTTTGATTAAAAGTTTCTCAATGGCTCTCCTGCACCATTCTCAATGTAAATCATTCCCACGCCTATGGGAAGAGATAGACGAACGTTTTCTAGATGATTTGTGTTTGCTGGGATGGTAATTATGGGCATAGCATTTTATCAAATCACCTCATTTTTTGGGGCAACACGTAAGGAACACAAATGCAAACAATCCTGAATTGTGCCCAGGACTATATGCAACTGAAAACTCATACCCCAGAAGTGACTCGAACCCATACGGCCAGGAGCAACGCAACTGGTATGTACAGGGACGCCTTAATCCACTTGACCATCCCGACCGGACAAAAGCAAGTGATAGCCGAAGCTATTTGAACCACCTCCCCGCCGGCACTCGGATGGTAATCTTGGGCATAGCATTTTATCAAATCACCTCATTTTTTTGGGCGACACGTGAGGAACACAAATGCGAACATGCCTGAATGGTCCCCAGGACTATATGCAACTGAAAACTCATACCCCAGAAGTGACTCGAACCCATACGGCCAGGAGCAACGCAACTGGTATGTACAGGGACGCTTTAATCCGCTTGACCATCACGACCGGACAAAGGGAAGTGATAGCCGAAGCTATTTGAACCACTTCCCCACCGGCACTCGGATGGTAATCTTGGCCATAGCATTTTATCAAATCACCTCATTTTTTGGGGCAACACGTGAGGAACACAAATGTGAACAAGCCTGAATGGTCCCCAGGCCTATATGCAACTGAAAACTCACACCCCAGAAGTGACTCGAACCCACACTGCCAGGAGCAACGCAACTGGTATGTACAGGGACGCCTTAATCCGCTTGACCATCACGACCGGACAAAAGGAAGTGATAGCCGAAGCTATTTGAACCACTTCCCCACCGGCACTCGGATGGTAATCTTGGGCATAGCATTTTATCAAATCACCTCTTTTTTGGGGGCAACACGTGAGAAACACAAACGCGAGCAAGCCTGAATGGTCCCCAGGACTATATGCAACTGAAAATTCACACCCCAGAAGTGACTCGAACCCACACTGCCAGGAGCAATGCAACTGGTATGTACAGGGACGCCTTAATCCGCTTGACCATCCCGAGCAGACAAAAGCAAGTGATAGCCGAAGCTATTTGAACCACTTCCCCGCCGGCTCTCGGATGGTAATCTTGGGCATCGCTTTTTATCAAATCACCTCATTTTTTTGGGCGACACGTGAGGAAAACAAATGCGAACAAGCCTGAATGGTCCCCAGGACTAGATACAACTGAAAACTCACACCCCAGAAGTGACTCGAACCCATACTGCCAGGAGCAACGCAACTGGTATGTACAGGGACGCCTTAATCTGTTTGACCATCACGACTGGACAAAAGGAAGTGATAGCCGAAGCTATTTGAACCACTTCCCCGCCGGCACTCGGATGGAAATCTTGGGCATAGCATTTTATCAAATCACCTCTTTTTGGGGGGCAACACGTGAGGAACACAAATGCGAACAAGCCTGAATTGTCCCCAGGACTAAATGCAACTGAAAACTCATACCCCAGAAGTGACTCGAACCCATACGGCCAGGAGCAACGCAACTGGTATTTACAGAGACGCCTTAATCTGCTTGACCATCACGACCGGGCAAAGGGAAGTGATAGCCGAAGCTATTTGAACCACTTCCCCGCCGGCACTCAGATGGTAATTATGGGCATAGCATTTTATCAAATCACCTCATTTTTTGGGGCAACACGTAAGGAACACAAATGCAAACAATCCTGAATTGTGCCCAGGACTATATGCAACTGAAAACTCACACCCCAGAAGTGACTCGAGCCTATACTGCCAGGAACAACGCAACTGGTATGTACAGGGACGCCTTAATCCGCTTGACCATCACGACCGGACAAAAGGAAGTGATAGCCGAAGCTATTTGAACCACTTCCCCACTGGCACTCGGATGGTAATCTTGGGCATAGCATTTTATCAAATCACCTCATTTTTTTGGGGCAACACGTGAGGAACACAAATGCGAACAAGCCTGAATGGTCCCCAGGACTATATGCAACAGAAAACTTACACCCCAGAAGTGACTCGAACCCATACTGCCAGGAGCAACGCAACTGGTATGTACAGGGACGCCTTTAATCCGCTTGACCATCACGACTGGACAAAAGGAAGGATAGCCGAAGCTATTTGAACCACTTCCCCCCCGCCGGCACTCGGATGGTAATCTTGGGCATAGCATTTTATCAAATCACCTCTTTTTTGGGGCAACACGTGAGAACACAAATGCGAACAAGCCTGAATTGTCCCC
>WNGS01071813.1:8610-23220 GCA_020271785.1 Procambarus virginalis | reverse complement strand
GGTCGGCCTGGTCAGGTTGTTAGGGGTCGGGGTCGTCAAGGTTGCCATCTGGCTGTTAGGCGGCGTCATCACTCTTGACCTGACATTCTGACAATTGTTTGGTGGTAGAGGTGGTGGTGGTTGCTGCTGATGATTCCCCGGTTTTGTGTGTGTGCCTCGGGTGTTAGTGTTGGCACTCTCACATCTTTATCTCTTCCTATTCCTGTAGTTGCCTTCCTCTTCTCGTGTAGATGCCCTCTGGTCTCCTTTCTTCGTTCCCCCTCTTCATTATCTTACACTTATTGGGATTGAATTCCAACAGCCATTTGACAACTTCTGGAGTTTGTCAAGAGTCCTCCTGTAACTTCCTGCATTCCTCCATTTTTTGTACATCCTGGTCAGCTCTCCGTCAAGTGAAAACATTGACACGTACGAGCTCGCTCCCTCGAGTAAGTAGTTCACATCAATTAGGAAGAGCAGCGGTGCCAGGACCGAGCCTTGTGGGACCCCACTTGTTATATTCCTCCAACTTGAAACCTCTTTGACTGTTACGCTTTGCTTTCATTGCCTCTGGAATTCCTTTACTCAGTTCAGTGTCTTCCCAGTTATGCCAGCCTGCGTCTCCATCTCGCACACCAGTCTATCATGAAGAACAATATCAAACCCTTTTGGAGAGTCTAGGAAAATGCAGTCTACCCAGCTTTCCTTCTCCTGTCTCATTTTTAGTAACCTCGCCGTAAATTTCTATCTAGTTTGTCAGGCACAATTTTCTCTTGCTAAATCCAGGTCTATGCTGACCTTTCGTGGCATAGTTGGTCCTCACCAGATGTTCCATTGTTCCAGACCTGTTTACACTCTCCAGCACTTTAGGTACAATACTTGGTAATGACACCAGACTGTGATCCAGTGCCTTCTCTCTATCCGCTTTTTTGGAATAGTGGGATTACATTTGTCCTTTTCCACACGTCTGGGAGAGATCCTGGCTCAAGCCGTTTTATTAAATATTTTAGTTAACACACACACACAACACACACAGACCACACAACACACACACACCCACACACACACACACACAACACACACACACACACACACACACACACACACACACAACACACACACACACACACACACACAACACACAGCACACACACAACACACACACACACACACACACACACACACACACACACACACACACACGCACAACACACACACACACACACACACACCACCCACACACACACACACACACACACACACACACACACACACCACACACACACACACACACCACACACACACACACACCACACACACACTCTCTCTCACACACACACACACACACACACACACACACACACACACACACACACACTCACACACACACACAGACAACACCACACCACACACACACACACACACAGACACACACACACACACACACACACACACACACACACACACACACACACACACACCACACCCACACACACACACACACACACACACACACACACACACACACACACACACACACACACACACACCGTCCCAGTAGGCTGGTAATCAATACTAAGACGACCAACCGCCGTCAACAGATAGAGGACGAGGAGGAATGGAAGGAGGAAAAGGGAGAAGGAACACATAACGAAATAACCCGGTGTATAACGTGGTGTGGCTAAAGAGGAGGTTAATCTCTAGACCATCACATCAGCGTCTGGGGGGTAGCTAGAGCCCTCTAGAGATGGCGCTGAAGTAATCTTATTGTTAGTGATGAAGCACCAGGAATTCTTGCACACCATCCATTTCTCTATTCTTGTTGGTAATGGAAAATGTCATGAAATTATACACTGTGTAGCCTAAATTTAGAACGACTTCTACTTATTCTCCACGTGTGACGTGTCACTTGTGTCACCCTGTTGGGGTCAGGAAGAGACTGGGGTCAGGAAGAGGCTGGGGGTCAGGAAGGGACTGGGGGTCAGGAAGAGGTTGGGGGTCAGGAAGAGACTGGGGGTCAGGAAGGGACTGGGGGTCAGGTGGCGGCTTGCATCAGATGAAGGCACCACATAAGAACATGAAAACAATAGACACTGCAGTACTTCTATTGCCCCTTACGAGGAAGCTCCTATATATATATCCACCCAAACTCGCTAATATATATTTCTCCAACCTGCTCTTGAACCAATCCCAGGACGCCACGTCTATCATGTTACAGAGTAATCTGTTCCATTAATCAACAACCCTCTTTCCGAAATGGTATTTACCCAACCCGTCCTCTTGAAATAACGTCGCTTTTCGTTCGTATGCGCGTTATGGCCGAAAAATGAACGTAATTTGAAATGTGGTGTCAATCTGCTGTATGGTGCCTATTAATCTTGTTTTAATTACCAATCAAGCTGTCAATGTAATCAATCAGAGCTTTAATATACCAATGTGCTTTAATATACTTACTAAGCTCTCTCATCTCATTTTTTCTTGCAATGTATTTGTTATCATTTATTAATTCTGATGGAAATTACCTACTTCAAATTATCTGTTAGATTAAGGACCTGCCCGAAACGCTGCGCGTACTAGTGGCTTTACAAGATTGTAAATACTGTACTATTCAATGTATTCTCACAAGCCCAATGTACCTTCTTGTATATAAATAAATAAATAAATTAAATCGGGTCACGAAAGTGATGTACTGTCCCGTTTTCGGTTTGGGGTCCTCTGGCTTTCTCGATTAGATTAGGAGAGGAAACTTTCAATTAACGGTTTTCATGAGGTTTTGAAACCTTAGGAGAACTTCCTGCCCTCTTAACCTACCAGAGGGCCCCTAAGTTGCTGTTTTGGAAAAGAAAAAATCCAAAATATATTTTCGATAATTTTTCATTTTCAAATTGCGTCCATTTTCGGCCTTACAGGCAAACGACCAAATTCAGACATAGTTTGTAAGAGGACAGGTGATGCAAGCTGTACCTGTGTCTGCTCTGGTAGCATATACAAACGAATACTCCAAAGGTATACTCCAAAGATATACTCCAATGCACATGTTTATCAGTACAGCAGATACGCAAGATACCTGCTTGATGGGGTTCTGGGAGTTCTTCTACTGCCCAAGCCCGGCCCGAGGCCAGGCTTGACTTGTGAGAGTTTGGTCCAACAGGCTGTTGCTTGGAGATAAGTCGAGATGGAGAAAAAACTTCACCAAAAACGAATTTTGTGAAAGGTTTGTTAATTTATGGACAAAAAATTTCCGGGTAACATAACAGATGTGAGATCGTTGGATTGTTTCAAGCGTAGGTTAGACATATATGAATGAGTTTGGGTGGATGTAAATTCGAGCTGCCTCCTCGGGGGGGGGGGGAGGTTCAATAAGCCTTCTGCAGTGTACTTTCTAATTATATACAAGGTTAGCATAGCATGTAAATTACAGTAATGTGGTCGATGAAGTGTAGCCAAATGTTCAGTAAACTATTGTGGTTGTAGACTAGTCCCAGGTGTGTATACTGGCTGTAGACTAGTCCCAGGTGTGTACACTGGTTGTAGACTAGTCCCAGGTGTGTACACTGGCTGTATACTAGTCCCAGGTGTGTACACTGGCTGTAGACTAGTCCCAGGTGTGTACACTGGCTGTAGACTAGTCCCAGGTGTGTACACTGGTTGTAGACTAGTCCCAGGTGTGTACACTGGCTGTAGACTAGTCCCAGGTGTGTACACTGGCTGTAGACTAGTCCCAGGTGTGTACACTGGCTGTATACTAGTCCCAGGTGTGTACACTGGTTGTAGACTAGTCCCAGGTGTGTACACTGGCTGTAGACTAGTCCCAGGTGTGTATACTGGCTGTATACTAGTCCCAGGTGTGTATACTGGCTGTAGACTAGCCCCAGGTGTGTATACTGGCTGTAGACTAGTCCCAGGTGTGTACACTGGCTGTAGCCTAGTCCCAGGTGTGTATACTGGCTGTAGACTAGTCCCAGGTGTGTATACTGGCTGTAGACTAGTCCCAGGTGTGTATACTGGCTGTAGACTAGTCCCAGGTGTGTACACTGGCTGTAGACTAGTCCCAGGTGTGTATACTGGCTGTAGACTAGTCCCAGGTGTGTATACTGGCTGTATACTAGTCCCAGGTGTGTATACTGGCTGTAGACTAGTCCCAGGTGTGTACACTGGTTGTAGACTAGTCCCAGGTGTGTACACTGGCTGTATACTAGTCCCAGGTGTGTACACTGGCTGTAGACTAGTCCCAGGTGTGTACACTGGCTGTAGACTAGTCCCAGGTGTGTACACTGGTTGTAGACTAGTCCCAGGTGTGTACACTGGCTGTAGACTAGTCCCAGGTGTGTACACTGGTTGTAGACTAGTCCCAGGTGTGTACACTGGCTGTATACTAGTCCCAGGTGTGTACACTGGTTGTAGACTAGTCCCAGGTGTGTACACTGGCTGTATACTAGTCCCAGGTGTGTATACTGGCTGTATACTAGTCCCAGGTGTGTATACTGGCTGTAGACTAGCCCCAGGTGTGTATACTGGCTGTAGACTAGTCCCAGGTGTGTATACTGGCTGTAGCCTAGTCCCAGGTGTGTATACTGGCTGTAGACTAGTCCCAGGTGTGTACACTGGCTGTAGACTAGTCCCAGGTGTGTATACTGGCTGTAGACTAGTCCCAGGTGTGTATACTGGCTGTATACTAGTCCCAGTGTGTATACTGGCTGTAGACTAGTCCCAGGTGTGTATACTGGCTGTAGACTAGTCCCAGGTGTATACTGGCTGTAGACTAGTCCCAGGTGTGTATACTGGCTGTAGACTAGTCCCAGGTGTGTACACTGGCTGTAGACTAGTCCCAGGTGTGTACACTGGTTGTAGACTAGTCCCAGGTGTGTATACAGGCTGTAGACTAGTCCCAGGTGTGTACACTGGCTGTAGACTAGGCCCAGATGTGTACTATAGTTGTAAAACCCTCTAGGTCAATTAGCAGTATAGTATGAGAGCAGTGTAAGTGGCCGCAGGAGAGTACTTAGGCGCGTCGGCTCGATCACCGGTTCCTACAGGAGTCAGCATCTCTCTACGGCTCTTGGCCACGTAAAATATTCTAAGATATAACTTACCATTTGGGTCGTTATATCCGGGAGTAGATAAAGGTACCTGCCGGACACAGTTCCCTTCTCTCCGGACATATCTGGGCAAATTGATGTGAGGAGGAATCAACGTTGATGCGACGTTCTTTAAACGTTGTTCGAGCATATTTTTTTTTCACGGGAAGATAGGGGCTAAAGTAATTGATCGTTATATAAAGTGGTAACACAGTGGGGTAAAGTAATTTGTTATTATTTAAAGTCACTAGTTCTTGAGTTAGACAAATAGGTTGACTATTATCCAGTCATCTCATGACTGCATATCCAATGCAGTCCAATGCAGAGATGGATATCCAATATCCATCTCATAAGAGCATATCCAATGCTCTGCAGTAGATTTAAATAATTGACAAATGATTCAGATGTTTGGGAGGTAACTACCTACTCTCTCGTTAGAGTGGTTCCAATACTGGGCAGCGCGCCAAACTGTCAAGAGTAATGATGTTTGTAGTTTAGAATTGGATAAAAACGCGTTATTTAATCGGCATCTCTGATTGTTGGCAGCCTCATTATCCTTCCATTAACAGGCTCGTTAAGATGCTAATGATTTGTTGCCCAACTAGCTAGGGAGGGAGGGGGGGGGGGGTGTGGGAGGGCCAGGGCAGGCAGAGAGGAGCCCCGACCCGTCAAAAGAAAACATCCATTGCTAATGGGTTGGTGCGGACCGGTGCACTCGGTTAGTACTTGTTGCAAGATCAGTCGTGCAGTATGAGTTTCTACCGAATGTAATGATTGGAGGCCACGCGGAGATTGGGAAGGGGGGTGGGGAGTTATGAGGAATGGGGAGATGGGGAAGCAGAGGGGGGAGGGGGTAGGAGAGGATGGGAGGGGGTGTAAGGATTGAGGATGACCAGCCAGGTGCAGGAGGACACCGATTAGGAGCTATTAGGGAAAGCACCAAGCCATTACGACTATATAGCACTTGGAAAGAATCAGGATGAGGATTTGGGGTGGGACGGAGGGGGGGGGAGGAATGGTGGCCCAACCACTTGGACGGTCGGAGATTGAACGCGGACCTGCATGAAGCGAGACCGTCGCTCTACCGTCCACCCAAGTGTTTGGTAGGAGGACCCCGAGTGATAATCACCACCGGGTTGGTAACACTGTGTGCTGGTGGCGGCTGTGGCCCACTTGTTGGCAACACTGGTGGCAGCTACCGGTTCGTTCTTGTTTTGTGAAGGTTAGCGAAGGGTCGTTAGTATGGGAGATTAGTACGTCGGGCTGTTAGAGGACAGACAGTTGTGTAAATTGTGACCAAACGTGCAAGTGGGGAACGCTAATGCCATCCACTTACCCCCATGTGTGTGGTAAGGCTGCGAGCAGCCGCGTCCAACAGCCTGGTTGACCAGTCCAGCAACGAGGAGGCCTGGTCGACGACCGGGCCGCGGGGACGCTAAGCCTCGGAAACACCTCAAGGTGGTGGAAGGTAAGATGTTGCTGTCTAATACTGTGGTGCCTCACGTGTACCCCATGGCCCTGTTGTTGCTCGCCCTCCCCACCACTTCTGGCACTCCCTCCCCACCACTCCCCCTCCCCCGCTGCCCCACACCAGCCTCTCACCCCACCTGGTAATCACCACCTACGTGGGGGGATACTGAAAATCAATTTCCCCACCATCCTGCTGCTACCTGGGGATCACGCGCCTCTGGCGGGGAGGTTTGATGGTATTCTCCATAGTTGTGGGAATGTCAGGGAGGGGGGGGGCAGAGGAGCTCGCTTGCTGGGGTCCACGGTTGGCGAACTCAGCGATGGGAGTCATGGTTGGGGTCCATGGTGCGTAAATTCCCTGAAGGAACTATATACACCTGAGGTCCACGGTAAATGAACTCATTGTTTTCAGGTCCATGGTGGGTGAACTCAAGACTGGGGGCCACAGGCGACACTTGACACGAAAACTGGAGGGCAGGGTAACGACGGGTAGTGAGGCTCCCGCACCGTCCTGGTACCCGTCACCTGACTCTGCTCTTCACTGGTTACACAATACACCTTTCCTCTCCTCCATCACCGTGGAATCTGGTTGCCCGTGTGGTCTTCTGCCCCGTGTGCTCTGTTCTGTTTGTTACCAGCTGCTGCTGCTGCTGCTCCCCGCCCTTACGGCGCCCTCCCACAGCGTCACCTCCTGCTGCTCCCCGCCCCTCTTACTGCACTGCAACCCTTCTAACCTCCAGCAGCTGCGTTCCCGCCACTTTCGTCAGCTGGACCCGCAGCGCCCCCATGCCAGCTGCACGCTAGTTGGCTGCTGGCTTCTCCCTTCTCTTGGGCCTCTTTGTTAGTAATTAAAAAGTTTTAGGGCTAAATTCCTCAAACTTTTTTATTTCCGTTGCTCAGGGTGTGTGTGCGGGGGGGTCCTCACCCCAGTCTCCCCTCTTTGTCCTCACGTCCAGGGACAGGCGTGAACGAGTGTGGGCAGAGGACTAACGAGGTCGTTTGTGTGGTAACGAGCAGCCGACAAGAGCATAGCGAGTCGGCATTGATACTTCAATTGACAATCGAAACTTAAATGTTGGTTTGTCTGGTGTTGTGTATTTGTTTACAGTTGTGAGTTGAGGGTCGGTGTTAGCGACCCCTCGTTATCTTCTCTTGTCTATCCTTCCTTTCTTTCTCTAATTGCTTCCCCTGCTCTCCTGTTCCTGCTCCCCAGTCCCTGAANACACAGCCTCTGCTGCCTGTAGAAATAGATCCCACCTGCTCATCATGGGGGACTTCAATCACGGAAGAATTGATTGGAGAACAAGGAACCGCATGGCGCGAGGAGACGTGGAGAGCCAAACTACTGGAGGTGGTGACTAGAAACTTCTTAACCCAGCATGTCAGAGAACCCACAAGGATGAGAGGAAATGACGAACCAGCGAGACTCGACCTGGTCTCACCCTGAACGACTCTGACATAAGAGAAATCGGTTTTGAGGCCCCAGTAGGATGAGCGACCACGTGGTATTGGAGTTTGAGTACCTGATTGAAGAAGGGTTTATTGAACTCGAGGAGAGATACTGAAACCAAAGGTTAGCATACCGAAAAGGACTATGAGGAGATAAGAAAATTCCTAACAGACATAGCATGGGAAACAGAGCTCAGGGAAAGACGGCCCAAGATATGATGGACTACATCACGCAAAGTGCAAGGAGCAGCAAACAAGTTTTTCCCAGCCCAAAAGGAAAACAGTGAAATGAAGATGAGAACCCATGGTTTAATCTAGATGTAGGCTAGCTAAGCACAAAGTAAAAGACATGGAGAAACTATAGTAATAACAGACACTGAGAGCAGAGAAAGATACCAGATGCCAGGAATGAATATGTCAGGATGAGAAGAGAGGCGGAAAGACAATACGAAAACGACATCGCAAGCAAGGCAAAGACTCAGCCTAACTTGCTGCATAGCCACATCAGGAGAAAAACAACAGTAAAGGAACAGTTATGAATTAAGGATAGGGCGAAAGATTCACTACAAACGACAAGGAAGTGTGTGAGGAACTGAATAAGAAATTCCAAGAGTCTTCACCCTAGAACAAGGAGAAATCCCAGAGTTAAGAGAGGGGATAGCTAACCAGGACCACTGGAAGAGTTTGAGATTACAAGCGGGGAAGTAAGAAGTGTTTACTAGAGTTGGATGTGACAAAGTCTATAGCCCAGATGGAATCTCTCCTTGGATACTTAAGGAAGGAGCAGAAGAACTGTGCCTACCACTCTCCTAGTGTATAACAAATCTCTGGCAACAGGGGATGCCAGAAATTTGGAAGCAGCTAATGTAGTCCCGATATACAAGAAAGGGATAGACAGGAGGCACTGAATTACAGGCCAGTGTCCCTAACCTGCATACCATGCAAGCTGATGGAGAAGATTGTGCGAAGAAAGCTAGTGGAGCACCTGGAGCGAAAGAACTTTGTAACACAGCACCAACATGGATTCAGGGATGGCAGGTCCTGCCTCACAGGGTTACTTGAATTCTACGACCAGGCACACAAAAATAAGGCGAAAGAGAAGGGTGGGCAGACTGCATATTTTTTGGATTGTTCAGAAAGCCTTTGATACAGTGCCACACAAGAGGCTAGGAAAAAGCTGGAGATGCAGGCTGGAGTGAAAGGGAAGGTACTCCGTTGGATACAGGAGTACCTAAGCAACAGGAGACAAAGAGTCAGTGTGAGGGGTGAGGTCTCAGATTGGCGAGACGTTACAAGTGGAGTCCCGCAGGGTCAGTCCTTGGACCTATACTGTTTCTGATATATGTAAATGATCTCCCAGAGGGTATAGAATCGTTTCTCTCAATGTTTGCCGATGATGCAAAAATTATGAGGAGGATTGAAACTGAGGACGATAGTAGGAGGCTACAAGACGACCTAGACAGACTGAGTGAATGGTCCAACAAATGGCTGTTGAAGTTCAACCCGAGTAAATGCAAAGTAATGAAACTAGGCAGTGGAAACAGGAGGCCAGACACAGGATACAGAATAGGAGATGAAGTACTTAATGAAACGGACAGAGAGAAAGATCTAGGAGTTGATATCACACCAAACCTGTCTCCTGAAGCCCACATAAAAAGGATAACATCTGCGGCATATGCGAGGCTGGCTAACATCAGAACAGCGTTCAGGAACCTGTGTAAGGAATCATTCAGAATCTTGTACACCACATATGTAAGACCAATCCTGGAGTATGCAGCCCCAGCATGGAGCCCGTACCTTGTCAAGCACAAGACGAAGCTGGAAAAAGTCCAAAGGTATGCCACTAGACTAGTCCCAGAACTAAGAGGCATGAGTTACGAGGAAAGGCTGCGGGAAATGCACCTTACGACACTGGAAGACAGAAGAGTAAGGGGAGATATGATCACAACCTACAAAATCCTCAGAGGAATCGACCGGGTAGACAAGGACAAACTATTCAACACTGGGGGGACGCGAACAAGGGGACACAGGTGGAAACTGAGTACCCACATGAGCCACAGAGACGTTAGAAGGAACTTTTTCAGTGTCAGAGTAGTTAACGGATGGAATGCATTAGGCAGTGATGTGGTGGAGGCTGACTCCATACACAGTTTCAAGGGTAGATATGATAGAGCCCAGTAGGCTCGGGAATCTGTACACCAGTTGATTGACAGTTGAGAGGCGGGACCAAAGAGCCAAAGCTCAACCCCCGCAAGCACAAATAGGTGAGTACAAATAGGTGAGTACACACACACACACACACACACACCACCACACACACACACACACACACACACACACACACACACACACACACACACACACACACACACAAAGCCTTCATCTAACCATGTCCTAATGTCAGACGTTTAAGAATTTCTCCAGCTTTACTCTGGGGAAATTTTGTGACCACTTAATTCTGTGACATGTGGTTCCCTCTGTCTTAATGCCACTGAACCCCTGGCACTGTCACACCATCCCTTGCAGTGCCACGCTTCCGATGGCACTGCCACACCACCCCTTACACAGGGACCTCACCCCTGGCACTCTCACTCCACTCCTGCCACCCCCACATCACCCTTGGCACTGTCTCAGACAATGAAGAGGCAGTTAAGAAGGTATGCTCTAGGCGGCTCTTTGAGCCGTGTAATGAAGCTCTTGTTGGTGTGGTAGACGGGGCTCTTTTTGCTCGTGTTTGTGATAGATTGCCTCTTCTTAGCTTGTCTTTGTGGTAGAAGGGCTTTCAAATATAGTAACACAATATGAAACTTCAAGCGATGGATTCAAATTGGTTAAATTTAGATTTAGGAAATATCTTGGTAAAATCTGGTTTGTAACCAGCGTCGTTGATTGATGGAGCTAATTTGCGAGTAACATAGAGACGCGAGACCGCTGGGTTGTCTGAATCGAAGGTTCGGTATGTTTCTCATATTTCAAGGTCTTGGTCGAGCGTCCATGTGCGCGGCTGATGTGATAAGGCTACCAAGTCGCTGGTCGACCCGTTACCCTCTAAACCAATACCTGACCCACGTTTCACCTCCTGCACCCACCACCAACCCCACCAGGTAATCTAGGCATGAAGCCCACCTCCGAGCCCGCCGGGTCATTGCTGTCAACGGAGCCTGTCTCTCCATCAGCGGGGCGCCCTTTGCTCCTCTTAACACCCAGCCACATTTGCTTCCCAAAATTGCCTTCTTTCCAGAGGAGCTGTGAGGAGTACGGCTGGCTCACGGGGCGCTCTTAACGTCCTGGGGAGACTGTTTTAGACCGGGAGGCGTTATAGAGAGCTGGCACCAATTTGCGTGGTGTCTGCTGGGACGTTGTACCGGGAGGGAGAAGAGTGTCTCTGTCTCTCTCTCTCTCTCTCTCTCTCTCTCTCTCTCTCTCTCTCTCTCTCTCTCTCTCTCTCTCTCTCTCTCTCTCTCTCTCTCTCTCTCTCTCTGTAGCTGGGACAGTGGTGGTCTGGGCTACAGAGCACATATACTACAAGGCCTCGCCAGTGTGTGTGTCAGGGTTCGAGGAAGTGTCAGGAGTGACGGGACCTGTCACACGCCGTCCCGTAGGCTGTGCTCTTCGCTCCACTGTCCGTACTGGTGCACCTGTGTTACCTACAGCAGGAGTGTGGCTCGCACGGGACATTGTTCAATGGCCATGCAGCACTCACATTCAGGATAAGGGTCGAGCAGTATTGCACGATACTGTAAAGGGAACTTACACAGGTTGTAGGTGTGGACAGACAACAGGGTACTGGAGTCTATTTCCAACTACTGTCATGAAATAAGTTTGAGGGGAAGGTAGCAGCGTCCAGTACAGCATAGGAGGGAGGCAGCTGCAGGAGTCAGCCAGGACCTGGGTGTGGACTTAACACACACACACAAACAGAATAACATTGACATGTGTCGTAGTGACGAACGTGTGGATGACATACAACAAAATCAACGATAAAGGGAGAAGAGTCGTGAGGACAGGTTACCACACCACACAGAGACAAGGACCAGAGTCGTGAGGACAGGTTACCACACCACACAGAGACAAGGACCAGAGTCGTGAGGACAGGTTACCACACCACACAGAGACAAGGACCAGAGTCGTGAGGACAGGTTACCACACCACACAGAGACAAGGACCACTCGGAAAAAGGACTATGAGTATCACAGCGTTTAAGACAATGACAAGAATACAATGTGTATAGTGTCATCATTTGGTCAGAAACAGCTGAACGAGGGGACACAGGTGGAGTTTTGAATCACAGCTGAGGCAAAGATAAGCAAGGAACTACTAGTACGGAGTGAGGCCGGGAGACTAGTGACGTGTGCTGCCGGTACAAGTTCTGAAAGCAGCCACCACTCACAGCTTCAGTAACAATATAGACGAGAGTAGTAATGAAAGCACGTATAACTGCACTAAATACAATAGCTAAGAGGATGCTCTGCCTGCAGATACAACTAGGAAAACACACAGTTGGGTGAGAAACGCAGCTGTTTATGAAAGAAGTTTATATATATATATAATATATATAACTGAAAACTCACACCCAGAAGTGACTCGAACCCATACTGCCAGGAGCAAAGCAACTGGGTTCGAGTCACTTCTGGGGTGTGAGTTTTCAGTTGCTTATAGTCCTGGGGGACCATTCAGGCTTGTTCGCATATATATATATATATATATATATATATATATATATATATATATATATATATATATATATATATATATATATATATATATTGATTTCACGAATGTATTAAAGTTAATCAAAGTACAGTCTACGGGGTTCACTACCCACATTTAACATTCTCATATCTCCTATTTCTTTGTTTCTTCTTCTGATCCCTTATATTCTTCTTGTCCAGTTCCACGTTCCATCTCGCTGCTTGTTCCACACCTTTCATCCGCCCTGGCTTTCACTCTCATACCAAAAACACAGAACAGAGATAGGAAAGTCACAGTAATTAGCGAAATACCAAACATACCAACAGAAGGAATATCATTCCTTCTGAAGATGTATTAATATACGAAAGTACTTAAGGAAATTCCTGTTTCAATTCTTCCTCCGTGGTCTGACACTGGCATACCAACAAAAGTTTCTATCGTACATATTAAATAAAAAATACATTGTAATACAATTAGTTTAATCAATGAAAACTTTAGTATGTAAGTTATTATCAGAATAAGTTCTTTTTCAGTAATATTATCCATTATTAAAATAATATGTTTACCTTTTACATTTCTAATTAGGGTTCTTTTGCCCTTCCCCTACAGGTGAGACGTGTACCCTGGCTTGGTGTGGTGTGAGGGAGCAGTGTAGCTGTGGTGCCTCCTGCGGTAGGTTGTCCTCTCTTCCTAGCTGGTAGACTGGTAGAGTGTGTGTGTGTGTGGTCTCTTTCCAGCTGGTAGACTGGTAGGTTGTTGTGTTGCGGACACATGCACGCAGCGCACCCACCACACACACCACCCACACACACACACACACACACACACACACACACACACACACACACACCAACACCACACACACACACACAATACACACACACACATACACACACACGCACGCACGCAATGATTGAGAAATATGCCACCAGACTAGTCCCAGAACTGAGAGGTATGAGCTACTAGGAAAGACTACAGGAGCTAAACCTCGCGTCCCTGGAAGACAGAAGAGTAAGGGGAGACATGATAACAACCTACAAACTTCTCGGAGGAATTGACAGGGTGGACAACGACAAACTATTTAGCACGGGTGAAACACGAACAAGGGGACACAGGTGGAAAATTGGTACCAAATGAGCCACAGAATACATTAGAAATATTTTTTCACTGTCAGAGTAGTTAACAAATGGAACGCATTAAGCAGTGACGTGGTGGAGGCTGACTCCATACATAGTTTCAAATGTAATTTGATACTGTATGGGGGAAGGTGTGGGTGACAGCTTCAGGTGTGTGGGTGGAAGGTGTGGAGTAACAACTGCTTCTTCTTCAATGCCAATCAATATTGGCACCTTCAGGGGAAACATTCTTGGCCAGTTCCCCCTCTTCACATATATCAATGACCTACCAAACGCCTCACAGTTAAGCCGGCACCGTTGACTATTAACACAACCTTAATTTTCTCAGATACTAACCTCACTCTACTAATAAACTCACCCTCAGTATTGACAAGCGATACTACATGTTATTTGGAGACAAATCTACTAGTCGAGCAGAGCTACACCACCGCCTCCACTACTAGCGTTGTCTTCTCTAGCTCCACTGTTTATTCTTCCCTTTTCTTTTCCTCCACTACCTTACCCCTCTCCTTTACTTCCATTTCCTTCTTTCCCATTCCTTCCGCCGCCTCATTATTCTTTCCCTACACTCTTCCCTCATAATTTTTGCCGCCAGATATAGGTGGGTCTGGGTGGGAGATGGGTCACAAGGGAAGTAATTGGTGATGATTGGTCCGTTACCAGAGGTAGATTATGGGATCCCGCCTCGCTCTTCACCCCAGTGACGCTATCACGGCTCCCGTCTCTCTGTCGTCACGCCCGCGCTCCTGCTGGCGGGACGCCCGCTCTTTTTGGCGGGAAGCCGGCCTTCTGTGACGAAAGGTCCA
>WNGS01071805.1:33080-63324 GCA_020271785.1 Procambarus virginalis | reverse complement strand
TTTCTGACTGTGTCTCCCTATTCCTGTGTCCTACAATTCCTGACTGTGTCTCCCTGTTCTTACCTGTGTCTCCCTATTCCTGTGTCCTACAATTCCTGACTGTGTCTCCCTGTCTTAACTGTGTCTCCCCATTCCTGACTGTCTCCCCATTTAGGACGATTTTCCCATTCCTGACAGTGTCATTCCTGTGTCTTCCTATTCCTGAATGTGTCTTCCCATTACTTATTGTGTCTCCCCATTCCTGACTGCTTTCCCCAATTCCTGACTGTGTCGCCCTATGCCTGACTGTATATCCATGCCTGACTGTGTCTCTCCATTCCTGACTACCTCTTCATTCCTGACCGTCACTGCATTACTGACTGTGTCTCCCCCTTTCTGACTGTCTCCCATTCCTGACTGTGTCTTCCAACTTCTGACTGTGTCTTCCCATTCCTGAAACTGTCTCTCTCTATTCCTGATTGAGTCTCAACATTCCTGACTGTGTCTCTCCATTCCTGACTGCCTCTCCACTCCTGACTGTGTCTGCAAATTCTTGACTATGTCTCCTCTTTCCGGACTGTGTCCTCTTCATTGCCGACTGTGTCTCCTCATATTCCTGACTGTATCTCACCATTACTGACTGTGTCTCACCATTGCTGACTGTGTCTCCCTATTCCTGACTGTATCACACCATTACTGACTGTGTCTCACCATTTCTGACTGTGTCTCCCCATTACTGACATTGTTTTCCCATATCTGACTGTATTTCCAATTTCTGACTGTCTCTCCTCCATTCCCGACTGTTTTCCCCATTACTGCTTTTGTCTCCCCATTCCTGACTGTGTCTCTCTATTCCTGTCTGTCTCGCCATTCCTGACTGTGTCTCACCATTTCTGTCTGTGTCTCCTCACTACTGACTGTGTCTCCTCATTCCTGACTGTGTCTTCCCTATTCCTGACTGTATCTCACTATTACTGACAGTGTCTCACCATTTCTGACTGTGTCTCCTCATTACTGACTGTGTTTTCCAATTCTGACCATATCTCCCAATTCCTGACTGTCTCTCCATTCCCAACTGTTTCTCCATTACTGCCTGTGTCTCCCCATTTCTGACTGTGTCCTCCCCGTTCCTGACTGTCTTTCCATCCCTGACAATGTCTAATTTCCATTCCTGACTGTGTCTCACCATTCCTGACTGTACTTCCCTATTCGTGACTGTGTCTCACATTTCCTGACTGTGGCTCCCAATTCCTGATTGTGTCTCCCCATTCATGACTGTCTCTATATTCCTGACTCTCTCCCCATTCTTGACTGTGTCTCCCAATTACTGACTGTGTCTCCCCATTCCTGACTTTCTCAACATTGTTGACTGTGTCTCTCCATTCCTCATTGTGTCTCCCCATTCTTGACTATGTCTCCCTATTTCTGACTATGTCTCGACATTCCTGACTGTGTCTCCCCATTGCTGACTTTGTCTCCACATTCCTGATTGTATCTACCCATTCCTGACTGCGTCTCTTTATTCCTGACTGTGTCTCACCATTGCTGACTGTGTCTCCCCATTCCTAACTGTGTGTCCTCATTACTGGCAATTTCTCCACATTCCTGACTGTATCTCCCAATTCCTGACTGTTTCTCTCCTTTACTGACTGTGTCTCCCCATTCCTGACTATGTCTCCCCATTACTGACTGTATCTCCATTCCTGACTGTGATTCTCTATTCCTAACTGTCTCTCCATTTCTGACGTTATCTCCCATTATTGTCTGTGTCTCTCTATTCCTGACTGTCTCCCCATTCCTGACTGTGTCTCCCTATTACTGACTGTGTCCCATCGTTCCTGACTGTGTCTCCCTATTCCTGACTGTGTCTCCCTATTCCTGATTGTATATCCCCATGCCTGACTGTGTTTTTTCATTCCTGACTGTGTCTCTCCATTCCTTACTGTCTCCCCATTGCTGACTGTGTCTCTTCATTCTTGACTGTGTCACCCCATTCCTGACTGTCTCCCCAATCCTGACTGTGTCTCCCCATTCCTGAATGTGTCTCTTCATTCCTGACTGTGTCTCCCCATTCTTGACTATGTCTCCCCATTCCTGACTGTGAATTCCCATTCCTGACTATCTCTTTTCATTCCTGACTGTGTCTAATTCCCATTCCTGACTGTGTCTCGCCATTCGTGACTGTATTTCCCCATTACGGAATTCCCCTGCATCTCCCCTACTGTGTTTCCCCATTCCTGACTGTCTCCCCATTCATGACTTTTCCATTTCCTGACTGTTTCTTCCCTTTTTCTTGACTAATGTGTTCTCCCCATTCCTGATTGTTTCCCAATTGCAGACAGTGTCTCTCTATTCCTGACTGTGTCTTCCCATTCCTGACTGTATCTCCCTATTCCTGACTGTGTCTCCTCATTACATACTGTGTCCCCCCCATTCCTGACTGGTTCTCCCAATTCCTGACTGTGTCTCCCTATTCCTGACTGTATATCCCCATGCCTGACTGTCTTTTCATTCCTGAAAGTGTCTCTCCATTCCTTACTGTCTCCCCATTACTGGCTGTGTCTCCCCCATTCTTGACTGTGTCTCTTCGTTCCTGACTGGGTCTCCCCATTCTGACTGTCTCCCCAATCCTGACTGTGTCTCCACATTCCTGACTGTGTCTCTCCATTCCTGACTGTCTCCTAATTCCTGACTGTCTCTCCATTCCTGACTGTGTCTCCCCATTCCTGACTGTCTCTTTATTCCTGACTGTGACTCCCCATTCTTGACTGTCTCCCTATTCCTGACTGCCTAATTCCCATTCCTGACTGTGTCTCCCTATTCCTGACTGTGTCTCCCCATTCATGACTGTCTCCCTATTCCTGACTTCTCCCCCATTCCTGACTGCGTCTCCCAATTACTGTCTGTGTCACCCCATTCCTGACTGTCTCACCATTGTTGACTGTGTCTCTCCATTCCTGACTGCGTCTCCCAATTCCTGACTGTATCTCCCTATTCCTGATTGTGTCTTTCCATTGCTGACTGTTTATCCATTCCTGATTGTGTCTCTGCATTCCTGACTGTGTCTCCCCACTCCTGATTATGTCTCGACAGTCCTGACTGCTTCTCCTCATTATTGACTGTGTCGCCAGATTCCTGACTGTATCTACCCATTCCTGACTGTGTCTCTACATTCCTGACTGTGTCTCACCATTGCTGACTGTGTCTTCCCATTCCTGACTGCATCTCCCCATTCCGTACTAATTCTTACCATTCCTGACTGTGTCTCCCCATTCCTGACTGTCTCTCCATTCCTGACTTTGTCTCCCCATTCCTGGCTGTGTCTCTTCATTCCTGACTGTTTCTCTCTATTCCTGACTGTCTCCCTATTTATGACTGTGTCTCCCTATTCCTGTGTCCTACAATTCCTGACTGTGTCTCCCTGTTCTTAACTGTGTCTCCCCATTCCTGACTGTCTCCCCATTTATGACGATTTTCCCATTCCTGACTGTGTCTCCCCATTACTGACTGTGTCATCCCATTCCTGACTGTCTACCAATTACAGACAGTGTCATTCCTGTGTCTTCCTATTCCTGAATGTGTCTCCCCATTACTTATTGTGTCTCCCCATTCCTGACTGCTTTTCCCAATTCCTGACTGTGTCTTCCAACTTCTGACTGTGTCTTCCCATTCCTGAAACTGTCTCTTTCTATTCCTGATTGAGTCTCAACATTCCTGACTGTGTATCTCCATTCCTGACTGCCTCTCCACTCCTGACTGTGTCTGCCATTCTTGACTATGTCTCTTCTTTCCTGACTGTGTCTCTTCATTTCCGACTGTGTCTCCTCATATTCCTGACTGTATCTCACCATTACTGACTGTGTCTCACCATTTCTGACTGTGTCTCCCTATTCCTGACTGTATCACACCATTACTGGCTGTGTCTCACCATTTCTGACTGTGTCTCCCCATTACTGATATTGTTTTCCAATATCTGACTGTATTTCCCAATTCCTGACTGTCTCTCTCCATTCCCGACTGTTTTCCCATTACTGCCTTTGTCTCCCCATTCCTGACTGTGTCTCTCTATTCCTGTCTGTCTCGCCATTCCTGACTGTGTCTCACCATTTCTGTCTGTGTCTTCCCATTCCTGTCTGTCTCGCCATTCCTGAATGTGTCTCCCCATTATTGACTGTGTCTTCCCATTCCTGATTGTTTCTCCCCATTCCTGACTGTGTCTCCTCACTACTGACTATGTCTCCTCATTCCTGACTGTGTCTCCTCACTACTGACTGTGTCTCCTCATTCCTGACTGTGTCTCCCTATTCCTGACTGTATCTCACTATTACTGACAGTGTCTCACCATTTCTGACGATGTCTCCTCATTACTGACTGTGTTTTCCAATTTCTGACCATATATCCAAATTCCTGACTGTCTCTCCATTCCCGACTGTTTCTCCATTACTGCCTGTGTCTCCCCATTTCTGACTGTGTCTCCCCGTTCCCGACTGTCTGTCCATTCCTGACAATGTCTAATTCCCATTCCTGACAGTGTCTCTCCATTCCTAACTTTGTCTCCCCATTACTGACTGTGTCTCCCCATTCCTGACTGTGTCTCCCCATTCCTGACTGTCTCTCCATTCTTGACTGAGTCTCCCAATTACTAACTGTCTCTCCCAATTCCTGACTGTCTCCATTCCTGACTGTGACTCTCCATTCCTGTCTGTCTCCCTATTCCTGACTGTGTCTAATTTCCGTTACTGACTATGTCTCCCCATTCCTGACTGTACTTCACCATTCCTGACTGTGTCTCCCATTTCCTGACTGTTTCCCTATTCCTGACTATATCTCGACAATCCTGACTGTGTCTCCCCATTACTGACTGTGTCTCTGTCTCCAGATTCCTGACTGTATTTACCCATTCCTGACTGTGTCTCTTTATTCCTGAATGTGTCTCACCATTGCTGCATGTGTCTCCCCATTCCTAACTGCATCGCCCCATTCCTTACCTTTCCTGACTGTGTTTCCCTATTCCTGACTGTCTCTCCCATTCCTGATTGTGTCTCCTAATTTTTGACTGTGTCTCTTCATTCCTGACTGTTTCTCTCTGTTCCTGACTGTTTCCCCATTCCTGATTGTTGTCTCCCTATTCCTGACTGTATCTCATCATTCCTGACTGTACTTACCTAGTTGTGTTTGTGGGGGAGGAGGTCTGGCTCTTTGGTCCCGCCTCCTATGTGTCTCCTACCTTGTCTCCCTATTCGTGACTGTGTCTCCCCATTCCTGACTGTCTCCCCATTCATGAATGTTTCCCCATTCCTGACTGTGTCTCTTCATTCCTGACAGTGTCTTTCCAATCATGACTGTATCTTCCCATTCCTGACTGTGTCTTCCTATTTCTGAATGTGTCTCCCCATTACTGACTGTGTCTCCCAATTCCTGACTGCTTCTCCCAATTCCTGACTGTGTCTCCCTATTGCTGACTATATCTTCATTCTTGACTGTGTCTTCCCATTCCTGGCTGTCTCTCCATTCCTGACTGTATCTCTGTATTCCTGACTGTGTCTTCTCATTCCTGTCTGTCTCCCCATTTCTGACTGTATCTCCCCATTCCTGACTGTGTCTGATTATTCCTGACTGTGACTCCCCATTCCTGACTGTCTCTCCCCATTCCTGACTGTGTTTAATTCCCCTTGCTGACTGTGTTTCGCCATTCATGACTGTATTTCCCCATTCCTGACTGTGTCTCTTAATTCCTGACTGTGTCTCCCCTTTCCTGAAATTGTCTCTCTCTATTGCTGACTGTGTCTCCACATTCCTGACTGTGTCTCTCCATTCCTGACTTTCTTGCCATTCCTGACTGTGTCTCGCAATTCATGACTGTATTTCCCCATTCCTCACTGTGTCTTAATTCCTGACTGTGTCTCTTAATTCCTGACTGTGTCTCCCCTTTTTCTGAAACTGTTTCTCTCTATTCCTGACTGTGTCTCCACATTCCTGACTGTGTCTCCCCATTCTTGACTGTGTTTCTTCATTCCTGACTGTGTCTCTTCATTACCGACTGTGTCTTCCCATTCCTGACTGTGTCTCACTATTGCTGACTGTATGTCCCCATACCTGTCTGTTTTTCTCTATTCCTGACTGTCTCCCAATTACTGACTGTGTCTCCTAAAATTCCTGACTGTGTCTCTTCATTCCTGACTGTGTCTCTTTATTCCTGACTGTGTCTCCCCATTCCTGACTGTCTCCCCATTGCTGACTGTCTCCCAGTTGCTGACTGTGTCTCCCCCATTCCTGACTGTGTCTCGCTACTCCTGACTGTGTCTCCCAATTCCTGACTGTCTCCCAATTCCTGACTCTTTCCCATTTCTAACCGTGTCTCCCCATTACTGACTTTGTCTAACCATTTTTGTCTGTGTCTCCCCATTACTGACTGTGTCTCCCAGTTCCTGATTGTTTCTCCCTATTCCTGATTGTGTCTCTCCATTCCTGACTGTGTCTCTCGATTCCTGGCTTTTTCTCACTATTACTGACTGTATCTTCATTCTTGACTGTGTCTCCCCATTCCTGACTGTGTCTCCATATTCCTGACTGTATCTCCCTATTCCTGACTAGATATCCTCATGCATAACTGTGTCTCCCCATTACTGACTGTGTCTCCCCATTACTGACTGCTTCTCCCAATTCCTGACTGTCGTCCTATTCCTGATTGTCTCTTCGTTCTTGACTGTGTCTCCCCATTCCTGACTGTGTCTCCATATCCCTGACTGTATCTCCCTATTCCTGACTGTATATCCCATGCCTGACTGTGTCTTCACATTCCAGGCTGTGTTTCTCTATTCCTGACTGTCTCCCTATTCCTGACTGTCTCCCAATTCCTGACTGTGTCTTCCCATTCCTGACTATTTCTCCATTCCTGACTGTATCTCCGTATTCCTGACTGTCTTCTCATTCCTGTCTGTCTCCCCATTTCTGACTGTATCTCCCCATTCCTGACTGCGTCTATTTCCCATTGCTGACTGTGTCTCGCCGTTCATGACTGTATTTTATCATTCCTGACTGTGTCTCTTAATTCCTGACTGTGTCTCATAATTCCTAACTTTGTCTCCCCTTTCCTGACTGTGTCTCCCCATTCCTGGCTGTGTCTCGTCATTCCTGACTGTTTCTCTCTATTCCTTACTGTCTCTCCATTGCTGACTGTGTCTCCCTATTCCTGACTGTGTCCTACAATTCCTGACTGTGTCTCCCTGTTCTTAACTGTGTCTCCCCATTCCTGACTGTCTCCCCATTCATGATGGTTTTCCCATTCTTGACTGTCTCTCCATTAATGACTGTGTCACCCCATTCCTGACTGTCGCCCAATTGCAGACAGTGCCTCTCTATTTCTGTGTCTTCCTATTCCTGAATGTGCCTCCTCATTACTTATTGTGTCTCCCGATTCCTGACTGCTTCTCCCAATTCCTGACTGGGTCGCCCTATTCCGACTGTATATTACCATGCCTGACTGTACTCCCCATTCCAGGTTGTGTCTCTCCCTTCCTGACTGTCTCTTCAATCCTGACCGTCACCCCATTACTGACTGTGTCTCCCCATTCCTGACTGGCTCCCAATTCCTGACTGTGTCTTCCCACTTCTGACTGTGTCTTCCCATTCCTGACTGTTCTCTCGTTTTTCCTGACTGTGTCTTCTCATTTCTGTCTGTCTCCCATTTCTGACTGTATCTCCCCATTCCTGACTGTTGTGACTATTCCTGACTGTGTCTCCCCAATCCTGACTGCGTCTAATTCCATTGCTGACTGTGTCTCGCCGTTCATGACTGTATTTTATCATTCCTGACTGGTCTCTTAATTCCTCTGATGTGTCTCCCCATTCTGGCTGTGTCTCGTCATCCTGACTGTTTCTCTCTATCCTGACTGTCTCCCCATTTCTGTCTGTTTCGCCCCATTCCTGAATGTCTGACCATTCCTGACTGCGACTCCCCATTCCTGACTGTCTCTCCCCATTCCTGCTGTGTTTAATTCCCATTCCTGACTGTCTCGCCATTCATGATTGTATTTCCCCATTCCTGACTGTGTCTCCCCTTTCCTGAAACTGTCTCTCTCTATTCCTGATTGTGTCCCAACATTCCTGACTGTGTCTCTCCATTCCTGACTGTGTCTGCCAATTCTTGACTATGTCTCTCATTCCTTACTGTGTCTCCCCATTCTTGACTGTGTGTGTCTTCATCCTGACTGTTTCTCTTCATTCCTGAGTGTATCTCTTCATTACCGACTGTGTCTCCTCATTCCTGACTGTATGTCCAATACCTGACTGTTTCTTTCTATTCCTGACTGTGTCTCGCAATTACTGACTGTGTCTCCCCATTTCTGACTGTGTCTCCCCATTACTGGATGTGTCTCTCCATTCCTGACTGTATCTCTCCACTCCTGACTGTGTCTCTTCATTCCTGACTGTGTCTCGCTATTCCTGACTGTGTCTCCCCATTCCTGACTGTGTCTCCCCATTCCTGACTGTCTCCCAATTCCTGGCTGTTTTCCCATTCCTGACTGTGTCTCCCTATTACTGACTGTGTCTCACCATTTCTGGCTGTATCTCCCTATTCCTGACTGAATATCACCATTACTGACTGTGTCTCATCATTTCTGACTGTGTCTCCCTATACCTGACTGTATCTCATCATTACTGATTGTGTCTCACCATTTCTGACTGTGTCTCCCCATTACTGACTGTGTTTTCCAATATCTGACTGTATTTCCCAATTCCTGACTGTCTCTCTCCATTCCCGACTGTTTTTTTCATTACTGCCTGTGTCTCCCCATTCCTGACTGTGTCTCTCTATTCCTGTCTGTCTCGCCATTCCTGCCTGTGTCTCCCTATTACTGACTGTGTCTTCCCATTCCTGATTATTTCTCCCCATTCCTGACTGTGTTTCCTCACTACTGATTGTGTCTCCTCATTCCTGACTGTGTCTCCCTATTCCTGACTGTATCTCATTATTACTGGCAGTGTCTCACCATTTCTTACTGTGTCTCCTCATTACTGACTGTGTTTTCCAATATCTGACCGTGTTCTCCCCGTTCCTGACTGTCTCTCCATTCCTCACTGTGTCTAATTCCCATTCCTGACAGTGTCTCTCCATTCCTGACTGTGTCTTCCCATTGCTGACTGTGTCTCCCCATTGCTTAGTGTGTCTCCCTATTCCTCACTATTTCTCCCCAATCCTAATTTTGTCTCCCCATTACTGACTGTGTCTCCCCATTCCTGACTGTGTCTCCCCATTCCTGACTGTCTCTCCATTCTTGACTGAGTCTCCCCATTCCAGACTGTCTCTCCCAATTCCAGACTGTCTCTCCATTCGTGACTGTGACTCCCCATTCCTGTCTGTCTCCCTACTCCTGACTGTGTCTAATTCCCGTTCCTGACTATGTCTCCCCATTCCTGACTGTACTTCACCATTCCTGACTGTGTCTCCCATTTCCTGACTGTGTCTCACAATTGATGACTGTCTCCCAATTCCTGAATCTCTTCCCATTCCTGACTGTGTCTCCCAATTATTGAATCTGTCTCCTCTTCCTCAATGTCTCACCATTGTTGACTGTGTCTCTCCATTCCTGACTGCGTCTCCCCATTCCTGTCTCTATCTCCCCATTCCTGATTGTGTCTTTCCATTGCTGACATCTATCAATTCCTGATTGTGTTTCCCCATTCTGACTGTGTCCCCCATTCCTGACTATATCTCGACAATCCTGACTGTGTCTCCCATTACTGACTGTGTCTCTGTCTCCAGATTCCNGGGAAGTCTGTTTAGAACAGGAATTCACACAACTGGTTAGAAATGTGTAAAAAAAAAGAGATAAGGAAAGCAAAAAAACTATGAGTTCGTATAGCAGGGCAAGCAAAGATAAATCCTAAAGATTTTTTTTTTCAGTTGTATCGAACTAAGACTAGGGAAAGGATAGGTCCATTAAAAACTGAGACAGGTCAAATAACAGATAATGATGAAGAGATGAGTTGTATTTTTAATAAATATTTTATATCTGTATTACTAAAGCAGAACTTAACAATATGCCTTCAGCCGAACAAGTCTATGTGGGTGGGGACGAGGACAGGTTGACGAGTTTAGCAGTTACCAGGGAGGATGTAATTAAACAAATTGTAAAACTAAATCCAAACAAATCCCCAGGTCGGATGAAGTGTTGCCAGGGTGCTTAAGGAATGCAAAGAGGAGCTTTCCGAGGCACTGTCTACCATATTTAATAAATCAATAGAGTTAGGCAGAGTGCCAGAGTCATGGAAGGTAGCTAATGTGGTACCAATTTTTAAGAAAGGTCGAGATAGATCACTTGCGTCAAACTATCGGCCAATTAGCCTAACGTTTATTGTGGGAAGTTACTTGAATCGATAATTGCAAATACAATTCGTCTTCATCTTGAAAAACATAAATAAATAAATGAGTCGCAACATAGTTTTACAAATGGCCGTTCATGTTTAACAAATTTGCTATCTTTTATTCCAGCATAGTTGAGGCAAGTGATAGTGATAAGGTTTGGGATGTTGTGTACCTTGACTTTAGCAAAGTTTTTGATACAGTGCCACATGAAAGACTGATTAAATAGATAGAGGCTCATGGTATTGGGGGTGCTATTAAGTTGGATTAGGGCATAGCTATTCCAAAGGAACAGAGAGTTAGTATAATGGGGTTAAGTCAGAGTGGGATAATGTTGTTAGTGGAGTGCCTCAAGGCTCTGTCCTGGGACCTTTGTTGTTTATAATATATATAAATGATTTAGATTCAGGTTTGAGTAGCAACATTTGCAAATTTGCCGATGATACAAAAATCGGCAGGGAAATTAACACGAAAAAAGACACACTATCACTTCTAGTTGATCTAAATAGGGTTTTGAAATTGGTCAAAAGATTGGCAGATGCAGTTTAATGCTGATAAATGTAAAGTTTTGAGGCTAGGTAATGATGATAGAGTTACAAGATACGAGCTGGATAGTGTTGAGATTGCAAAGTCGGATTGCAAAAGGGATCTGGGAGTTATGATTAGTAGGAATTTAAAGCAAAGGACCAATGCATGAATGTTCGTAATAAGGCAAATAAGACACAGGGATTTATTAATCGAAGCGTTAGTAACAAGACACCTGGTGTTGTTCTTCAACTATATCTTGCTCTGGTTAGGCCCCATTTAGATTATGCAGTTCAGTTTTGGTCGCCGTACTATAGAATGGATATAATTTACTTGAACGTGTCCAGCGTAGGATGACAAAGTTAATTCCCCAAATTAGAAATCTTTCATATGAAGAAATTTTAACAAATCTTAAATTGCATTCACTGGAAAGGCGAAGAGTTAGGGGTGACATGATAGTGGTTTACAAGTGGATGAATGGACATAACAAAGGGGATATTAATGGAGTATTAAAAGTATCAACACAAGACAGAACACGAAACAATGGGCATAAATTGGATAAGTTTAGATTTAGGAAAGACTTGGGTAAATACTTGTTCAGTAACAGGGTTGTTGATTTGTGGAACCAATTACCACGAAACTTAGTGGAGGTGGGGTCCCTCGATTGTTTCAAGCGAGGGTTGGACATATATGAGTGGGATTGGGTGGTTATAGATAGGAGCTGCCTCGTATGGGCCAATAGGCCTTCTGCAGTTACCTTTGTTCTTATGTTCCTATTTCCTGACTGTGTCTCCTCATGCCTGACTGTGTCTCCCATTCCTGACTGTCTCCTCATTCCTGACTGTGTCTCATCATTCCTGACTGTCTCTCTATTCCTGACTGTGACTCTCCATTACTGACTGTCCCTCTCTTTTCCTGACTCTCTCTCCATTCCTGGCTGTGACTCCCAATTCCTGACTTTCTCCCCATTCCTGAATGTGTCTAATTCCCATTCTTGACTATGTCTCCCCATTCCTGACTGTGTCTTCCCATTCCTGACTGTGTCTCCCCATTCCTGACTGTGTCTTCCCATTCTTGACTGTGTCTCCCCATTCCTGACTGTGTCTTCCCATTCCTGACTGTGTCTCACCATTCCTGACTGTGTCTCACCATTCCTGACTTTCTCCATTCCTGACTGTATCTCCTCATTCCTGATTGTGTCTCCCTATTCCTGACTGTGTCTCCCCATTCCTGACCGTGTTTCGCCATTCCTAACAGTATCCCCAATGCTGACTGTGTCTCCCCATTCCTGACTGTCTCCCCATTCCTGACTGTGTCTCCATATTACTGACTGTGTCTCCCATTCCTGACTGTCTCCCCATTCCTGACTGTCTCCCCATTCCTGATTGTGTCTCCCTATTCCTGACTGTGTCTCTCCATTCCTGACTGTGTCTCTCCATTCCTGATGGTGTCTCCCATTCCTTATTGTGTCTCCCCATTCCTGACTGTGTCTCCCCACTCCTGACTGTATCTCCACATTCCTGGCTGTCTCCACATTGCTGACTGTGTCTCTCCATTCCTGACTGTATCTCCCCATTCCTGATTGTGTCTCCCCATTCCTGACTGTGTCTCCCCATTCCTGACTCTCTCCATTCCTGGCTGTATCTCCACATTCCTGACTGTTTCTCCCCATTGCTGACAGTGTCTTCCCATTCCTAACTGTGTCTCCCCTTTCCTGACTGTATCTCCCTATTCCTGACTGTGTCTCAATATTCCCGACTGTCTCTCCATACCTGACTGCGTCTGCCCATTCCTTTTTTTGCAGGGATATTCCTGCGCGGGCCCTAAGCCTCTGGCTGGCCCACTGCGCGGGCCCTAAGCCTCTGGCTGGCCCACTGCGCGGCCCCTAAGCCTCTGGCTGGCCCACTGCGCGGGCCCTAAGCCTCTGGCTGGCCCACTGCGCGGGCCCTAAGCCTCTGGCTGGCCCACTGCGCGGCCCCTAAGCCTCTGGCTGGCCCACTGCGCGGGTCCTAAGCCTCTGGCTGGCCCACTGCGCGGGCCCTAAGCCTCTGGCTTGCCCACTGCGCGGGCCCTAAGCCTCTGGCTGGCCCACTGCGCGGGCCCTAAGCCTCTGGCTGGCCCACTGTGCGGGCCCTAAGCCTCTGGCTTGCCCACTGCGCGGGCCCTAAGCCTCTGGCTGGCCCACTGCGCGGGCCCTAAGCCTCTGGCTGGCCCACTGGGCGGGCCCTAAGCCTCTGGCTGGCCCACTGCGCGGGCCCTAAGCCTCTGGCTGGCCCACTGCGCGGGCCCTAAGCCTCTGGCTGGCCCACTAAGTGTTGCTTGTTTCTGTTTTACTTGGGCGGAGTATGAGTATTTATGACTCGTATGGTCGCTTCAGTAAGATTTTGTCATATGTGTTTAACAACTTCTTCTGCTCTGTTGAATCTAAGTTGAAATCTTAATGGGATTGTAACTGTGCACTGTGTTAGATAATGTTCCAGTGGTCTGTTGTGGTAGTAACTGTGCACTGTGTTAGATAATGTTCCAGTGGTCTATTGTGGTTGTAACTGTGCACTGTGTTAGATAATGTTCCAGTGGTCTGTTGTGGTTGTAACTGTGTACTGTGTTAGATAATGTTCCAGTGGTCTGTTGTGGTAGTAACTGTGCACTGTGTTAGATAATGTTCTAGTGGTATGTCGGGCATTTCTCCACAGTGTTGACATTTCCTCTCATCTTCCGGAACCTGTAAGCCTATTCTCCATGCACATGGGTATCCAAGCCTGATGCGATGTAAGTGTACTTCTGTTGCTCTACTGCTCCCCTTCATCAAACTAAGTGGTTCGTAGTTGGTTGAATTCCTGTACCAACCCGCAGATCCTGATGTTGCAACTGCTGTGTTGTGGTCACTGTACATCTTTTGCATTGTTCTGTTTCTAATTACTTTCTTAATCTGTGATAGACTCTGTGGTATGTAACTGTCTACATTTCTTCTCTTAGTTGCAAGTTTTGCAGCTTTGTCTGCAATGTCATTTCCTATTATTTCCCATTTCCTGAATGTGTCTCCCCATTCCTGCCTCTATCTACCCATTCCTGGCTGTGACTTTCCATTCCTGATTGTGTCTCCCCATTCCTGACAGTGTCTTCCATTCCTCACTGTGCCTCCCCATTCCTGACTGTATCTACCAATTCCTGACTGTCTCCACATTGCTGTGTCTCTCCATTCCTGTCTGTATCTCCCCATTCCTGACTGTGTCTCCCCATTGCTGACTGTGTCTCCCCATTCCTGACTGTGTCTCCCCATTCCTGACTGTGTCTCCCCATTCCTGACTGTGTCTCCCCATTCCTGACTGTGTCTCCCCATTCCTGACTGTGTCTCCCCATTCCTGACTGTGTCTCCCCATTCCTGACTGTGTCTCCCCATTCCTGACTGTGTCTCCCCATTCCTGACTGTGTCTCCCCATTCCTGACTGTGTCTCCCCATTCCTGACTATGTCTACTCATGCCTGAATGTGTCTCGCAATTCCTGACGGTGTCTCCCTATTCCTGTCTGTGTCTCTCCATTCCTAACTGTTTCCCTATTCCTGACTGTCTCTCCATTCCTGACTGTGACTCCCCATTTCTGACGGTCTCACACTATTCCTGACTGTCTTTCAATTTTTGATTGTAACTTCCAATTCCTGACTGTCTCCCCATTCCTGACTTTTTCTCCCCATTCCTGATTGTGTCTCCTCATTCCTGACTGTCTCTCCATTCCTGATTATGTCTTCCCTTTCCAGACTGGGTCTCTCCATTCCTGACTGTGTCTCCCTATTACTCACTGTGTCTCCCCATTCCTGACTGTTTATCTCCATTCCTGACTGTGTCTTCCAATTCCTGACTCTGTCCATTCCTGACTGTGTCTCCCCATTCTTGACTGTGTCTTCATTCCTGATTGTGTCTCTCTATTCCTGACTGTCTCCCCATTCCTGACTGTGTCTCTTCCTCTCTGACTTAGTCTCCTCATTCCTGACTGTGTCTCCCCATTCCTGACTGTCTCCCCATTCCTGACTGTCTTCCCATTCCTAACTGTGTCTCCCCATTACTGACTGTGTCTCCCCATTCCTGACTGTCTGCCCATTGCAGACAGTGTCTCTCCATTCCTGACTGTGTCTTCCCACTTCTGACTGTGTCTTCACATTCCTGACTGTCTCACCATTCCTGACTGTGACTCCCCATTACTTACTGTCTCTCCCTATTGCTGAATGTATCTCCATTCCTGATTGTGACTCCCAATTTCTGACTGCCTCCCCCATTCCTGACTGTGTCTAATTCCCATTTCTGACTGTGTTTCGCCATTCATGACTCTATTTCCCCATTCCGGACTGTGTCTCTCCATTCTTGGCTGTGTCTCCTAAATCCTGACTGTTTGTCTCTATTCCTGACTGTCTCTCCAGTCCTGAATGTGTCACCTTATTACTGACTGTGTCTCCCCATTACTGACTGTCTCCCTATTACTGACTGTGTCTTCCCACTTCTGACTGTGTCTTCCCATTCCTGACTGTCTTTCCATTCCTAACTGTATCTCAAAATTCCTGACTGTCTTCCAATTCCTGACTGTCTCCCCATTCTGACAGTATCTCCCCATTCCTGACTGTGTCTCTCTATTCCTAAATGTGTCTCCCTATTCCAGTTTTAATCTCCCAATTCCTCACTGTCTCCACATTCCTGACTGTCTCCCCTTTCCTGTTTGTGTCTCCCCATTCCTGACTGTGTCTCCCCATTCTGACTGTGTCTCCCCATTCCTGACTGTGTCTCCCCATTCCTGACTGTGTCTCCCCATTCCTGACTGTGTCTCCCCATTCCTGACTGTGTCTCCCATTCCTGACTGTGTCTCCCCATTCCTGACTGTGTCTCCCCATTCCTGACTGTGTCTCCCCTTCCTGACTGTGTCTCCCCATTCCTGACTGTGTCTCCCATTCCTGACTGTGTCTCCCCATTCCTGACTGTGTCCCCATTCCTGACTGTGTCTCTGCATTATTACCTGTGTCTCCCCATTCATGACTGTGCCACCCCATTCCTGATTGTGTCTCTCCATTCCTGACTGTGTCTCCCCATTGCTGACTGTATCTCCCCATTTTTTACTCTTAGCATTCCTGACAGTTTCTCCTCATTACTGACTGTGTCTCTCCATTCCTGACTGTGTCTCCCTATTCACTGTGTCTCCCTATTCTGAATGTGTCTCCCTATGTCTGACTGTGTCTCCCTATTATTCACTGTGTCTCCCCATTACTGACTGTGTCTCTCCATTCCTGACTGTGTCTCCCTATTATTCACTGTGTCTCTCCATTCCTACTGTGTCTTCCCACTTCTGACTGTGTCTTCCAATTCCTGACTGTCTCCCCATTCCTGACAGTGTCTCCCTATTCCTGACTGTGTCTCCATATTCCTGATGGTGGCTACCCATTCCTGACTGTGTCTCTTCATTCCTGTCTCCCCATTCCTGACTCGTTTCCAATTCCTGACTGAATCTCCCCATTCCTGACTGTGTCTCTCCATTCCTGATTGTCTCCATTCCTGACTGTGTCTCCCCATTTCTGACTTTGTCTTCCAATTCCTGACTGTGTCTCCCTGTTCCTGAATGTATAACCCCATTCCTGACTGTGTCTCTCCATTCCTAACTTTGTCTCCATATTCCTGCCTGTCTCTCCCCATTCCTAACTGCCTCTCCATTTATGACTGTGACACCCCCATTACTGAGTGTCTCCCCCTTCCTAACACTGTCTAATTCCCATTCCTGACTGTGTCTCCCTATTGCTGACTGTATTTCCCCATTCCTGACTGTGTCTCTCCATACCTGACTGTGTCTCCCCATTACTGACATTGTCTCCCCTTTCCTGACTGTCTTCCCATTCCTGATTGTGACAAACAATTCCTGACTGTCTCCCCATTCCTGACTGTGTCTCGCCATTCAATACTGTATTCCCCTATTCCTGACTGTCTCCCCATTCCTGACTGTGTCTCGCCATTCAATACTGTATTTCCCTATTCCTGACTGTCTCCCCATTCCTGACTGTGTCTCCCTATTCTTGACTGTGTCTCTTTATTCCTGACTGTGTCTCCCCATTTCTGACTGTGTCTCCCATTCCTGACCGTGTCTTCCCATTCCTGACTGTATCCCCCAATTGCTGACTGTGTCTCTCCATTCCTGACTGTCTCTCCATTACTGACTGTGCCTCCCTATTCCTGACTGTGTCTCCCGATTACTGACTGTGTCTCCTTATTCCTGACTGTCTTCCAATTCTTGACTGTGTCTCCCCATTACTGACTGTGACACCCCATTCCTGATTGTCTCCCCATTCCTAACACTGTCTAATTCCCATTCCTGACTGTGTCTCCCCCTTACTGACTGTATTTCCCCATTCCTGACTGTGTCTCCCCATTCCTCACTGTGTCTCCCCATTCCAGACTGTCTCCCAATTCCTGACTGTTTCTCTCTGTTCCTGAATGTGTCTCCCTTTTCCAGACTGTTTCTCCCAATTCCTGACTGTGTTTCCCTATTCATGACTGTATCTCTATTCCTGACTGTGTCTCCCCCATTCTTGACTGTGTCTCCATATTCCTAGCTGTGTCTCCCCATTCCTGACTGTATCTCCCGATTCCTGACTGTGTCTCTCTGTTCCAGGCTTTGTCTCTCCATTAATGAATGTGTTACCCAGTAACTAACTGTGTCTCACCATTCCTGACTGACTCCCAATTCCTGATTTTGTCTTCCCACTTCTGACTGTGTCTTTCCATTCCTGACTGTTTCTCCATTCCTGACTGTGACTCCCCATTACTGACTGTCTCTCCCTATTCTTGACTGTTTTTCCATTCCTCATTGTGAGTCCCAATTCCTGACTCTCTCCCCCCATTCCTGAATGTGTCTAATTCCCTTTCCTGACTGTGGCTCGCCATTCATGACTGTATTTCCCCATTCCTGACTGTGTTTCCCCTTTCTTGACCGTGTCTCTCAATTTCTGACTGTGTTTTCCTATTCCTGACTGTGTCCTCGCAATTCATGACTGTATTTCCCCATTCCTGACTGTGTCTCCCTTTTTCCTGACTGTGTCTCTCCATTCCGGATTGTGTCTCCCTTTTCCTGACTGTGTCTCTACATTCCTGACTGTATATCCCCATTCCTGACTGTCTCTCAACAATTTCTGAATGTGTCTCCCCATTGCTGACTGTCTCCCCTATGCTGACTGTTTCTTCCCATTCCTCACTGTGTCTAGTTCCCATTCCTGACTGTGTCTCACTATTCCTGACTGTATTTCCCCATTCCTGATTTTGTCTCCCAATTCCTGACTGCCTTTGCATTCCTGACTGTCTCCTCGTTTCTGACTGTATTTCCCCATTCCTGACTGTGTCTCCCTATTCCGTACTGTTTTTCTTCATTCCTTACTTTGTCTCCCCATTACTGACTATGTCTCCCTATTCCTACTGTGTCTCCCTATTCCTGACTCTCACGCCATTACTGACTGTGTCTTCCTATTCCTGACTATTTCTCCCAGTTCCTGACTGTGTCTCCCATTCCTGACTGTCTCTCCCTATTCCTGACTGTCTCTCCATTTCTGACTGTGACTCCCTATTGCTGACTGTCTCCATATTCCTGACTGTGTCTAATTTCCATTCCTGACTGTGTCTCACCATTCCTGACTCTGTACTTCCCTATTCGTGACTGTGCCTCANCCCTAGTGCCTTGGTTTCTAACCCCTAGTGCCTTGGTTTCTAATCCCTTAGTGCCTTGGTTTCTAACCCTTAGTGCCTTGGTTTCTAACCCCTAGTGCCTTGGTTTCTAACCCCTAGTGCCTTGGTTTCTAACCCTTAGTGCCTTGGTTTCTAACCCCTAGTCCTTGGTTTCTATCCCTTAGTGCCTTGGTTTCTAACCCCTTAGTGCCTTGCTTTCTAACCCCTAGTGCCTTGGTTTCTAATCCCTTAGTGCCTTGGTTTCTAACTCCTAGTGGCTTGGTTTCTAACCCCTAGTGGCTTGTTTCTAACCCCTTAGTGCCTTGGTTTCTAACCCCTTAGTGCCTTGGTTCTAACCCCTAGTGCCTTGGTTTCTAGCATCTAGTTCCTAGGTCTCACCTCCCTAGCCTATATGGTCAGGTCTCCAGGCTTTAGTACAAAGTTGGTGGTGGCAGTACCATAGCTCCTGGTTCCCGTCTTTCAATGGTTGGATAATTCTCTGTATTGTTCTGTACCTCTTGAAGCCCCTGTTCTTTGGCTCTTGAAGCCGTTCTGTGGCTCTTGAAGCCCCTGTTCTGTGGCTCTTGAAGCCCCTGTTCTGTGGCTCTTGAAGCCCCTGTTCTGTGGCTCTTGAAGCCCTGTTCTGTGGCTCTTGAAGCCCCTGTTCTGTGGCTCTTGAAGCCCCTGTTCTGTGGCTCTTGAAGCTCCTGTTCTGTGGCTCTTGAAGCCCCTGTTCTGTGGCTCTTGAAGCTCCTGTTCTGTGGCTCTTGAAGCCCCTGTTCTGTAGCTCTTGAAGCTCCTGTTTTGTGGCTCTTGAAGCCCCTGTTCTGTGGCTCTTGAAGCTCCTGTTCTGTGGCTCTTGAAGCCCCTGTTCTGTAGCTCTTGAAGCTCCTGTTTTGTGGCTCTTGAAGCCCCTGTTCTGTAGCTCTTGAAGCTCCTGTTCTGTGGCTCTTGAAGCCCCTGTTCTGTGGCTCTTGAAGCTCCTGTTTTGTGGCTCTTGAAGCCCCTGTTCTGTAGCTCTTGAAGCTCCTGTTCTGTGGCTCTTGAAGCCCCTGTTCTGTAGCTCTTGAAGCTCCTGTTTTGTGGCTCTTGAAGCCCTGTTCTGTGGCTCTTGAAGCTCCTGTTCTGTGGCTCTTGAAGCCCCTGTTCTGTAGCTCTTGAAGCCCCTGTTCTGTAGCTCTTGAAGCTCCTGTTCTGTGGCTCTTGAAGCCCCTGTTCTGTGGCTCTTGAAGCTCCTGTTTTGTGGCTCTTGAAGCCCCTGTTCTGTAGCTCTTGAAGCTCCTGTTCTGTGGCTCTTGAAGCCCCTGTTCTGTAGCTCTTGAAGCTCCTGTTCTGTGGCTCTTGAAGCCCCTGTTCTGTAGCTCTTGAAGCTCCTGTTCTGTGGCTCTTGAAGCCCTGTTCTGTGGCTCTTGAAGCTCCTGTTTTGTGGCTCTTGAAGCTCCTGTTCTGTGGCTCTTGAAGCTCCTGTTTTGTGGCTCTTGAAGCTCCTGTTCTGTGGCTCTTGAAGCCCCTGTTCTGTGGCTCTTGAAGCTCCTGTTCTGTGGCTCTTGAAGCCCCTGTTCTGTGGCTCTTGAAGCCCCTGTTCTGTAGCTCTTGAAGCCCTGTCTGTGGCTCTTGAAGCCCCTGTTCTGTAGCTCTTGAAGCCCTGTTCTGTGGCTCTTGAAGCCCCTGTTCTGTAGCTCTTGAAGCCCCTGTTCTGTGGCTCTTGAAGCCCCTGTTCTGTGGCTCTTGAAGCTCCTGTTTTGTGGCTCTTGAAGCTCCTGTTCTGTGGCTCTTGAAGCTCCTGTTTTGTGGCTCTTGAAGCTCCTGTTCTGTGGCTCTTGAAGCCCCTGTTCTGTGGCTCTTGAAGCCCCTGTTCTGTGGCTCTTGAAGCCCCTGTTCTGGCTCTTGAAGCCCCTGTTCTGTAGCGACTATCTGGTCATACCCGAACTAGAGTTCTAAGCCTTTGTCAAAGCTTCTGTCTTAGTTTAATCCACAGACTCCTAGCCTGTAGCTCCTTTAATCCTAGCCTGTAGCTCTTAGACTATAGCTCATGAGACTATAGCTCCTAGCCCCTAGACTGTGGCTCCTGTTATGTAGCCTTGTCGACCCTAGCAGCTGTGCTCCGGCGTCCATCTCTAGCAGCCCTGAATGCGTCCCCAGGGGTGACCACGCGTCCTCAGGGTAACCACGCGCCCCCAGGCCGTCATCACACTGGACATGGGCGAGGTGGCGAGGCTGTCACTCGTGATGCTTTTCACGGGCTGTGTTGCTGACCTCCCATCAGGCACTGTATGGTACGTGTTCTTCCAGTACTGTTGTATGTGTAGTAGTCCTGTACTGTTCTTCCCAGTACTGTTGTATGTGTAGTAGTCCTGTACTGTTGCTCCCAGTACTGTTGTATGTGTAGTAGTCCTGTACTGTTCTTCCCAGTACTGTTGTATGTGTAGTAGTCCTGTACTGTTCCTCCCAGTACTGTTGTATGTGTAGTAGTCCTGTACTGTTGCTCCCAGTACTGTTGTATGTGTAGTAGTCCTGTACTGTTCCTCCCAGTACTGTTGTATGTGTAGTAGTCCTG
Source organism: Procambarus virginalis (assembly GCA_020271785.1). NCBI lineage: Eukaryota > Metazoa > Arthropoda > Malacostraca > Decapoda > Cambaridae > Procambarus > Procambarus virginalis. The sequence continues at coordinate 42,214 of WNGS01071805.1, read as the reverse complement.
TACTGTTCCTCCCAGTACTGTTGTATGTGTAGTAGTCCTGTACAGTAATGGGGAGGAACTCTCTCCCGTCCTGACTGTGTCTCCCATTCCTGACTGTGCCTCCACATTCCTGATTGTGCTCCCCATTCCTGACTGTATCTCCATCCTGATGCCTCCACATTCCTAACTGTGTCTCCCCATTCCTGACTGTATCTCCATTCCAGACTGTGTTTCTCCATTCCTGACTGTGTCTCCCATTCCTGACAGTGTCTCCCCATTCCTGACTGTGTTTCTCCATTCCTGACTGTATATCCCCATTCCTGACTGTGTCTCCCCATTCCTGACTGTATCTCCATTTCAGACTGTGTTTACCCATTCCTGACTGTGTCTCCCCATTGCTAACTGTGTCTCCACATTCCTGACTGTCTCCCCATTCCTGACTGTGTCTCCCCACTACTGACTGTTTCTCCACATTCCTGACTGTATCTCCCAATTCCTGACTGTGTCTCTTCATTGCTGACTTTGTCTCACCATTCCTGACTGTTTCTTCCCATTTCTGACTGTGTCTCCCCATTACTGACAGTGTCGACCAATTCCTGGCTGTCTCCCCATTCCTGACTGTCTCTCCATTCCTGACTGTGTTCCCTATTCCTGACTGTGTCTCCCCATTCCTGACTGTATCTCCCCATTCCTGACTGTGTTTCCACATTCCTGACTGTGTCTCCCTATTCCTGACTGTGTCTCCCCATTCCTGACTGTATCTTTCTATTCCTGACTGTGTCTCCCCATTTCTGACTGTTCTCCACATTCCTGACTGTATCTCCCCATTCCTGACTGTGTCTCTCCATTCCTGACTGCCTCTCCATTCCTGACTGTGTCTCCCCATTCCTGACTGTGTCTCCCCATTCCTTACTGTATCTCTCTATCCTGACTGTGTCTCTTGATTCCTGACTGTGTCTCCCTATTGCTGACTGTGTCTCAACATTGCTGACTGTATCTCCCATTCCTGACTGTTTCTTCCCATTTCTGACTGTGTCTCCCCATTCCCGACTGTATCTCCCCATTCCTGACTGTGTCTCCCCATTCCTGACTGTGTCTCCCTATTCCTGACTGTGTCTCTCCATTCCTGACTGTATCTTTCCATTCCTGACTGTGTTTCCACATTCCTGACTGTGTCTCCCTATTGCTGACTGTGTCTCACCATTGCTGACTGTATCTCCCCATTCCTGACTGTTTCTTCCCATTTCTGACTGTGTCTCCCCATTACTGACAGTGTCTCCCCATTCCTGACTGTCTCTCCATTCCGGACTGTGTTCCCTCTTCCTGACTGTGTCTCCCCATTCCTGACTGTATCTCCCTATTCCTGACTGTGTCTCCCCATTCTCGACTGTATCTCCCTATTCCTGACTGTGCCTCTCCATTCATGACTGTGTCTCCCCATTGCTGACTGTGTCTCACAATTGCTGACTGTATCTTCCCATTCCTGACAGTTTCTCCACATTCCTGACTGTGTCTCCCCATTCCCGACTGTGTCTCCCCATTCCAGACTGTGTTTCTCCATTCCTGACTGTGTCTCCCCATTCCTGACAGTGTCTCCCCATTCCTGACTGTGTTTCTCCATTCCTGACTGTATATCCCCATTCCTGACTGTGCCTCCCCAGTCCTGACTGTACCTCCATTCCTGACTGTGTCTCCCCATTCCTGACTGTATCTCCATTTTAGACTGTGTTTACCCATTCCTGACTGTGTCTCCCCATTCCTAACTGTGTCTCCACATTCCTGACTGCCTCTCCATTCCTGACTGTGTCTCCCCATTCCTGACTGTGTCTCCCAATTCCTTACTGTAACTCTCTATTCCTGAATGTGTCTCTTTATTCCTGACTGTGTCTCCCTATTGCTGACTGTATCTCCCCATTCCTGACTGTTTCTTCCCATTTCTGATTGTGTCTCCCCATTACTGACAGTGTCTACCAATTCCTGGCTCTGTCTCCCATTCCTGACTGTCTCTTCATTCCTGACTGTGTTCCCTATTCCTGACTGTGTCTCCCATTCCTGACTGTATCTCCCCATTCCTGACTGTGTCTCCCCTTCCTGACTGTGTCTCCCAATTCCTGACTGTGTCTCCCTATTCCTGGCTGTGTCTCCCCATTCCTGACTGCATCTTTCTATTCCTGACTGTGTCTCCCCATTCCTGACTGTCTCCCCATTGCTAACAGTGTCTCCACACATTCCTGACTGTCTCCCCATTCCTGACTGTGTCTCCCCACTACTGACTGTTTCTCCACATTCCTGACTGTATCTCCCCATTCGTGACTGTGTCTCCCCATTCCTGACTGTATCTCCCCATTCCTGACTGTGTCTCCCCATTCCTGACTGTGTCTCCCTATTCCTGACTGTGTCTCTCCATTCCTGACTGTATCTTTCTATTCCTGACTGTGTCTCTTTATTCCTGACTGTTTCTCCACATTCCTGACTGTATTTCCCCATTCCTGACTGTGTCTCTCCATTGCTGACTGCCTCTCCATTCCTGACTGTGTCTCCCATTCCTGACTGTGTCTCCCCATTCCTTACTGTATCTCTCTATTCCTGACTGTGTCTCTATTCCTGACTGTGTCTCCCTATTGCTGACTGTGTCTCACCATTGCTGACTGTATCTCCCCATTCCTGACTGTTTCACCCCATTTCTGACTGTGTCTCCATATTCCTGACTGTATCTCCCCATTCCTGACTGTGTCTCCCCATTCCTGACTGTGTCTCCCTATTCCTGACTGTGTCTCCCCATTCCTGACTGTATCTTTCTATTCCTGACTGTGTCTCCCATTCCTGACTGTGTCTCCCTATTGCTGACTGTGTCTCACCATTGCTGACTGTATCTCCCCATTCCTGACTGTTTCTGCCCATTTCTGATTGTGTCTCCCATTCCTGACTGTGTCTCTCCATTGCTGACTGCCTTTCCATTCCTGACTGTGTCTCCCATTCCTGACTGTATCTCCTATTCCTGACTGTATCTCCCCATTCCTGACTGTTTCTCTCTATTTCTGACTGTGTCTCCCTTTACTGACTGTCTACCAATTCCTGACTGTGTCTCCCCATTCCTGACTGTCTTCCATTCTGACTGTGTTCCCTATTCCTGACTGTATCTCAATCCTGACTGTGTCTCCCCATTCCTGACTTTATCTCCATTCCTGACTGTATTTACCTATTCCTGACTGTGTCTCCCCATTCTGACTGTATCTCCACATTCCTGACTGTCTCCCCATTCCTGACTGTGTCTCCCCATTACTGACTGTTTCTCCCCATTCCTGACTGTATCTTTCTATTCCCGACTGTGTCTCTTTATTCCTGACTGTGTCTCCCTATTGCTGACTGTGTCTCACCATTGCTGACTGTATCTCCCCATTCCTGACTGTTTCTTCCCATTTCTGACTGTGTCTCCCCATTCCTGACTGTATCTCTCCATTCCAGACTGTGTCTCCCCATTCCTGACTGTGTCTCCCTATTCCTGACTGTGTCTCCCCATTCCTGACTGTGTCTTTCTATTCCTGACTGTGTCTCCCCATTCCTGACTGTGTCTCCCTATTGCTGACTGTGTCTCACCATTGCTGACTGTATCTCCCCATTCCTGACTGTTTCTTCCCATTTCTGACTGTGTCTCCCCATTACTGACAGTGTCTACCAATTCCTGCTGTGTCTCCCATTCCTGACTGTCTCTCCATTCTGACTGTGTTCCTATTCCTGACTGTGTCTCCCCATTCCCGACTGTGTCTCCCCATTCCAGACTGTGTTTCTCCATTCCTGACTGTGTCTCCCCATTCCTGACAGTGTCTCCCTTTCCTGACTGTGTTTCTCCATTCCTGACTGTGTCTCCCTATTCCTGACTGTGTCTCCCCATTCCTGACTGTATCTTTCTATTCCTGACTGTGTCTCTTTATTCCTGACTGTGTCTCTCCATTGCTGACTGTGTCTCCACATTCCTGACTGTCTCCCCATTCCTGACTGAGTCTCCCCATTACTGACTGTTTCTCCACATTCCTGACTGTGTCTTCCCATTGCTGACTGCCTCTCCGTTCCTGACTGTGTCTCCCCATTCCTGACGGTGTCTCCCCATTCCTGACTCTATCTCCCTATTCCTGACTGTGTCTCTCCATTCCTGACTGTGTCTCCCTATTGCTGACTGTGTCTCACCATTGCTGATTGTATCTAGCCGTTCCTGACTGTTTCTCTGCATTTCTGACTGTGTCTCCCTATTACTGACTGTGTCTACCAATTCCTGACTGTGTCTCCCTATTCATGACTGTGTCTGACCTCCCCCATTCCTGACTGTATCTCCCAATTCCTGACTGTGTCTCTCCATTCCTGACTGTGTCTCCCTATTCTTGACTGTATCTCCCTATTCCTGGCTGTGTCTCTCCATTCCTGACTGTGTCTCCCCATTGCTGACTGTGTCTCATCATTGCTGACTGTAACTCCCCATTCCTGACGGTTTCTCCCCATTCCTGACTGTTTCTCCCCATTCCTGACTGTTTCTCCCCATTCCTGACTGTGTGTCCCCATTACTGCCTGTGTCTACCAATTCCTGACTGTGTCTCTCCATTCCTGACTGTGTTCCCTATTCCTGACTGTGTCTCCCCATTCATGACTGTCTCTCCATTCCTGACTGTATCTCCCTATTCCTGACTGTGTCTCCCCATTCCTGACTGTGTCTCCCCATTCCTGACTGTATCTCCCTATTCCTGACTGAGTCTCTCCATTCCTGACTGTGTCTCCCCATTGCACTGTGTCTCACCATTGCTGACTGTTTCTTCCCTTTCCCTACTGTGTCTCCCCGTTACTGACTGTGTCTACCAATTCCTGACTGTCTCTCCATTCCCGACTGTGCTCCCTATTCCTGACTGTGTCTCCCCATTCCTGACTGTTTCTCCATTCCTGACTGTATCTCCTCATTGCTGACTGTGTCTCTCCATTCCTGACTGTATCTCCCCATTCCTGACTGTCTCTACATTGCTGACTGCCTTTTCATTCCTGACTGTGTCTCCCCATTCCTGACTGTATTAGGGAAATCAACGAAAAGCAACGAATCACAGGCCCTTTAAAGTGCTCAGAAAGTTAATGAAGTAACTAAGCAAATTTTGGTTGTGGGAGATTCTCAGGTGAGATTTTTTGACAGAACGTTTTGTGCCAGAGATAAGGGGGGGACAGGTTATAAGGGTTTGCTATCCGGGAGCTGGAATTGGAGATATTGTTGACAACATGAAAGATATTATCACGGGAAATGGGAACAAACCCATTATTTGTATTGGTGCAGGTGGTAATGATATTGGACGAGTTAAGAATGAGGAACTGATACAGAAATTTAACAAAGCCAAAGAATTAGTTAGGAGCAAGGGAGGAATTCCGATCATATGTGGCATTCTTCTAAGAAAGAGCGTTGGGAATGAATGGATGTCGAGGACACTTGGTGTTAATTGCCGGCTGGAAAGATATTGCAAATCAAATGCTATATCTTTCATAGACAACTGGGAACACTTCTATGGAAGAAATGAAATGTATGCTCGTGATAGGGTCCAGCTCAAAAATGGAATTAAAACTGAGCCCCATACAGAAACTATTTGGATAGAATTAAACGAAAGAGCAAATAATCTTATAATAGGAGTTATATACAAGCCACCAAACTTTATCAGGATGGAAGCAAAGCACCTATGGGATGATATATATAGAGCATCTATGTCTAGCAGTATTTGCGTCATGGGTGACTTTAAGTTTCAGTGGAATAAATTGGTCTAACAGAACATGGAATAGTGAAGCAGAAGATTTTCTAGAATTAATTGACGATTGCTTTCTTACGCAACACATTAAGGAACCAACACGGGAAAATAATACTTTAGATTTAGTGTTAACTAACAGGGAAACACAAATTAATGACATAGAAAAAGGGAGTGAGTTAGGGAACAGTGATCACAAAGAAATCAGATTTAGCATAGAATGGAATAGACTTGTAAGGGAAAATTCTGTTACAGTGCCAGATTTACGAAAAGCTGATTTCAATAGCCTAAGAACTTTTTTGGGTCAAATAGATTGAAAAGTCTTGGGCATGGGGTGTGGGCCGGTCTTGGAGCGGGACATGAACCCAGCGATAGGTGACGTTAAGGGGATTAATTTCGATGTGGATTCAAAATATAATTTATTTAAGAATATTCTAAACAAAGCACAGGAACGTAGTATACCACACAAATTGAATAGATCTAATACTAATGACCCAAAGTGGATAACAAAGGATTTGAAGAACCTTATAGGTAAAAAGAGAGCTTGGTACAAAAGGATTAAGAATGGGGAAGTCTGTTTAGAACAGGAATTCACACAACTGGTTAGAAACGTTAAAAAAAGAGATAAGGAAAGCAAAAAGAAACTATGAAGTTCGTATAGCAGGGCAAGCAAAGATAAATCCTAAAGATTTTTTTTCAGTTGTATCGAACTAAGACTAGGGAAAGGATAGGTCCATTAAAAACTGAGACAGGTCAAATAACAGATAGTGATGAAGAGATGAGTAGTATTTTTAATAAATATTTTATATCTGTATTTACTAAAGCAGAACTTAACAATATGCCTTCAGCCCAACAAGTCTATGTGGGTGGGGACGAGGACAGGTTGACGAGTTTAGCAGTTACCAGGAAGGATGTAATTAAACAAATTGTAAAACTAAATCCAAACAAATCCCCAGGGCCGGATGAAGTGTTTGCCAGGGTGCTTAAGGAATGCAAAGAGGAGCTTTCCGAGGCACTGTCTACCATATTTAATAAATCAATAGAGTTAGGCAGAGTGCCAGAGTCATGGAAGGTAGCTAATGTGGTACCAATTTTTAAGAAAGGTCGAGATAGATCACTTGCGTCAAACTATCGGCCAATTAGCCTAACGTTTATTGTGGGAAAGTTAATTGAATCGATAATTGCAAATACAATTCGTCTTCATCTTGAAAAACATAAATAAATAAATGAGTCGCAACATAGTTTTACAAATGGCCATTCATGTTTAACAAATTTGCTATCTTTTTATTCCAGCATAGTTGAGGCAAGTGATAGTGATAAGGTTTGGGATGTTGTGTACCTTGACTTTAGCAAAGTTTTTGATACAGTGCCTAATGAAAGACTGATTAAATAGATAGAGGCTCATGGTATTGGGGGTGCTATATTAAGTTGGATTAGGGCATAGCTATTCCAAAGGAAACAGAGAGTTAGTATAAATGGGGTTAAGTCAGAGTGGGATAATGTTGTTAGTGGAGTGCCTCAAGGCTCTGTCCTGGGACCTTTGTTGTTTATAATATATATAAATGATTTAGATTCAGGTTTGAGTAGCAACATTTGCAAATTTGCCGATGATACAAAAATCGGCAGGGAAATTAACACGAAAAAATACACACTATCACTTCTAGTTGATCTAAATAGGGTTTTGAAATTGGTCAAAAGATTGGCAGATGCAGTTTAATGCTGATAAATGTAAAGTTTTGAGGCTAGGTAATGATGATAGAGTTACAAGATACGAGCTGGATAGTGTTGAGATTGCAAAGTCGGATTGCAAAAGGGATCTGGGAGTTATGATTAGTAGGAATTTAAAGCCAAAGGACCAATGCATGAATGTTCGTAATAAGGCAAATAAGACACAGGGATTTATTAATCGAAGCGTTAGTAACAAGACACCTGGTGTTGTTCTTCAACTATATCTTGCTCTGGTTAGGCCCCATTTAGATTATGCAGTTCAGTTTTGGTCGCCGTACTATAGAATGGATTTAAATTCACTTGAACGTGTCCAGCGTAGGATGACAAAGTTAATTCCCCAAATTAGAAATCTTTCATATGAAGAAATTTTAACAAATCTTAAATTGCATTCACTGGAAAGGCGAAGAGTTAGGAGTCACATGATAGAGGTTTACAAGTGGATGAATGGACATAACAAAGGGGATATTAATGGAGTATTAAAAGTATCAACACAAGACAGAACACGAAACAATGGGCATAAATTGGATAAGTTTAGATTTAGGAAAGACTTGGGTAAATACTGGTTCAGTAACAGGGTTGTTGATTTGTGGAACCAATTGCCGCGTAACATTGTGGAGGTGGGGTCCCTCGATTGTTTCAAGCATGGGTTGGACATGTATATGAGTGAGATTGGGTGGTTATAAATAGGAGCTGCCTCGTATGGGCCAATAGGCCTTCTGCAGTTACCTTTGTTATTATGTTCCTATTTCCTGACTGTGTCTTCCCATTCCTGACTGTGTCTCCCCATTCCTGACTGTGTCTCCCCATTCCTGACTGTGTCTCCCCATTCCTGACTGTGTCTCCCATTCCTGACTGTGTCTTCCCATTCTTGACTGTGTCTCCCCATTCCTGACTGTGTCTCCCCATTCCTGACTGTGTCTTCCCATTCTTGACTGTGTCTCCCCATTCCTGACTGTGTCTTCCCATTCCTAACTGTGTCTCACCATTCCTGACTGTGTCTCACCATTCCTGACTTTCTCCATTCCTGACTGTATCTCCTCATTCCTGAATGTGTCTCCCTATTCCTGACTGTGTCTCCCCATTCCTGACCGTGTTTCGCCATTCCTAACAGTATCCCCAATGCTGACTGTGTCTCCCCATTCCTGACTGTCTCCCCATTCCTGACTGTGTCTCCATATTACTGACTGTGTCTCCCCATTCCTGACTGTCTCCCCATTCCTGACTGTCTCCCCATTCCTGATTGTGTCTCCCTATTCCTGACTGTGTCTCTCCATTCCTGACTGTGTCTCTCCATTCCTGACTGTGTCTCCCATTCCTTATGTGTCTCCCCATTCCTGACTGTGTCTCCCCACTCCTGACTGTATCTCCACATTCCTGGCTGTCTCCACATTGCTGACTGTGTCTCTCCATTCCTGACTGTATCTCCCCATTCCTGATTGTGTCTCCCCATTCCTGACTGTGTCTCCCCATTCTGACTCTCTCCATTCCTGGCTGTATTTCCCCATTCCTGATTGTCTCCACATTACTGACTGTGTCTCTCCATTCCTGACTGTATCTTTCCATTCCTGAATGTGTCTCCCCATTCCTACTGACTGTATCTCCCCACTCCTGACTGTATCTCCACATTCCTGGCTGTCTCCACATTGCTGACTGTGTCTCTCCATT
>WNGS01071805.1:0-12736 GCA_020271785.1 Procambarus virginalis | reverse complement strand
CAATTAACTCATACATAATGAAATGGGCAGATTTATCATTTCATAAGAAAAAAATTAAAAATATATATAAATTCAGGAAAATTTGGCCTTGCATAGTAGGCCGTGTCGACGTTCTGGCTACTAGGTACAACATATATATATATATATATATATATATATATATATATATTTATATATATATATATATATATATATATATGAAAACTCCACACCCCAGAAGTGACTCGAACCTGGACCTCCAGGAGCACATTGCAAACTGGTGTCACGGTGCCTAATCCACTCGACCATCAGTGACCGCACGACTGATGTGCGGTCGATTAGCTGAAGCTGATTATAACTTGCTTATGTAACTAGCTCATCAAGATTATAACTGCTTAGCTAAATGAATTGTGGTGTTCAGTCCCTGAGCCCATTATGTGCCTCTGTAACCCTTTCCACTACCGCCCACAAGATGGTATGGGGTCCACTACCGCCCACAAGATGGTATGGGTCCACTACCGCCCACAAGATGGGTATGGGGTCCACTACCGCCCACAAGATGGGTATGGGGTCCACTACCGCCCACAAGATGGGTATGGGGTCCACTACCACCCCAAGATGGGTATGGGGTCCACTACCGCCCACAAGATGGGTATGGGGTCCACTACCGCCCACAAGATGGGTATGGGGTCCACTACCGCCCCAAGATGGGTATGGGGTCCACTACCGCCCACAAGATGGGTATGTGTCACCTACCGCCCACAAGATGGGTATGGTGTCCACTACCGCCCACAAGATGGGCATTGGGTCCATTACCGCCCACAAGATGGGTATGGGGTGCATAATAAATGAACTAACTAACTAATACAATTATTAAAGAGATATTGTTATTGAAGCGATGCGTGACTCTCTCCTTGCCAGACACCACCACTTGTAGAGTCCCCTCACTGAACCGGTTGACACGACGTCCCCAGGGGCCCCCACCTCCCCATCCCAGGGGCCCCACATCCCCATCCCCAGGGGCCCCCACCTCCCCATCCCCAGGGCCCCCACCTCCCTAGTGTGACGGTAGCCACCTGCCCCAGTCTGATTGTAGCCACCTCCCTAGTGTGACGGTAGCCCCCCCCCCTCCACCAGACGAGGAGAGGCAGCGAAGGTTTACCATGTCAGCCAAGCGAGGGAATAATTATATATAATAGCGGTATTAGTGGCGTCTACCCACTGGTATGACTCGCCAGGTGAAAACATTGAGCGAGGCCGAGCCGTCATATTGCCCTCGAGGCCCTCAAGCCTAACACCCTCGTAACGCACTCATCACACCTCGTAACGCACTCATGCCAATGGCCATCAAACGTGTTGTTGATGGAGTTATAGCGTCTGGCAGCAGCCGTTGTATGGATATGTTAATGTAGTGGCAAGTTCTCTTATGAGTGATCGTAAGAGACAATTAATCTACTCCAGCACTTACAGATAAGGTAATACATCTATGATTTTTGGACTTGAATACGTCTGTTTTTTTTTATAAATAAATATATATATATATATATATATATATATATATATATATATAATATATATATATATATATATCTATAATAATATACATATATATATATTACAGGCTATAGATTCGTGTAAGCTTGATATATAAGAGAGAAGTAAGGAAGAGGTGCAGTCTAGGTGTACCATGTACAGGTGTGAGGCAACACCCGCACTTGGATGTGACGAGAAATTGTGTAAAATAAGAAGAAACAGTAATTTTCCTCACGAACTACGAGTTTGTACTCACGAACTACGAGCTGTATTCACGAACTGCGAGCCGTACTCACGAACTATGAGCTGTCCTCACGAACTACGAGCTGTAGGCACGAACTGCGAGCTGTACTCACGAACTACGAGCTGTAGGCACGAACTGCGGAGCTGTACTCACGAACTCTACGAGCTGTAGGCACGAACTACGAGCTGTACTCACGAACTACGAACTGTACTCACGAACTGCGAGCCGTACTCACGAACAATATAATGGTGAACAGGAAGCTAGCCTCGTGTGTGTTTAGGAGAACATGGTACCAGCAGAGGACGGCGTGAGCCCAACAACCACTGACATCACAACAACAACCGCGGAGTGTATTGCCCACCGGAGCTGGTGAGAGGACGCCTTCCCTCCTCCCTCATTGTCTGTGTCTTCATTATATTGCAAAAAGTGTAACATGCAAGAGCAAAAGAAATTTGCTTGAAAACTTTATTCATCAGAGCTGTCAGACATTTTTGCTTAGCTTGTAGGATGAATAATACATGTGTGGTGTATCATTGATGGGTCGTCTGAGTAGCCCCTGGCTCCAGGGTCCTCTGACCTCCAGTCACTTGGCTTCCACCCCTAGTCATGGTTTCTAACCCCTAGTGCCTTGGTTTCTAACCCTAGTGCCTTGGTTTCTAACCCTAGTGCCTTGGTTTCTACCCCCTAGTCCTTGGTTTCTAACCCCTAGTGCCTTGGTTTCTAACCCTTAGTGCCTTGTTTCTAACCCCTAGTGCCTTGGTTTCTAACCCTAGTGCCTTGGTTTCTAACCCTTAGTCCTTGCTTTCTAACCCCCTAGTGCCTTGGTTTCTAACCCCCTAGTGCCTTGGTTTCTACCCCTAGTGCCTTGGTTGCTAACCCCTAGTGCCTTGGTTTCTAACCCCTAGTGGCTTGATTTCTAACCCCTGTGGCTTGGTTTCAACCCCTTAGTGCCTTGGTTCTAACCCCTAGTGCCTGGTTTCTAACCCCTTAGTGCCTTGGTTTCTAGCATCTAGTTCCTAGGTCTCCCTCCCTAGCCTATATGGTCAGGTCTCCAGGCTTATACCAAGTTGGTGGTGGAAGTACCATAGCTCCTGGTCCCCGTTTTCAATGTTGGATAATTCTCTGTATTGTTCTGTACCTCTTGACCCCTGTTCTGTGGCTCTTGAAGCTCCTGTTTCTGTGGCTCTTGAAGCTCCTGTTCTGTGGCTCTTGAGCTCCTGTTCTGTGGCTCTTGAAGCTCCTGTTCTGTAGCTCTTGAAGCCCCTGTTCTGTGGCTCTTGAAGCCCTGTTCTGTAGCTCTTGAAGCCCCTGTTCTGGGCTCTTGAAGCTCCTGTTCTGGGCTCTGAAGCCCCTGTTCTGTGGCTCTTGAAGCTCCTGTTCTGTGGCTCTTGAAGCTCCTGTTCTGTGGCTCTTGAAGCTCCTGTTCTGTGGCTCTTGAAGCCCCTGTTCTGTAGCTCTTGAAGCCCCTGTTCTGTGGCTCTTGAAGCCCTGTTCTGTGGCTCTTGAAGCCCTGTTCTGTGGCTCTTGAAGCCCCTGTTCTGTGGCTCTTGAAGCCCCTGTTCTGTGGCTCTTGAAGCTCCTGTTCTGTGGCTCTTGAAGCCCCTGTTCTGTAGCTCTTGAAGCCCCTGTTCTGTGGCTCTTGAAGCTCCTGTTCTGTGGCTCTTGAAGCCCCTGTTCTGTGGCTCTTGAAGCCCTGTTTCTGTAGCTCTTGAAGCCCCTGTTCTGTAGCTCTTGAGCCCCTGTTCTGTAGCTCTTGAAGCCCCTGTTCTGTGGCTCTTGAAGCTCCTGTTCTGTAGCTCTTGAAGCTCCTGTTCTGTGGCTCTTGAAGCCCCTGTTTTGTGGCTCTTGAAGCCCCTGTTCTGTGGCTCTTGAAGCCCCCTGTTCTGTGGCTCTTGAAGCCCCTGTTCTGTGGCTCTTGAAGCCCCTGTTCTGTGGCTCTTGAAGCTCCTGTTCTGTGGCTCTTGAAGCCCCAGTTCTGTGGCTCTTGAAGCCCCTGTTCTGTAGCGACTATCTGGTCATACCCGAACTAGAGTTCTAAGCCTTTGTCAAAGCTTCTGTCTTAATTTAATCCAGACTCCTAGCCTGTAGCTCCTTTAATCCTAGCCTGTAGCTCTTAGACTATAGCTCATGAGACTATAGCTCCTAGCCCTAGACTGTGGCTCCTGTTATGTACCTTGTCGACCCTAGCAGCTGTGCTCCGGCGTCCATCTCTAGCAGCCCTGAATGCGTCCCCAGGGGTGACCACGCGTCCCCAGGGGTGACCACGCGTCCTCAGGGGTAACCACGCGTCCCCAGGGCCGTCATCACACTGGACATGGGCGAGGTGGCGAGGCTGTCACTCGTGATGCTCTTCACGGGCTGTGTTGCTGACCTCCCATCAGGCAACTGTATGGTACGTGTTCCTCCCAGTACTGTTATATATGTAGTAGTCCTGTACTGTTCTTCCAGTACTGTGTATGTGTAGTAGTCCTGTACTGTTCTTCCCAGTACTGTTGTATGTTGTAGTAGTCCTGTACTGTTCTTCCCAGTACTGTTGTATGTGTAGTAGTCCTGTACTGTTCTTCCCATACTGTTGTTGTGTAGTAGTCCTGTACTGTTCTTCCCAGTACTGTTGTATTGTAGTAGTCCTGTACTGTTGCTCCCGTACTGTTGTATGTGTAGTAGTCTGTACTGTTCTTCCCAGTACTGTTTATGTGTAGTAGTCCTGTACTGTTGCTCCCAGTACTGTTGTATGTGTAGTAGTCCTGTACTGTTCTTCCCAGTACTGTTGTATGTGTAGTAGTCCTGTACTGTTTGCCCCAGTACTGTTGTATGTGTAGTAGGTCCTGTACTGTGCTCCCAGTACTGTTGTATGTAGTAGGTCCTGTACTGTTCTCCCAGTACTGTGTATGTGTAGTAGTCCTGTACTGTTGCTCCCAGTACTGTTGTATGTGTAGTGGTCCTGTACTGTTCTTCCCAGTACTGTTGTATGTGTAGTGGTCCTGTACTGTTGCTCCCAGTACTGTTGTATGTGTAGTAGTCCTGTACAGTAATGGGGAGGAACTCTCTCCCGTCCTGACTGTGTCTCTCCATTCCTGACTGTGTCTCCCCATTCCTGACTGTGCCTCCACATTCCTGATTGTATCTCCCCATTCCTAACTGTGTCTCCCCATTCCTGACTGTATCTCCATTCCAGACTGTGTTTCTCCATTCCTGACTGTGTCTCCCATTCCTGACAGTGTCTCCCCATTCCTGACTGTGTTTCTCCATTCCTGACTGTATATCCCCATTCCTGACTGTGTCTCCCCATTCCTGACTGTATCTCCATTTCAGACTGTGTTTACCCATTCCTGACTGTGTCTCCCCATTGCTAACTGTGTCTCCACATTCCTGACTGTCTCCCCATTCCTGACTGTGTCTCCCCACTACTGACTGTTTCTCCACATTCCTGACTGTATCTCCCCATTCCTGACTGTGTCTCTTCATTGCTGACTTTGTCTCACCATTCCTGACTGTTTCTTCCCATTTCTGACTGTGTCTCCCCATTACTGACAGTGTCGACCAATTCCTGGCTGTCTCCCCATTCCTGACTGTCTCTCCATTCCTGACTGTGTTCCCTATTCCTGACTGTGTCTCCCCATTCCTGACTGTATCTCCCCATTCCTGACTGTGTTTCCCCATTCCTGACTGTGTCTCCCTAATCCTGACTGTGTCTCCCCATTCCTGACTGTATCTTTCTATTCCTGACTGTGTCTCCCCATTTCTGACTGTTTCTCCACATTCCTGACTGTATCTCCCCATTCCTGACTGTGTCTCTCCATTCCTGACTGCCTCTCCATTCCTGACTGTGTCTCCCCATTCCTGACTGTGTCTCCCCATTCCTTACTGTATCTCTCTATTCCTGACTGTGTCTCTTGATTCCTGACTGTGTCTCCCTATTGCTGACTGTGTCTCAACATTGCTGACTGTATCTCCCCATTCCTGACTGTTTCTTCCCATTTCTGACTGTGTCTCCCCATTCCCGACTGTATCTCCCCATTCCTGACTGTGTCTCCCCATTCCTGACTGTGTCTCCCTATTCCTGACTGTGTCTCCCCATTCCTGACTGTATCTTTCCATTCCTGACTGTGTTTCCCCATTCCTGACTGTGTCTCCCTATTGCTGACTGTGTCTCACCATTGCTGACTGTATCTCCCCATTCCTGACTGTTTCTTCCCATTTCTGACTGTGTCTCCCCATTACTGACAGTGTCTCCCCATTCCTGACTGTCTCTCCATTCCGGACTGTGTTCCCTCTTCCTGACTGTGTCTCCCCATTCCTGACTGTATCTCCCTATTCCTGACTGTGTCTCCCCATTCCCGACTGTATCTCCCTATTCCTGACTGTGCCTCTCCATTCATGACTGTGTCTCCCCATTGCTGACTGTGTCTCACAATTGCTGACTGTATCTTCCCATTCCTGACAGTTTCTCCACATTCCTGACTGTGTCTCCCCATTCCCGACTGTGTCTCCCCATTCCAGACTGTGTTTCTCCATTCCTGACTGTGTCTCCCCATTCCTGACAGTGTCTCCCCATTCCTGACTGTGTTTCTCTATTCCTGACTGTATATCCCCATTCCTGACTGTGCCTCCCAGTCCTGACTGTACCTCCATTCCTGACTGTGTCTCCCCATTCCTGACTGTATCTCCATTTTAGACTGTGTTTACCCATTCCTGACTGTGTCTCCCCATTCCTAACTGTGTCTCCACATTCCTGACTGCCTCTCCATTCCTGACTGTGTCTCCCCATTCCTGACTGTGTCTCCCAATTCCTTACTGTAACTCTCTATTCCTGAATGTGTCTCCTTATTCCTGACTGTGTCTCCCTATTGCTGACTGTATCTCCCCATTCCTGACTGTTTCTTCCCATTTCTGATTGTGTCTCCCCATTACTGACAGTGTCTACCAATTCCTGGCTCTGTCTCCCCATTCCTGACTGTCTCTTCATTCCTGACTGTGTTCCCTATTCCTGACTGTGTCTCCCCATTCCTGACTGTATCTCCCCATTCCTGACTGTGTCTCCCCATTCCTGACTGTGTCTCCCAATTCCTGACTGTGTCTCCCTATTCCTGGCTGTGTCTCCCCATTCCTGACTGCATCTTTCTATTCCTGACTGTGTCTCCCCATTCCTGACTGTGTCTCCCCATTGCTAACAGTGTCTCCACACATTCCTGACTGTCTCCCCATTCCTGACTGTGTCTCCCCACTACTGACTGTTTCTCCACATTCCTGACTGTATCTCCCATTCGTGACGGTGTCTCCCCATTCCTGACTGTGTCTCCCTATTCCTGACTGTGTCTCTCCATTCCTGACTGTATCTTTCTATTCCTGACTGTGTCTCTTTATTCCTGACTGTTTCTCCACATTCCTGACTGTATTTCCCCATTCCTGACTTTGTCTCTCCATTGCTGACTGCCTCTCCATTCCTGACTGTGTCTCCCCATTCCTGACTGTGTCTCCCCATTCCTTACTGTATCTCTCTATTCCTGACTGTGTCTCTTTATTCCTGACTGTGTCTCCCTATTGCTGACTGTATCTCACCATTGCTGACTGTATCTCCCCATTCCTGACTGTTTCACCCCATTTCTGACTGTGTCTCCATATTCCTGACTGTATCTCCCCATTCCTGACTGTGTCTCCCCATTCCTGACTGTGTCTCCCTATTCCTGACTGTGTCTCCTGATTCCTGACTGTATCTTTCTATTCCTGACTGTGTCTCCCCATTCCTGACTGTGTCTCCCTATTGCTGACTGTGTCTCACCATTGCTGACTGTATCTCCCCATTCCTGACTGTTTCTGCCCATTTCTGACTGTGGCTCCCCCATTCCTGACTGTCTCTCCATTCCTGACTGTGTTCCCTATTCCTGACTGTGTCTTCCCATTCCTGACTGTATCTCCCCATTCCTGACTGTGTCTCCCTATTCCTGACTGTGTCTCCCCA
The DNA here is from genome assembly GCA_020271785.1 of Procambarus virginalis. Lineage (NCBI taxonomy): Eukaryota > Metazoa > Arthropoda > Malacostraca > Decapoda > Cambaridae > Procambarus > Procambarus virginalis. The sequence goes on along the minus strand of WNGS01071805.1, from coordinate 5,021 downwards.
TTCCTGACTGTATCTCCCTATTGCTGACTGTGCCTCTCCATTCATGACTGTGTCTCCCCATTGCTGACTGTGTCTCACAATTGCTGACTGTATCTTCCCATTCCTGACTGTTTCTTCCCATTTCTGACTGTGTCTCCCCATTCCTGACTGTATCTCTCCATTCCAGACTGTGTCTCCCCATTCCTGACTGTGTCTCCCTATTCCTGACTGTGTCTCCCCATTCCTGACTGTGTCTTTCTATTCCTGACTGTGTCTCCCCATTCCTGACTGTGTCTCCCTATTGCTGACTGTGTCTCACCATTGCTGACTGTATCTCCCCATTCCTGACTGTTTCTTCCCATTTCTGACTGTGTCTCCCCATTACTGACAGTGTCTACCAATTCCTGGCTGTGTCTCCCCATTCCTGACTGTCTCTCCATTTCTGACTGTGTTCCCTATTCCTGACTGTGTCTCCCCATTCCCGACTGTGTCTCCCCATTCCAGACTGTGTTTCTCCATTCCTGACTGTGTCTCCCCACTCCTGACAGTGTCTCCCCTTTCCTGACTGTGTTTCTCCATTCCTGACTGTGTCTCCCTATTCCTGACTGTGTCTCCCCATTCCTGACTGTATCTTTCTATTCCTGACTGTGTCTCTTTATTCCTGACTGTGTCTCTCCATTGCTGACTGTGTCTCCACATTCCTGACTGTCTCCCCATTCCTGACTGAGTCTCCCCATTACTGACTGTTTCTCCACATTCCTGACTGTGTCTTCCCATTGCTGACTGCCTCTCCGTTCCTGACTGTGTCTCCCCATTCCTGATGGTGTCTCCCCATTCCTGACTATATCTCCCTATTCCTGACTGTGTCTCTCCATTCCTGACTGTGTCTCCCTATTGCTGACTGTGTCTCACCATTGCTGATTGTATCTAGCCGTTCCTGACTGTTTCTCCGCATTTCTGACTGTGTCTCCCTATTACTGACTGTGTCTACCAATTCCTGACTGTGTCTCCCTATTCATGACTGTGTCTCCTCATTCCTGACTGTGTCTCCCCCATTCCTGACTGTATCTCCCATTCCTGACTGTGTCTCTCCATTCCTGACTGTGTCTCCCTATTCCTGACTGTATCTCCCTATTCCTGGCTGTGTCTCTCCATTCCTGACTGTGTCTCCCCATTGCTGACTGTGTCTCATCATTGCTGACTGTAACTCCCCATTCCTGACGGTTTCTCCCCATTCCTGACTGTTTCTCCCCATTCCTGACTGTTTCTCCCCATTCCTGACTGTGTGTCCCCATTACTGCCTGTGTCTACCAATTCCTGACTGTGTCTCTCCATTCCTGACTGTGTTCCCTATTCCTGACTGTGTCTCCCCATTCATGACTGTCTCTCCATTCCTGACTGTATCTCCCTATTCCTGACTGTGTCTCCCCATTCCTGACTGTGTCTCCCCATTCCTGACTGTGTCTCCCCATTCCTGACTGTATCTCCCTATTCCTGACTGAGTCTCTCCATTCCTGACTGTGTCTCCCCATTGCTAACTGTGTCTCACCATTGCTGACTGTTTCTTCCCTTCCCTACTGTGTCTCCCCGTTACTGACTGTGTCTACCAATTCCTGACTGTCTCTCCATTCCCGACTGTGCTCCCTATTCCTGACTGTGTCTCCCCATTCCTGACTGTTTCTCCATTCCTGACTGTATCTCCTCATTGCTGACTGCCTTTTCATTCCTGACTGTATCTCCCCATTCCTGACTGTATCTCCCCATTCCTGACTGTCTCTACATTGCTGACTGCCTTTTCATTCCTGACTGTGTCTCCCCATTCCTGACTGTGTCTCCCCATTCCTGACTGTATTAGGGAAATCAACGAAAAGCAACGAATCACAGGCCCTTTAAAGTGCTCAGAAAGTTAATGAAGTAACTAAGCAAATTTTGGTTGTGGGAGATTCTCAGGTGAGATTTTTTGACAGGACGTTTTGTGCCAGAGATAGGGGGGGACAGGTTATAAGGGTTTGCTATCCGGGAGCTGGAATTGGAGATATTGTTGACAACATGAAAGATATTATCACGGGAAATGGGAACAAACCCATTATTTGTATTGGTGCAGGTGGTAATGATGTTGGACGAGTTAAGAATGAGGAACTGATACAGAAATTTAACAAAGCCAAAGAATTAGTTAGGAGCAAGGGAGGAATTCCGATCATATGTGGCATTCTTCTAAGAAAGAGCGTTGGGAATGAATGGATGTCGAGGACACTTGGTGTTAATTGCCGGCTGGAAAGATATTGCAAATCAAATGCTATATCTTTCATAGACAACTGGGAACACTTCTATGGAAGAAATGAAATGTATGCTCGTGATAGGGTCCAGCTCAAAAATGGAATTAAAACTGAGCCCCATACAGAAACTATTTGGATAGAATTAAACGAAAGAGCAAATAATCTTATAATAGGAGTTATATAAAGCCACCAAACTTTATCAGGATGGAAGCAAAGCACCTATGGGATGATATATCTAGAGCATCTATGTCTAGCAGTATTTGCGTCATGGGTGACTTTAAGTTTCAGTGGAATAAATTGGTCTAACAGAACATGGAATAGTGAAGCAGAAGATTTTCTAGAATTAATTGACGATTGCTTTCTTACGCAACACATTAAGGAACCAACACGGGAAAATAATACTTTAGATTTAGTGTTAACTAACAGGGAAACACAAATTAATGACATCGAAAAAGGGAGTGAGTTAGGGAACAGTGATCACAAAGAAATCAGATTTAGCATAGAATGGAATAGACTTGTAAGGGAAAATTCTGTTACAGTGCCAGATTTACGAAAAGCTGATTTCAATAGCCTAAGAATTTTTTTGGGTCAAATAGATTGAAAAGTCTTGGGCATGGGGGTGGGCCGGTCTTGGAGCGGGACATGAACCCAGCGATACGTGATGTTAAGGGGATTTCGATGTGGATTCAAAATATAACTTATTTAAAAATGTTCTAAGCAAAGCACAGGAACGTAGTATACCACACAAATTGAATAGATCTAATACTAATGACCCAAAGTGGATAACAAAGGATTTGAAGAACCTTATAGGTAAAAAGAGAGCTTGGTACAAAAGATTAAGAATGGGGAAGTCTGTTTAGAACAGGAATTCGTACAACTGGTTAGAAACGTTAAAAAAAAGAGATAAGGAAAGCAAAAAGAAACTATGAAGTTCGTATAGCAGGGCAAGCAAAGACAAATCCTAAAGATTTTTTTTCAGTTGTATCGAACTAAGACTAGGGAAAGGATAGGTCCATTAAAAACTGAGACAGGTCAAATAACAGATAATGATGAAGAGATGAGTTGTATTTTTAATAAATATTTTATATCTGTATTTACTAAAGAAGAACTTAACAATATGCCTTCAGCCCAACAAGTCTATGTGGGTGGGGACGAGGACAGGTTGACTAGTTTAGCAGTTACCAAGGGAGAATGTAATTAAACAAATTGTAAAACTAAATCAAAACAAATCCCCAGGGCCGGATGAAGTGTTTGCCAGGGTGCTTAAGGAATGCAAAGAGGAGCTTTCCGAGCCACTGTCTACCATATTTAATAAATCAATAGAGTTAGGCAGAGTGCCAGAGTTATGGAAAGTTGCTAATGTGGTACCAATTTTTAAGAAAGGTCGAGATAGGTCACTTGCGTCAAACTATCGGCCAATTAGCTTAACGTTTATTGTGGGAAAGTTACTTGAATCGATAATTGCAAATACAATTCGTCTTCATCTTGAAAAACATAAATAAATAAATGAGTCGCAACATAGTTTTACAAATGGCCGTTCATGTTTAACAAATTTGCTATCTTTTTATTCTAGCATAGTTGAGGCAGTTGATAGTGGTAAGGATTGTGATGTTGTGTACCTTGACTTTAGCAAAGCTTTCGATACAGTGCCACATGAAAGACTGATTAAAAAGATAGAGGCTCATGGTATTGGGGGTGCTATATTAAGCTGGATTAGGGCATGGCTATACCAAAGGAAACAGAGAGTTAGTATAAATGGAGTCAAGTCAGAGTGGGAAAATGTTGTTAGTGGAGTGCCCCAAGGCTCTGTCATGGGACCTCTGTTGTTTATAATATATATAAATGATTTAGATTCAGGTTTGAGTAGCAACATTTGCAAATTTGCCGATGATACAAAAATCGGAAGGGAAATTAACACGAAAAAAGACTCACTATCACTTCTAGTTGATCTAAATAGGGTTTTGAAATTGGTCAAAAGACTGGCAGATGCAGTTTAATGCTGATAAATGTAAAGTTTTGAGGCTAGGTAATGATGATAGAGTTACAAGATACGAGCTGGATAGTGTTGAGATTGCGAAGTCGGATTGCAAAAGGGATCTGGGAGTTATGATTAGTAGGAATTTAAAGCCAAAGGACCAATGCATGAATGTTCGTAATAAGGCAAATAAGACACAGGGATTTATTAATCGAAGCGTTAGTAACAAGACACCTGGTGTTGTTCTTCAACTATATCTTGCTTTGGTTAGGCCCCATTTAGATTATGCAGTTCAGTTTTGGTCGCCGTACTATAGAATGGATTTAAATTCACTTGAACGTGTCCAGCGTAGGATGACTAAGTTAATTCCCCAAATTAGAAATCTTTCATATGAAGAAATTTTAACAAATCTTAATTGCATTCACTGGAAAGGCGAAGAGTTAGGGGTGACATGATAGAGGTTTACAAGTGGATGAATGGACATAACAAAGGGGATATTAATGGAGTATTAAAAGTATCAACACAAGACAGAACACGAAACAATGGGCATAAATTGGATAAGTTTAGATTTAGGAAAGACTTGGGTAAATACTGTTCAGTAACAGGGTTGTTGATTTGTGGAACCAATTACCACGAAACTTGTGGAGGTGGGGTCCCTCGATTGTTTCAAGCGAGGGTTGGACATGTATTTGAGTGGGATTGGGTGTTATAAATAGGAGCTGCCTCGTATGGGCCAATAGGCCTTCTGCAGTTACCTTTGTTCTTATGTTCCTATTTCCTGACTGTGTCTC
>WNGS01071803.1:0-12524 GCA_020271785.1 Procambarus virginalis | reverse complement strand
TTATCTCTGTGCTTTACGATAGCACATCACAAAACTTGTATGAATCTTCGTAAGGACTTTCCTACTCCTTTTGTCAAAGTGGTAGGAAAGAACTTACATTTATACATCGTGTATAAAACAAGACTTAAACCAGCCCAACACTGTAGTGTGTCCCTGAGGTCATTTTACCCCGAGAAACACGAACTTTCTAACTCTCATCTTGCGAGAGATGCAAGTTTAGTATCACTACCTGAGTGGCCGAGCTGACAAAGCAGCCCGTCCTCCTAAGGTTCCCCAACGTCAAGAAAACGGTCAAATTAAAGTGTCTTCTCCTAACTTACCAGAGGACCCAAAACAGAAAACGGATAGTACGTCACTTTCGCGAGCCACTTCCATTTTCTAGTACGACAAGTTTTGACCTAAGATAACACATTTGGCCTGTCCTCCTACAAAGCGACGTTCTTTGTAGGAAGACAAGTCAAGAGGCAGTAATATGTAATATATAATAATGTTAGCTACTCACCATATATAAGTCTCGAGTGAACTTATTCTGACTGGCAGCAAGGCTGATGACCTCTTTGTGGTGTTCATATGAAGGGGTTTCTACTACAGATTCTGCTGGATTCATGCTGCTAGAGCTGTAATTGGTTCCAGAAAACAGTCTGAAATGAAAGTATACAATAATATTGGCCTGTTTAGCGATTCATGAGAGTTAGTAATTTGAAACACACACTCTGGACACCACACGATGCATGAATTATATTACTTAGAACTATGAAATATGATACAAGTATACACACAATAGTGTATTACCTAATTTATACACATGTTAAGGAGCCTGAAAAATACACAATTTCCCCCAGGGAAGAAGTGTTATAAATACCAGGTTATAGTTAGTACGAGAAATCAAACTGGAGAGAATAGACAGAGAAAGCTTCCACGAAATATAATGATGGCTCCTCGGTCACTTTATGTATATACTGGTAGGAAAGTGATAGTCAATGTATGTTCCTCAATGATATGAACAACATGCTCAATGGTTACCAGTCAATCTCACTCACGCCTGTTGTACAATGGTTCGCACAGTCGGCTCACAACCTCTTGTACCCGAGTTCGACGTCTCTGTTTAGATATCCTAGCAGTTAACGTGTACCTAAGATTTGTCAACTGTTTCGGGTTGCATCCTATGGAAGGTCAATCATTGGCCTGTTGAAACCTCGATAAGCCTAACAGGCTTCTTGTACCTGATACAGGCCCAACACATTTACACAGGTCTATCGTGCAACGAAGAATGTAGCAGTTCCCCAGTGAATCTATACAGAGCATGCAGCAGGCAACATAGAAAACGGCGATTCTCTTATAAAGTTTTTCTACCTGATTGTATATGTATAATAATAAACTGTGTCGGGGGACAGGAATCCAGAATGTATTCATACACGTTAGGGTTATATCGAGTTCCCCCCCCCCTCCCTCGGAAAGGTCGAATTACTGACCCCGCCCAGGATGCAACCCCACAACCAGGTGACTAACCCTGAGTACCTACATACTCTTAGTATAGGTGATAAGGTGAATTAGGTGACAGAAAATACGCCGAACCATTTCTGTTCCGGCCGGGATTCAAACCCGGAATTCTCGATTGTGAGTCGAAAACGAACTCACTGTACTACCTGGACCCATGAGTCATATATCAGTCGTCTTAATTTTCCTGTAATCTTCATATCTCATGTTTGATTAAATCTTAAAGTTAATTTTCATGACAATAAACACATTTACTTACACAATAAGGAGAAGGGAGCAAGACCCAGGGTAGAAGAACTGGACACAGCGCGTGTATATATATATATAGATATATATAGGGTAGAAGCCAGTACCGTAAACTTGGTGGCAGCCACCAGACAACTGGCCGCCAGCTGCCGGAGCCGGACCCACCCCACACTTGGCACCACACTGCCAGCCACACGAAGACATCCGACTCTATCACATGTCTTAAATAGTTTTACCTCAGCATGCCATTATTCATACTCCTTTCTGTTTTTTATGTTTAAAACATTAATAAAAGTCGGCATCTTCATATTTAAGGTTCCGAATTTAAACTAAGTTATACAGCATATAATTGACTAATATTTACCGAGTGATAAGAACTCCATTTTTATCTTCATATGACAAGTGTAGGTTGCTATGACGTTACTTCCCCTGGAACATATACACACTAGAGCAACCACGGCTATGTTTTGGTGCGGATATTGTTTACCTATCAACAGCCCTGTTGTTAAAGTCAATAAGCTGCGAGTCTAGAATAGATATTGCGAACCAATATAAATTTATGCCAAGGTTTTAACAGTGTAATTGTAAGTGAATTATCTCTTATGCTCAAAGTAAGAATAAAGCATCTAGAAACACTTGTTGGTGAGCACTTTAGTATCTGTGTTTAGTTCAGGCCTACAATAGGCAAACTTAATTGAGAGACTTGGCGAAGATTTCTGTAAGTACATAATTATGATTCAAATACTTGCACATTTCTTGAACAATTATGATAGTTATCTTAAATCGTAATTATTTTCACATTCTATCACATAATGATGCTGCGTGAGCGAACACTTCTGCTGACAATATACAATTGGTATAGTAGTAGGTCTATATCAGGTAATGCAAGTTCCCAGAGAAACACAAGGCCGAGCCTATGACGAGGTGTAGTAACATGTAGGAGCCTGCTTATTTATCAGGAGGATCCTCATGCTTGTGGCTCTTGTATGACAGTATAATGATAGAGGGAACAGCTAGTATAGATTTTATTGTCTCAGATATACGAAGTTTTCATTGAGTTCTTGTTTATTGCTCTCAAGTTGCTTATAAGGCAATCCGAGATTATAGTCAATAATTTTTTTTTAGGTAATTTGGATCATGCATTCGAATCCCACCAGAAACAACATCCACATGAAAAGAACCGTTAATAATAATATATGTTTTCTGTCTCTGCCTTCAGACACAGGCAAACCTTTCATTGTGTGTATTGAAGAGATTAGTTCCTTAAGGATGCAAGAGAATATTTTACAATTTAGGTGTCCATTACAGAGACATGATACATTTAAGTGCAGATAATATTGCAAAAAAGTTTAGTCTTAAGGGAGAGCAAGTTGATCATGCGGACTTCCCAGTCAAAATATATTCTATTACTAATTGTTAAGTCACGTGCACTACTAACAGTCTCCGTGTATATGATCTGACCTTTGCAGTGCATTGTGAGTAAAGCATCAGTTTGGCTTAAGGCGTTGTACTCTGCCTCAACACAAAATTTGGGCTGATCATTAATATCTTTCATGGAGGGAAGGGAGGGATTATAATTTGGAAGTGGGATGATCTCCCATGATGCAGGGAATTGTTTTTGTGCTGATTGTAAATCTTATATTATTAGTTCAGTTACAGTTTCAGAAATCCATTAAAAAAATTTCCGTCAATAGAAAAGTTTTAGAGAACTTCTTTGCAATGGATAGGATTAGAAGCAATAACATTTTGATGCTAATTAGGGCATTCATTTCAGTAAGAATATCATGACGCATGGTATATTAAATTCCTTCGTCATTGGGTTTACTAGGCTCAAAGTTTAGCACCACATTTCTTTAAAAAAAGAAATGTAGGAATGAGGACATGTTCGTAAAGGGTGTCTGGTTCAAGGTCACTCCCTCTGCTCTTGGAACAATACAGATGACTTCCTGTTGTGTAGGTAACCTCACATCCAGCAAAAAGGCCACGCATTAGTATCCATTTACGCAAGCTCACATAGAATAACATGTGGTTTGTAATGTTACTGGCCAACTTGAGACTTAAGAGGATGCTATATGACTTGTTAGTGGGCAGCGGTGATGCAATGATGCACTCTCATTTGACGCATGAAGACCTTCATCAAGGAGAGCAATGATCAATTTCATTGGAGGTGACGATTTTAGATTGTTGCCGCCGAAGGTGGCTAGTTTATTTTGCACCCCATACTCATCCTGTGAGCGGTAGCGCAAAAGCATTACAGAGGGCACAAAAGGTCTTTATCAGACCTCATCTTAGATTATTACATTAACAATTACATCTATCCTTCACACCTTATAGTTACAATGTCAGCTAGTTACAGAGTAAGTGCTATTTCAAGAGCTACATATTTACAGTAAGTCATCATACATTAATGGTAGGTCTTATCGCTAATACATAATAGTTTGACCAATGGGGACATTACAGAGTCATAGGGGAGCTTCTGTTTATTGTTAGTCCTCACAATACACTACTTGTTTCTGAATCTCATATGTCGTTCATCTACTGGAAGCGAAATGTGGGTACAGTGCAAGGATTTCAGGTAATTTTTCCATGGTAATAAGATAGGTTGCCATATCATACAGAGTGAGCTTAGATTTATCTCTAAATGGCTCAATTTTACTACAATCCAAGATATAGTGTTCGAGTGTGTGTCCCTGTCTTTGTCCACACACTTTACACTTTACTTCATCTAGATCCCATACAAGCCGAACTGCCAGAGATACTTGTAGCCAAGTCTTATACGAGCTGTGACAACATCTGTTAGTCTACTGACTTTGTTACTTGCCCCATACACATGTTTTACTTCACACATTTCATTGTGATGAACAATGGACCTGCTAGTTCCAGTTTGCACAGTTCTACTTTCTTCAAATTCATCCAGGAGTTCTCGTCTAATGACATTTTAAGGGACCTATTTGATAACTCAAGATTCCGTTCAATACTGTCTTTATTTACTGCAGCCTTAGCAAGGGCGTCAACTTTGTCATGTTCCTGCATGCCAATGTGAGAAGGAATCCACAACATTTTTATATTTACCCTCTTGCTAAGTATTCTTATATATCTACGTCTAGCTTCCAAGACAAGCACGTTATTACTTGATTGCAAACTGTTTATTGCTCGTAGTGAGGAAAGGGAGTCAGAAATAATTAAGCTGTCTACTTCAGTGTTGTCAATAATTTCGAGTGCTACCAGTATCGCTACCAACTCGGCTTGCATAGTGGACGCCCAGTTACTAATTCGGATATTCCTTTCAATTGTGCTGCCATCGGGCTGATGAGCAATAACAGCACTTCCTGCCCTCCCTGTAGCTGTATTGAGTGATCCGTCAGTGTATATGGTCTGTGCAATGTTGTTTTCAGCTTGTATATTGTGAATGTGTTCTATGGTGCTTAATTTAGCAGCAAGCTGAGCATGAGGGTTGTTTGTGATTAGTTTCTTGGTGGGGTATGCAGGGGTCAGGATGTCAAAAGGTACTATCTGCCAGGGTGGAAGGAAGTGCTGTACTCTTTCATCTGTATATACATCGTGCAGTCCCATCATTTTAATATGAGTGGCTGTTCTTTGAATCCACTTAGACTCGCTAGTTCCATTTCGTATGTGTTCTAACAGAGCAACTGACACAATGTTGTTTTTGTTATCACGCAGAAGCTTTAGTCCCATCATAAGATTAATTTCAAATATTCTATCTCTAATGCTAAGTATATCTAATTCTTTCCGCATGTTGAGAACTTTGGTAGTTATAGGACAGCCAAGTATAATTCTGAGTGCTTCATTTTGCATTTTTTCAAGTCTATCAATACTTTTGCCATTTTGCAGGACCAAAGCTGGTGCATGATAGTCTATCAGAGACCTTATATACGCTAAATACATCATTCTTGCTATTCTAATATTAACACCATATTTCGGGCTGTACCCCACTACAGTTCTGAGAGCCTTGAGTCTGTCTCTACATTGTTGATGTAACTTATTGACTGCAGTTGAGGTACAAGGGACATAGACTCCAAGGTATTTGAAAGAAGAGACATAGTCTATTGGTATATTATCTATCTTGAGTTTTCGTGGTCCACTTTTGCGGTTGCCAATTTGTCTGTTAAATACCTTAGTTTTAGCAGCGTTGATTACAAGACCAAGGCTCTCACAAGCTGTATGTATACAATTTAAGACTGTTTGCATTTCGCGGTGGGTTTTAGTATGCACAAGGATGTCATCTGCATAGCTGATAGTGATGTTTGCCGGACTAGTTGGGATTGATTTTAGTAAAGCATTAATTAGAACATTAAACAAGGTAGGACTGAGTACTCCTCCTTGTGGGGTGCCTAGTTGCATTACTTTAGTTTCACTCTTGTAGCCTTGGAACAGTGCAGAGGACTTCCGGTTGGTAAGATAGCCTCGTATCCATTGTAATAAATGTCCCCCTATATCCATTCTCGCTAATTCGTACATAATCACTTCCCTATTAGCAATATCAAAGGCATTTTTTAAATCAAGAAATGTTGTGTACTTGTGCCTTTTATCTCCATGAACAGTGAGAAAGGTTGTGATACAGTTGTGTACACTTTTACCATGTGTGAAACCATTGATATCAGGTGACATGTGCTCTTTAACTCTATACAATAATCTATTAAGCACCATTCTCTAAAAGGTTTTGCACATGCAACTGGTCAGTGAGATGGGACGGAAAGCATCAGGTTGGCCAGGCTTTGGTACAGGTATCGTAAGACTGGTGGTCCATGATACTGGCAACTGCCAGTGACATAACTCGCATTAAACAATTCTAATAATGGGTTACCGGGTACACGATGTAGGAGTCTTAGAATATCATAGGTGATACCGTCCTCACCAGGAGCAGTGCTACTGCCCCTGGAGAGGGCTGCATCCAATTCATAATCTGTATATGGAACATCACATTCATCATGTTGCTTGCTCAACATGAAATTTATGAGAGAATTTCTGTCTGTGGACCTCTCCTGCAATTTCTCCCTAGTGCTAGCTGGTAACATTCCAAGGCTGGAAACCTGAGCCCATTTTGCAATTAACTGATTAGCTTTCTGTTGCGGGTTTGGGTGTGAAACTTGTCTACTATTTTTACCAATAATTTTGTTTATGCCTTTCCAGGCTTTGCCCAGGGGAGTATGCAGGTTAAGTCCACTAACAAAACCCTCCCATTCATTTTGTCTCAGTTCAGTCATTCTCTCCCTTGCCGCTGCAAGCGCGGCCTGAAACAGTTTTAACATTTGAGGAGTTCTAAGGCTCTTATATGCTTTACCTGTGTCTAGCAATTGATTTAAGCTCTTTCAGTTTAGCATCATCATAGTACTGGTTGTGTCTGACCTGTTTCCCAGTACGTCTTTTTGTTTGGTGTGACTCACTATTTTTGATGGCCTCATAGGTTTTATTTACGAGGTCATCATAAAACTGTTGTACATTCTCAGGCTCATAATTGTTATACCAATGTTCTATGCTGTCTATAAAGAATTTTTCTTGCTCTTTCCTTACTGTTAGCCTGCGTCTACAGCTTAGTGCCAGGTAGGTCAACATTAGCCACGTGTATGTTAGCTGTTATGGCTAAATGGTCAGACATTAAGACATCTATAATATCATCCCCAATTAATATTGTAGAGTCAGTATGTGCAAAACTATGTAGGTCAGTATACTGGAGGAGGCCAGTAGGTGCATAGGCATTCAAAACATTAAGTGTAGAGTTACCAACGTGTACCCTGATACCATGATATTGAAACCCCTCTCGTTGTTGGGCGGGAAGTGGCTCATGTGGCAGGGATTTTTTAACATACATGAGACACGTATTTTTTTATCTGGGATTATAACACTGATAACTAGGCAAATTCTGCGGGGTTTTAACTGCGGGAGTTAGGGTTTCTTGGAGGCAGATAATATCTATGTCTTCAGTCATAAGGTTATGATGGAGGTCTGAATACCGTTTTCTAAGAGAAGCAATATTCCAACTGAGTATCTTGATGACACTGTACTTGTTTTTATGAGATTCAGAGGCCGCCATTGTTCTTAAGTACTTTTTCAGTCTGCAGTTTCATAAAAGCAAGTGTCTCCCGATACCGGTTGTAGTGTTTTATTACAGCTTCTTTTTCCTCTTAAGAACATAAGAACATAAGAACAAAGGTAACTGCAGAAGGCCTATTGGCCCATACGAGGCAGCTCCTATCTATAACCACCCAATCCCACTCATATACTTGTCCAACCCGCGCTTGAAACAATCAAGGGACCCCACCTCCACCACGTTACGCGGTAATTGGTTCCACAAATCAACAACCCTGTTACCGAACCAGTATTTACCCAAGTCTTTCCTAAAAGACTTTTCTTCAGTCAGCACATCACCTGTCACCATTTTTTTAAATTTGTCACGGCTGAACCATCTGGGATGTGGCGTGTTCGGCCCGAGGCGGGCATCCACGTCCAGTTGAACTTCGTCATTATCACTACAAGCGTCACTGGTTTCACTTTGTTCTTTATCACAATCACTTTCATCATTTCCACTACTATTTTCCTTCAAACAGAGTTTATTAGACCAGGTATCAACATCATGATCGTCATCTTCATTAAAGTTCTCACCCTCAGTGTCACTTTGTTCATTATCAGGATCGGTTGCGTCATAATACTCATGGACAGCACTATGCGTTTCTACATGGAATAGTTGACCTCTGTTCATAGCGCACGACTTTGACGAGGCTGGGGTATGGGGAGCCGTGGTGGGTGGGCCCAGCTGGTGTGAGGGCTGGGACCCCCCCCCTGCTGGGGTCTCCCCTGGGGTGCTGGCCGCCTGGGAGCACATGGTGGTACCCCAGGGTGGTGTGGCCCTTCACACAGTTAATGCTCTCACAGTTTCCTGAAGAGTGGTTATCATCGTCTTTTGGTGCATGATTTCCTTATTTTGTTCAGTTCCTCTCCAATATTTTGCAAAGGTAACTAGTAAAGAAAGTTCGTCGGAAATATTCTTTTGATTATGTCTGGTAATTGGAATTATGATACAGTTGGTCCACAAGATAGGGAGTTTCCCCAGTTACAGAGCTAATACTATACACTTAAAGTAAGAGATTTCATTGCACTGAAGAAAGCAAACGCAATATGTTATGAGTGATACTGACCTCAACGGGGGAGGAGGCTTATGTCACCACCCTTGAGTCTAAATATGGTTCTTCACCCAGCAGTGTTAAAGTAATATTAAATCGGCCTTGCCACAAACGTCTAAGGGTATCAAAAGTCACTATATAAAAAAGGTGAACAATATATTTGTGCTAAGGGGGACAAAACATAACAATTAAATAGTACGTAAGAAAGACAGAAGTAAGTAATTATCAATAGAAGGCACCAAACCGGGAAGGCTATGTAGCACCATCAAAAATGCGGGATAATCAGAGGGCGCTAAATATCACCAAGGATGCCAATACGAGAACAAAAACGCATAAGGCGAACGATATCAAAAGTATCAGAGTCGCCAAGAATTCAATCGAGGGACAAATGACTGCGGGGGGCAGTTGGAAAACAAGACACACGCTCGTCCTGGAAGTCAGGACATTCAACAAGGATATGTACGACCGTAAGAGGGACAATGCAATTCGGACAATAAGGAGCAGGGCGGCGCTCCATTAAGTGACCGTGAGTTAAACGGGTATGGCCAAGACGTAACCTAGCCAGAGCCGTTTCCCACCGTCGGTTATGGTGGCAGGACGAAGGCCACTGGGACACACGACTCTTGAGAGTACGCAGTTTGTTACCAATAACAGAAGACCAACAACGCTGCCAACGGGCAAGGATGGAGGCATGAATAACTGGGTAAAAGTCAGAATAAGGAACACCTTTACGGGAGACGGGACAAGTGCGGATAGCGTCCTTAGCGGCAGTATCCGCACGCTCATTTAAAGAGACACCAACATGGCTGGGAACCCAGCAAAACGCAACCGACTTAAATTTACTGGAGATAAGAAACAGCCAATGTTGAATCTCGATGACCACAGGGTGGACGGGATTAAAGGACCCTAAAGCCATGAGGGCACTACGAGAGTCAACTACTACCACGAAGGAGGACTGTCTCCGGGAAAGCAGGAGACGAAGAGCATAGAGAATAGCATAGAGTTCTGCTGTGAAGATGCTAGCCTCTGGAGGAAGGCGACACATATAAGTCTGGTCAGGAAAAACAACAGAGTAGCCCACACCATCAGCAGACTTTGACCCGTCGGTGAAGATGGGAACGGAGTGGGAGTGAGAAGAAAAGTGCTCAAGGAAGAGGCGTTTCAGAACTGTAGGAGGGGTAAAAGCTTTAGTGATGCGGGTCAGAGAAGTACAAAATTTGGGAAGGGGGACCCTCCACGGGGGTAAGGAGGGAATAATACGAGGAGAAACATTAGTAAGATGAACCGAAAGAATCTTGTAAGCGAGACAAACGGACAGAAAGAGGAAGGAGGTGAAGAGGAACAGGAACTACAGGAGGGGTAAAAGTCAAAGCACGATAGAGGCGAGAGTGAGGATGCTGTAAGGATCGCGCTAGATAGCGAAGACTGTAACGATCACGGCGATCCTGGAGAGACAAAGCCAGTGTCAGCGTACAAACTGAGGGTAGGAGTGGAACGAAAAGCACCAGAGCTGAGGCGCAACCCAGTATGGTGCAAAGGATCAAGACGGCGAAGAGTAGAAGGAGAAGCAGAAGAGTATGCAGGACAACCATAATCAAGCTTAGACAGCACGAGAGAGGAATGCAAATAGAGGAGCGTGCGCCTATCCGCTCCCCAAGAAGTATGGGACAAAACCTTAAGGAGGGTTAAGAGCCTTAGAGCATTCCACACGGAGGTAAGAGACATGGGGCGACCAAGACAAACGAGTGTCAAAAATAACCCCAAAAGCTTTGCGGAATCCTTGTACTCAAGGGGATGACCATAAAGTGACAAAGAGGGACGAAGAACGACCCGCTTCCGAGTAAAAGTCATGGCACAAGTCTTAGTAGTAGAGAACTTGAAGCCGTGATTGGTGGCCCAAGAGGACACGGCATCAATCGCAAGTTGAAGCCGCCGTTGAAGGAGAGGCGAATCATCACCTCGACAGCAAAGAGTAAGATCGTCAACATAAAGAGCGGAGAAGATGCCAGAAGGAACGGAGGAAAGGAGACCATTGAGGGCAACCAGAAAAAGCGTAGTACTCAGAACACTACCTTGGGGCACACCTTCACACTGCCGAAAAGAGGCAGAGAGAGTGGCACCAAGCCTAACTCGAAAGGTACGACGAGAGAGAAAGTTTGAAGGAAGAGAGGAAGATTACCACGAAGGCCAAAAGAACGAAGTTGGGACAGAATATGGTATCTCCAAGTCGTGTCATAAGCCTTTTCCAGGTCAAAAAGGACAGCAACAACGGAGGTCTTCGCAGCAAAAGCAGTACGAATATAGACCTCCAAGTTCACCAGGACATCAGTCGTGCTGCGGCACTTGCGAAAACCAAATTGGGAAGGAGAGAGGTGGTGATGGTGTTCCAAGAACCACATGAGACGGACATTTACCATACGCTCAAACAGCTTGCAAACACAACTCGTGAGAGCAATAGGGCGGAAGTCCTGAGGGGACGTACCGAGAGACCCTGGTTTCCGAATAGGGAGTACAACAGCATCGAGCCAGTCCACAGGGACGGACGACGACTCCCAGACCTGGTTATACAGATTCAGTAAATACTGAATCGTGCACGGAGGGAGATGGCGAAGCATCTCATAATGAACGTCATCCGAGCCCGCTGCCGTAGATCCGCAGAGGGCCAGGGCAGACTGAAGTTCAGAAAGAGAGAAAGGGTCATTATAGGGAAGGCGGAGATGAGTGTGGAAATCTAAAGGATAAGATTCAAGAACAGGCTTACGAAGAAGGAAGGATCTGGGAAGATGAGAACCAGAGCTAACAGAAGAAAAGTGGGAACCCAGTTCGGCCGCGACCTTCACTGGATCCGCCACAAGAGTCCCACGGAGGTGGAGAACTGGCGAGACATCCGGAACGAACTTGCCCGCAATCTTGCGGACCTTCTTCCAAATCTGCGGGAGAGGAGTATCGGATGAAATGGTGGAAACATAAGATTTCCAACTCTCACGTTTAGCAGCACGGATGGTCCTACGGGCCACCGCACTTGCCTTCCGAAAGAGAATAAAAGAATCAGCCGTCTGCCGGCGGCGGTGTTTTTTCCAGGCTGCACGCTTACAGCGGACAGCCCGAGCACAGTCCGCATTCCACCAGGGAAACACACTTCCGGGTGCCCCGGGAGGAAGAGCGAGGGATAGAGCTGAGGGCAGCATTGAAGACTGTCATAAAAGGAGGAGGGCGCGAGGAAGAGGCAGAGAGGAGAGGTCAGAGAGAGTAGCACGGAGGGTGAATAGGCACCAGTCAGCCTTGGCAAACTGCCACCTAGGAAAGGAAAGAGGAGGGTGGAAAGAGAAAAAGGAAACTAGGATGGGGAAATGATCACTGTTATGGAGGTCATCAAGAACCTGCCACGTGAAATCCAAGTAGAGGGACGACGAGCAGAGAGAAAGATCAAGACAGGAAAGGGTGCGAGTTCGAGAGTCCACATGAGTGGGCTCACCAGAATTCAGAAGAGATAGAGATGAAGCGAGGACGAACGGTTCGAGAAGACGGCCTCGGGTGTTTGTCAGAACATCACCCCATAGGGAATGTCGACAGTTGAAAATCACCCAAAAGGAGCACCGGCTCTGGCAAGGAGTCCAGGAGGTGCTTAAGATCAGGAAGGGA
>WNGS01071801.1:0-12712 GCA_020271785.1 Procambarus virginalis | reverse complement strand
CAGGACCCAGGGATGAACATCAGGACCCAGGGATGAACACCAGGACCCAGGGATGAACACCAGGACCCAGGGATGAACACCAGGACCCAGGGATGAACACCAAGACCCAGGGATGAACACCAGGAACCAGGGATGAACATCAGGACCAGGGATGAACATCAGGACCCAGGGATGAACACCAAGGACCCAGGGATGAACATCAGGAACCAGGGATGAACATCAGGACCCAGGGATGAAATCAGGACCCAGGGATGAACACCAGGACCCAGGGATGAACATCAGGACCCAGGGATGAACACCAGGACCCAGGGATGAACACCAGGAACCAGGGATGAACACAAGACCCAGGGATGAACACCAGGACCCAGGGATGAACACCAGGACCCAGGGATGAACACCAGGACCCAGGGATGAACACCAGGACCCAGGGATGAACACCAGGACCCAGGGATGAACATCAGGACCCAGGGATGAACACCAGGACCCAGGGATGAACACCAGGACCCAGGGATGAACATCAGGACCAGGGATGAACACCAAGACCCAGGGATGAACACCAGGACCCAGGGATGAACACCAGGACCCAGGGATGAACACCAGGACCCAGGGATGAACACCAGGAACCAGGGATGAACATCAGGACCCAGGGATGAACATCAGGACCCAGGGATGAACACCAGACCCAGGGATGAACATCAGACCCAGGGATGAACATCAGACCCAGGGATGAACACAGGACCCAGGGATGAACACCAGGACCCAGGGATGAACATCAGGACCCAGGGATGAACATCAGGACCCAGGGATGAACATCAGGACCCAGGGATGAACATCAGGACCCAGGGATGAACATCAGGACCCAGGGATGAACATCAGGACCTAGGGATGAACACAGGACCCAGGGATGAACATCAGGACCCAGGGATGAACATCAGGACCCAGGGATGAACATCAGGACCTAGGGAAGAATAGATCTAGAGGGTGAACATCAGGATCTTCCTATGTGAAGCTGGAAATTCTGAGAACTGCCTTCAAGGAACCTTTAAACACAAGATACCACTTATGTGAGGCCAGTACCAGTGTACACACCACCAGAACTGACCACTAGTGTCATCACCAGTACTAGTGTACACACCACCAGAACTGACCACTAGTGTCATCACCAGTACTAGTGTACACACCCACCAGAACTGACCACTAGTGTCATCACCAGTACCTGTGACACACCACCAGAACTGACCACTAGTGTCATCACCAGTACTAGTGTACACACCACCAGAACTGACCACTAGTGTCATCACCAGTACCAGTGTACACACTACCAGAACTGACCACTAGTGTCATCACCAGTACCTGTGTACACACTACCAGAACTGACCACTAGTGTCATCACCAGTACCTGTGTACACACTACCAAACTGACCACTAGTGTCATCACCAGTACTAGTGTACACACTACCAGAACTGACCACTAGTGTCATCACCAGTACTGTGTACACACTACCAGAACTGACCACTAGTGTCATCACCAGTACTAGTGTACACACCACCAGAACTGACCACTAGTGTCATCACCAGTACTAGTGTACACATCACCAGAACTGACCACTAGTGTCATCACCAGTACTAGTGTACACACCACCAGAACTGACCACTAGTGTCATCACCAGTACTAGTGTACACATCACCAGAACTGACCACTAGTGTCATCACCAGTACTAGTGTACACACCACCAGAACTGACCACTAGTGTCATCACCAGTACTAGTGTACACACCACCAGAACTGACCACTAGTGTCATCACCAGTACTAGTGTACACACCACCAGAACTGACCACTAGTGTCATCACCAGTAGTACCAGTGTACACACCACCAGAACTGACCACTAGTGTCATCACCAGTAGTACCAGTGTACACACCACCAGAACTGACCACTAGTGTCATCACCAGTACCTGTGTACACACCACCAGAACTGACCACTAGTGTCATCACCAGTACCTGTGTACACACTACCAGAACTGACCACTAGTGTCATCACCAGTACCAGTGTACACACCACCAGAACTGACCACTAGTGTCATCACCAGTACCTGTGTACACACTACCAGAACTGACCACTAGTGTCATCACCAGTACTAGTGTACACACCACCAGAACTGACCACTAGTGTCATCACCAGTACTAGTGTACACATCACCAGAACTGACCACTAGTGTCATCACCAGTACCAGTGTACACACCACCAGAACTGACCACTAGTGTCATCACCAGTACCAGTGTACACACCACCAGAACTGACCACTAGTGTCATCACCAGTACTAGTGTACACACCACCAGAACTGACCACTAGTGTCATCACCAGTACTAGTGTACACACCACCAGAACTGACCACTAGTGTCATCACCAGTACTAGTGTACACACCACCAGAACTGACCACTAGTGTCATCACCAGTACCAGTGTACACACCACCAGAACTGACCACTAGTGTCATCACCAGTACCAGTGTACACACACCACCAGAACTGACCACTAGTGTCATCACCAGTACCAGTGTACACACCACCAGAACTGACCACTAGTGTCATCACCAGTACCTGTGTACACACCACCAGAACTGACCACTAGTGTCATCACCAGTACCAGTGTACACACCACCAGAACTGACCACTAGTGTCATCACCAGTACTAGTGTACACACCACCAGAACTGACCACTAGTGTCATCACCAGTAGTACTAGTGTACACACCACCAGAACTGACCACTAGTGTCATCACCAGTACCAGTGTACACACTACCAGAACTGACCACTAGTGTCATCACCAGTACCTGTGTACACACCACCAGAACTGACCACTAGTGTCATCACCAGTACCTGTGTACACACCACCAGAACTGACCACTAGTGTCATCACCAGTACCAGTGTACACACACACCACCAGAACTGACCACTAGTGTCATCACCAGTACCTGTGTACACACCACCAGAACTGACCACTAGTGTCATCACCAGTACCAGTGTACACACACACCAGAACTGACCACTAGTGTCATCACCAGTACCAGTGTACACACCACCAGAACTGACCACTAGTGTCATCACCAGTACTAGTGTACACACCACCAGAACTGACCACTAGTGTCATCACCAGTACTAGTGTACACACCACCAGAACTGACCACTAGTGTCATCACCAGTACCAGTGTACACACCACCAGAACTGACCACTAGTGTCATCACCAGTACCAGTGTACACACCACCAGAACTGACCACTAGTGTCATCACCAGTACCAGTGTACACACCACCAGAACTGACCACTAGTGTCATCACCAGTACCAGTGTACACACCACCAGAACTGACCACTAGTGTCATCACCAGTACTAGTGTACACACCACCAGAACTGACCACTAGTGTCATCACCAGTACTAGTGTACACACCACCAGAACTGACCACTAGTGTCATCACCAGTACCTGTGTACACACCACCAGAACTGACCACTAGTGTCATCACCAGTACCAGTGTACACACCACCAGAACTGACCACTAGTGTCATCACCAGTACCAGTGTACACACCACCAGAACTGACCACTAGTGTCATCACCAGTACTAGTGTACACACCACCAGAACTGACCACTAGTGTCATCACCAGTACTAGTGTACACACCACCAGAACTGACCACTAGTGTCATCACCAGTACTAGTGTACACACCACCAGAACTGACCACTAGTGTCATCACCAGTACTAGTGTACACACCACCAGAACTGACCACTAGTGTCATCACCAGTAGTACCAGTGTACACACCACCAGAACTGACCACTAGTGTCATCACCAGTACCAGTGTACACACCACCAGAACTGACCACTAGTGTCATCACCAGTACCTGTGTACACACCACCAGAACTGACCACTAGTGTCATCACCAGTACAGTGTACACACCACCAGAACTGACCACTAGTGTCATCACCAGTACCAGTGTACACACCACCAGAACTGACCACTAGTGTCATCACCAGTACTAGTGTACACACCACCAGAACTGACCACTAGTGTCATCACCAGTACTAGTGTACACACCACCAGAACTGACCACTAGTGTCATCACCAGTACCAGTGTACACACCACCAGAACTGACCACTAGTGTCATCACCAGTACCAGTGTACACACCACCAGAACTGACCACTAGTGTCATCACCAGTACTAGTGTACACACCACCAGAACTGACCACTAGTGTCATCACCAGTACCTGTGTACACACCACCAGAACTGACCACTAGTGTCATCACCAGTAGTACCAGTGTACACACCACCAGAACTGACCACTAGTGTCATCACCAGTACCAGTGTACACACCACCAGAACTGACCACTAGTGTCATCACCAGTACTAGTGTACACACCACCAGAACTGACCACTAGTGTCATCACCAGTACCAGTGTACACACCACCAGAACTGACCACTAGTGTCATCACCAGTACTAGTGTACACACCACCAGAACTGACCACTAGTGTCATCACCAGTAGTACCAGTGTACACACCACCAGAACTGACCACTAGTGTCATCACCAGTACCAGTGTACACACCACCAGAACTGACCACTAGTGTCATCACCAGTACCAGTGTACACACCACCAGAACTGACCACTAGTGTCATCACCAGTACTAGTGTACACACCACCAGAACTGACCACTAGTGTCATCACCAGTACTAGTGTACACACCACCAGAACTGACCACTAGTGTCATCACCAGTACTAGTGTACACACCACCAGAACTGACCACTAGTGTCATCACCAGTACTAGTGTACACACCACCAGAACTGACCACTAGTGTCATCACCAGTACCAGTGTACACACCACCAGAACTGACCACTAGTGTCATCACCAGTACCAGTGTACACACCACCAGAACTGACCACTAGTGTCATCACCAGTACTAGTGTACACACCACCAGAACTGACCACTAGTGTCATCACCAGTACTAGTGTACACACCACCAGAACTGACCACTAGTGTCATCACCAGTAGTACCAGTGTACACACCACCAGAACTGACCACTAGTGTCATCACCAGTACCAGTGTACACACCACCAGAACTGACCACTAGTGTCATCACCAGTACCAGTGTACACACCACCAGAACTGACCACTAGTGTCATCACCAGTACTAGTGTACACACCACCAGAACTGACCACTAGTGTCATCACCAGTACCTGTGTACACACCACCAGAACTGACCACTAGTGTCATCACCAGTACTAGTGTACACACCACCAGAACTGACCACTAGTGTCATCACCAGTACCAGTGTACACACCACCAGAACTGACCACTAGTGTCATCACCAGTACCTGTGTACACACCACCAGAACTGACCACTAGTGTCATCACCAGTAGTACCAGTGTACACACCACCAGAACTGACCACTAGTGTCATCACCAGTACTAGTGTACACACCACCAGAACTGACCACTAGTGTCATCACCAGTACTAGTGTACACACCACCAGAACTGACCACTAGTGTCATCACCAGTACTAGTGTACACACCACCAGAACTGACCACTAGTGTCATCACCAGTACTAGTGTACACACCACCAGAACTGACCACTAGTGTCATCACCAGTAGTACCAGTGTACACACCACCAGAACTGACCACTAGTGTCATCACCAGTACCAGTGTACACACCACCAGAACTGACCACTAGTGTCATCACCAGTAGTACCAGTGTACACACCACCAGAACTGACCACTAGTGTCATCACCAGTACTAGTGTACACACCACCAGAACTGACCACTAGTGTCATCACCAGTAGTACCAGTGTACACACCACCAGAACTGACCACTAGTGTCATCACCAGTACTAGTGTACACACTACCAGAACTGACCACTAGTGTCATCACCAGTACTAGTGTACACACCACCAGAACTGACCACTAGTGTCATCACCAGTAGTACCAGTGTACACACCACCAGAACTGACCACTAGTGTCATCACCAGTACTAGTGTACACACCACCAGAACTGACCACTAGTGTCATCACCAGTAGTACCAGTGTACACACCACCAGAACTGACCACTAGTGTCATCACCAGTACCAGTGTACACATCACCAGAACTGACCACTAGTGTCATCACCAGTACTAGTGTACACACCACCAGAACTGACCACTAGTGTCATCACCAGTACTAGTGTACACACCACCAGAACTGACCACTAGTGTCATCACCAGTACCAGTGTACACACTACCAGAACTGACCACTAGTGTCATCACCAGTACTAGTGTACACACCACCAGAACTGACCACTAGTGTCATCACCAGTACCTGTGTACACACCACCAGAACTGACCACTAGTGTCATCACCAGTACCTGTGTACACACCACCAGAACTGACCACTAGTGTCATCACCAGTACTAGTGTACACACTACCAGAACTGACCACTAGTGTCATCACCAGTACCAGTGTACACACTACCAGAACTGACCACTAGTGTCATCACCAGTACCTGTGTACACACCACCAGAACTGACCACTAGTGTCATCACCAGTACCTGTGTACACACCACCAGAACTGACCACTAGTGTCATCACCAGTAGTACCAGTGTACACACCACCAGAACTGACCACTAGTGTCATCACCAGTACTAGTGTACACACCACCAGAACTGACCACTAGTGTCATCACCAGTACCAGTGTACACACCACCAGAACTGACCACTAGTGTCATCACCAGTACTAGTGTACACACCACCAGAACTGACCACTAGTGTCATCACCAGTACCAGTGTACACACTACCAGAACTGACCACTAGTGTCATCACCAGTACCTGTGTACACACCACCAGAACTGACCACTAGTGTCATCACCAGTAGTACTAGTGTACACACCACCAGAACTGACCACTAGTGTCATCACCAGTAGTACTAGTGTACACACCACCAGAACTGACCACTAGTGTCATCACCAGTACTTGTGTACACACCACCAGAACTGACCACTAGTGTCATCACCAGTACCAGTGTACACACCACCAGAACTGACCACTAGTGTCATCACCAGTACCAGTGTACACACTACCAGAACTGACCACTAGTGTCATCACCAGTACCTGTGTACACACCACCAGAACTGACCACTAGTGTCATCACCAGTACCTGTGTACACACCACCAGAACTGACCACTAGTGTCATCACCAGTACCAGTGTACACACTACCAGAACTGACCACTAGTGTCATCACCAGTACTAGTGTACACACCACCAGAACTGACCACTAGTGTCATCACCAGTACCTGTGTACACACTACCAGAACTGACCACTAGTGTCATCACCAGTACTAGTGTACACACCACCAGAACTGACCACTAGTGTCATCACCAGTACTAGTGTACACACACCAGAACTGACCACTAGTGTCATCACCAGTACTAGTGTACACACCACCAGAACTGACCACTAGTGTCATCACCAGTACCAGTGTACACACCACCAGAACTGACCACTAGTGTCATCACCAGTACCAGTGTACACACCACCAGAACTGACCACTAGTGTCATCACCAGTACCAGTGTACACACCACCAGAACTGACCACTAGTGTCATCACCAGTACTAGTGTACACACCACCAGAACTGACCACTAGTGTCATCACCAGTACTAGTGTACACACCACCAGAACTGACCACTAGTGTCATCACCAGTACTAGTGTACACACACACCAGAACTGACCACTAGTGTCATCACCAGTAGTACCAGTGTACACACCACCAGAACTGACCACTAGTGTCATCACCAGTAGTACCAGTGTACACACCACCAGAACTGACCACTAGTGTCATCACCAGTACCTGTGTACACATCACCAGAACTGACCACTAGTGTCATCACCAGTACTAGTGTACACACCACCAGAACTGACCACTAGTGTCATCACCAGTACTAGTGTACACATCACCAGAACTGACCACTAGTGTCATCACCAGTAGTACCAGTGTACACACCACCAGAACTGACCACTAGTGTCATCACCAGTAGTACCAGTGTACACACCACCAGAACTGACCACTAGTGTCATCACCAGTACCAGTGTACACATCACCAGAACTGACCACTAGTGTCATCACCAGTAGTACCAGTGTACACACCACCAGAACTGACCACTAGTGTCATCACCAGTACCAGTGTACACACTACCAGAACTGACCACTAGTGTCATCACCAGTAGTACCTGTGTACACACCACCAGAACTGACCACTAGTGTCATCACCAGTACCTGTGTACACACTACCAGAACTGACCACTAGTGTCATCACCAGTACCAGTGTACACACCACCAGAACTGACCACTAGTGTCATCACCAGTACCAGTGTACACACCACCAGAACTGACCACTAGTGTCATCACCAGTACCAGTGTACACACCACCAGAACTGACCACTAGTGTCATCACCAGTACTAGTGTACACACCACCAGAACTGACCACTAGTGTCATCACCAGTACTAGTGTACACACCACCAGAACTGACCACTAGTGTCATCACCAGTACCAGTGTACACACCACCAGAACTGACCACTAGTGTCATCACCAGTAGTACCAGTGTACACACTACCAGAACTGACCACTAGTGTCATCACCAGTACCTGTGTACACACCACCAGAACTGACCACTAGTGTCATCACCAGTACCAGTGTACACACACCACCAGAACTGACCACTAGTGTCATCACCAGTACCAGTGTACACACATACCAGAACTGACCACTAGTGTCATCACCAGTACCAGTGTACACACACACCACCAGAACTGACCACTAGTGTCATCACCACCAGTACCAGTGTACACATCACCAGAACTGACCACTAGTGTCATCACCTGTAGTACTAGTGTACACACCACCAGAACTGACCACTAGTGTCATCACCAGTACTAGTGTACACACCACCAGAACTGACCACTAGTGTCATCACCAGTACCAGTGTACACACTACCAGAACTGACCACTAGTGTCATCACCAGTACTAGTGTACACACCACCAGAACTGACCACTAGTGTCATCACCAGTACTAGTGTACACACCACCAGAACTGACCACTAGTGTCATCACCAGTACTAGTGTACACACCACCAGAACTGACCACTAGTGTCATCACCAGTACTAGTGTACACACTACCAGAACTGACCACTAGTGTCATCACCAGTACCAGTGTACACACCACCAGAACTGACCACTAGTGTCATCACCAGTACTAGTGTACACACACCACCAGAACTGACCACTAGTGTCATCACCAGTACCAGTGTACACACCACCAGAACTGACCACTAGTGTCATCACCAGTAGTACTAGTGTACACACCACCAGAACTGACCACTAGTGTCATCACCAGTACTAGTGTACACACACACCACCAGAACTGACCACTAGTGTCATCACCAGTACTAGTGTACACACCACCAGAACTGACCACTAGTGTCATCACCAGTACTAGTGTACACACACCACCAGAACTGACCACTAGTGTCATCACCAGTAGTACCAGTGTACACACCACCAGAACTGACCACTAGTGTCATCACCAGTAGTACCAGTGTACACACCACCAGAACTGACCACTAGTGTCATCACCAGTACCTGTGTACACATCACCAGAACTGACCACTAGTGTCATCACCAGTACTAGTGTACACACCACCAGAACTGACCACTAGTGTCATCACCAGTAGTACCAGTGTACACACCACCAGAACTGACCACTAGTGTCATCACCAGTACTAGTGTACACACCACCAGAACTGACCACTAGTGTCATCACCAGTACTAGTGTACACACCACCAGAACTGACCACTAGTGTCATCACCAGTACTAGTGTACACACCACCAGAACTGACCACTAGTGTCATCACCAGTACTGTGTACACACCACCAGAACTGACCACTAGTGTCATCACCAGTACTGTGTACACACTACCAGAACTGACCACTAGTGTCATCACCAGTACTGTGTACACACCACCAGAACTGACCACTAGTGTCATCACCAGTACCTGTGTACACACCACCAGAACTGACCACTAGTGTCATCACCAGTACCTGTGTACACAACACCAGAACTGACCACTAGTGTCATCACCAGTACCTGTGTACACACTACCAGAACTGACCACTAGTGTCATCACCAGTACCAGTGTACACACTACCAGAACTGACCACTAGTGTCATCACCAGTAGTACCAGTGTACACACCACCAGAACTGACCACTAGTGTCATCACCAGTAGTACCAGTGTACACACCACCAGAACTGACCACTAGTGTCATCACCAGTAGTACCAGTGTACACACCACCAGAACTGACCACTAGTGTCATCACCAGTACCAGTGTACACATCACCAGAACTGACCACTAGTGTCATCACCAGTACCAGTGTACACACCACCAGAACTGACCACTAGTGTCATCACCAGTACCAGTGTACACACCACCAGAACTGACCACTAGTGTCATCACCAGTACTAGTGTACACACTACCAGAACTGACCACTAGTGTCATCACCAGTACTAGTGTACACACTACCAGAACTGACCACTAGTGTCATCACCAGTACTAGTGTACACACCACCAGAACTGACCACTAGTGTCATCACCAGTACCTGTGTACACACCACCAGAACTGACCACTAGTGTCATCACCAGTACCTGTGTACACACTACCAGAACTGACCACTAGTGTCATCACCAGTACTAGTGTACACATCACCAGAACTGACCACTAGTGTCATCACCAGTACCAGTGTACACACCACCAGAACTGACCACTAGTGTCATCACCAGTAGTACCAGTGTACACACCACCAGAACTGACCACTAGTGTCATCACCAGTACCTGTGTACACACTACCAGAACTGACCACTAGTGTCATCACCAGTACTAGTGTACACACTACCAGAACTGACCACTAGTGTCATCACCAGTACCAGTGTACACACCACCAGAACTGACCACTAGTGTCATCACCAGTACCAGTGTACACACTACCAGAACTGACCACTAGTGTCATCACCAGTACTAGTGTACACATCACCAGAACTGACCACTAGTGTCATCACCAGTACCTGTGTACACACCACCAGAACTGACCACTAGTGTCATCACCAGTATCAGTGTACACACCACCAGAACTGACCACTAGTGTCATCACCAGTAGTATCAGTGTACACACCACCAGAACTGACCACTAGTGTCATCACCAGTACCAGTGTACACACCACCAGAACTGACCACTAGTGTCATCACCAGTACTAGTGTACACACCACCAGAACTGACCACTAGTGTCATCACCAGTACCAGTGTACACACTACCAGAACTGACCACTAGTGTCATCACCAGTACCTGTGTACACACCACCAGAACTGACCACTAGTGTCATCACCAGTACCTGTGTACACATACCAGAACTGACCACTAGTGTCATCACCAGTACTAGTGTACACACCACCAGAACTGACCACTAGTGTCATCACCAGTACTAGTGTACACATCACCAGAACTGACCACTAGTGTCATCACCAGTAGTACCAGTGTACACACCACCAGAACTGACCACTAGTGTCATCACCAGTAGTACCAGTGTACACACCACCAGAACTGACCACTAGTGTCATCACCAGTACCAGTGTACACATCACCAGAACTGACCACTAGTGTCATCACCAGTAGTACCAGTGTACACACCACCAGAACTGACCACTAGTGTCATCACCAGTACCAGTGTACACACTACCAGAACTGACACTAGTGTCATCACCAGTACCTGTGTACACACCACCAGAACTGACCACTAGTGTCATCACCAGTACCTGTGTACACACTACCAGAACTGACCACTAGTGTCATCACCAGTACCAGTGTACACACCACCAGAACTGACCACTAGTGTCATCACCAGTACCAGTGTACACACACACCAGAACTGACCACTAGTGTCATCACCAGTACCAGTGTACACACCACCAGAACTGACCACTAGTGTCATCACCAGTACTAGTGTACACACCACCAGAACTGACCACTAGTGTCATCACCAGTACTAGTGTACACACCACCAGAACTGACCACTAGTGTCATCACCAGTACCAGTGTACACACCACCAGAACTGACCACTAGTGTCATCACCAGTAGTACCAGTGTACACCCTACCAGAACTGACCACTAGTGTCATCACCAGTACCTGTGTACACACCACCAGAACTGACCACTAGTGTCATCACCAGTACCAGTGTACACACACCACCAGAACTGACCACTAGTGTCACCACCAGTACCAGTGTACACACACATACCAGAACTGACCACTAGTGTCACCACCAGTACCAGTGTACACACACACCAGAACTGACCACTAGTGTCACCACCAGTACCAGTGTACACACCACCAGAACTGACCACTAGTGTCACCACCTGTAGTACTAGTGTACACACACCAGAACTGACCACTAGTGTCATCACCAGTACTAGTGTACACACCACCAGAACTGACCACTAGTGTCATCACCAGTACCAGTGTACACACTACCAGAACTGACCACTAGTGTCATCACCAGTACTAGTGTACACACCACCAGAATGACCACTAGTGTCATCACCAGTA
>WNGS01071797.1:0-11002 GCA_020271785.1 Procambarus virginalis | reverse complement strand
TGCGTCAAATATTAATCCACGGCTGTAACAATGCCTACCACTGTTGAAACTCCCTCAGACTCAAAGGAGCAGTTGCTCATCCCAATGGCCAGAGATCAGCTCAGGAAATGGCTATTCCTCTTTTTGCTGGCGAATCGCGCCTTTTAGAATCTTGGTTTAGTAAGGTTGAAGCGAAAACAGTTGCACGTTTTTCTAAGCCTACTGATGCCGAATACTTGGCAATTGCACGGTCAGCTGTAGACACAACCAGAGGTGATGCACGTTTCGTTGTTGATAGAAAGCCATTGTTAGCCTCCAGTCTTGGTCTGAATTTAAAGATTTCTTTCGCCGTCGCTTTGTTAATAAAGGAGACCTTGACCCGTATAGGTTAGTCAAGAAAATTGCCAATGCCACCATGCAGCCTGGTGAATCGTTTAATGCGTTTACTAGCGTCTCGATCAGTATCTTTATGCCTAGTGTCGGCTATGAATAATTCGACTTGGTTAGATAAAGACAATAATCTGTCCCCTGAGTCTATGGCTAAAATGATAGCGTTTGGTACTTAATGCATTTTGCCCCCAGAGCATACTAAGCCAATCGTTGAGCAACAAAATTTGGTGTTAAACATGAAATTGGTGAAGTGTTTGAAGCCATTAACAATGCTGCTGATAAACTAGCTCCCGAAGTGCTCAACTGTTGCCACCCTCTGATACTGTAAATGTAGTAACAAGCTCTCAGCATCCTCCACAAATTCTCAAAACTCTTGGTCGCAGAACCGCCCATGCTCGTAGCCCCAGTCAATTCAAATTCGCCGCCTCATAAATTGCCGAAACGCCATAGTCCACAACCATCCGCTCCTCATGTTGGCATTGGGTAGAGTAACCACATCGCAAGGGACTGTTGGTCCGCCCCTAGATCATCACCTCCTAGACAATCTCTCGGTCCCCTCGTCAATCTAATCATTCTAGGCTACCATATTGCAAGTACCATAAGCAAGTCGGTCACCACACTGCGGATTGTAGAGCTAGGCAAAGGGCATCTCCACCTCGTAACTCCCTGGTCAGTCTTGGCGAGGCTCACAGCGTCCAAGACATTATCAGAACCCTCGTAATTACAACTCCCAGCCCAACTATAATGCAACTTCAAATTATAATACTCAGTCGGAATGCTGGAGTTCAGAATGTTCACTCCATGTCGTCGGGAAACCCCCAAGGCCATCCGCTAACCAATTCAAGCTAGCCATCCTAGTGCCCTCCCTGTGTATCAGTAGCTACCCAAAACAGATTTGGACACTTGACAGAGGAGGACACTGACTCTAGACCAGTTGTAGATGTTGACGGAACCACAGTACATTTAACCCAGACAAGACGCAGATATCCCAGACAACATAAGTCAAAAGTAGTAACTTGTCCAGTCTCAAGTGATGGTCCCTTGTATCAGCCATTGTACATGGTAGAGTTTTAAAAGTTTTTCTTGATTCAGGTGCAAAAATTAATATTGTCAAGCCTCAGCTCTTAGAGACATTGCAAGTAAGCACCCAACTACTTTAAAACAGTCACACATACCTTTCTAAGTGGTATTTCAGAAATAAAGTAAAAGTTCAGGGTGAAATTGACCTCCCACTCAAGTTCAATGATGTCACATTGTCTATAACATGTTTAGTTGTTGACATTATTTTCCTGGAGACATTCTCTTAGGTCTGTACACCATGATTGATGAAAATATTGCATTGTTTCCCCATCGTTGGAACATAAGTATCAAAGACCATATCATACCTTGTGTAGCATGTATCGACAGGGCATGAGTTCAATCTTCAATCGGACTAATTCAATTTCGTTGACACCGCCTTGCTAGCGTAGGTTTGTCAGATCATTGTCGTGTAGCATACCCGAGAAAAATAGGCACTCGATTGAAGCATCGTAGTGGTGCAGTTGTTAAGGAGAGTGAGTATCGGGATCTTCTGGAAGGGGACGCCCTAACGGATTCTCGTTGTCTTGCTCGCCTGGCAGCTTCCATCTCTGAAGTCAGTGGTTCCACGCTACTGACACTGTGCTGCACTCTCATTCTCTCACCAGAATAAGAGTTAAGGTTCAGGGAGTGCCTGAGTTGTCGGATGTGATGCGGAAAGTGAAACGTGTAAAGTGAATGGTACGTTGTTGAACCCTCCTGGCACACAGTGCAGGACGGTACTGTTACATTATTTATTGCAAACACTAGTAATGCCGACATCCATCTCCAGTCTGGTACCCATGTTGTAGATTTTGCCCATTACTCGTTACCGGTGCGAGTTGTGGATGATGTCTCCATGGATCATACTGTTTGTACTCTCACGCCAGGAGAACAAGGATCTCAGCCAGAGGTGCAAGCGCAAAACCTCAGTCCTACTGATTTTCCTGACTCTGTGGCTCAACTTTTGGAAATTTTGAACAGGAAATAGAGCCGTTGTCGCCCTACCAGGAGAAAGTTAGGTCTCACTCCTCTCATTACACATAAAATTCCACTTGAACAAGGAACTACCCCTATTTATGTACCAGCTTACCGTCTTCCCATTCTCAGAGAGCAGAAGCCGATAGACTTATAGAGGAAATGCTACAGAGTGATGTAATCGAATCGAGTAATTCACCATGGAACGCTCCATTGATTCTTGTACCAAAGCGAGATGGGACTTGGAGACCTGTAATCGATTATCGAAAGCTTAACAGAGTAACAATACCTGATCGTTTCCCACTTCCAGTTCTAAATGATTTGTTGCAAAGTATTGGTCGAAATAAAGTATTCTCAACGTTAGATTTGTTGCAGGGATTCTGGCAAATCCCCCTTGATGAGAAAGTAAACAATTGACAGCCTTTAGTACTCCCATGGTCATTTTCATTTCAAAAGAATGCCATTTGGTTTGCGGAGTAGTCCAATAACTTTTTCACGGCTCATGACAAATCTATTTCGTCGATTGATAGGAAGTACACTTCTAGTTACCTTGATGATCTCATAATCATGTCGCAAGATGTTCAGACTCATTTCCAGAACCTTGAAAAAGTACTTGCAAAGCTCGCTGAAGCTAATTTAAAAATAAAGCTTGCAAAATGTTCATTTTTAAAAGAGAAGATTAATTTCCTAGGTCATACAGTTACACCTTCAGGTATTACATTGAATGAATCAAAAATTATTGCTGCCCGTGATTTTCCAACACCTCGTACCGCAGAAGCCGTAAGACAGTTCACAGGTCTTGTAGGATTTTATCGTTCATTTATTGCTGGATTCTCTATTATAGCCGCTCCACTTTACAAGTTGCAAAGAAAAGATGACCCTTTGTTTGGGGAGAGGCCCAGGATCAGTCATTCAAAAAACTCAAAGCAGCCTTGATTCGTCACCTGTCCTTAGGTACCCGATTTTTCTAAACCTTTTACGTTGGTTACAGATGCTAGTGACATAGGTTTAGGTGCTGCATTACTTCAAACAGAAGGTCACAGAGATCACGCAATAGCTTATGCTAGCCGTACATTATCTAAAGAAGAGAAAAATTATAGCGCAACAGAACGAGAAGCCTTAGCAGTTGTCTGGGCACTTAAACATTTCAGAGATACAATTTACAATTACCCAGTTCATGTCTTACAGATCACCAACCATTAATTCCCTTGTTCAAAAATAAGAATCCAGTTGGAAAGTTGCTAGATATTTGCTCACAATTCAAGAATTCAATCCCACATTTTGGTATATTCCAGGAAAGCAAAATGTTGTAGCCGATGCGTTTCTCGACACGTAGCTGCGATTCAGTTAAATTACCCAGCATTAGATGCTACAGTAGTAGAAACGGAACAGAGACAAGACCCCATATGGGCACCCGTCATTAAATTTTTGACTAAGCAAGACACTCGCCCGATTCATAAACCGCCAGTACCATTGAAAGAATTAGTTATGTTAGACAATTTACTGTGTAGAGTAGTAAAGCTAGGGACAGCCCTGAGGAAATGTTGTCAGTTAGTTGTTCCAGCTGTCTTGGTACCAACTGTGTTAAAAATTATCCATGATGCTCCTGCAAGTGCACATCCAGGAAAGGATCGTACACTCCAACAAGGTCGATTAAAGTATTTTTGGCCAAAAATGGCTAAGGACATTGCTCATTATGTTGACAGATGTTTAACTTGCCTACAGCACAAGGGACATGTTTCAGGACCTAATCCAATTCAGATGTACCCAACAACTAAAGCTCCTTGGGAATGAGTATCGATGGATCTATTGACAAATTTTGCTGAAACAGAGAAAGGGAACAAACATTTGCTTGTAATGGTCGAAAATTTTTCACGATTTTGTGAACTAGTTCCTATCCCGAACAAAACAGCAGAAACTATAGCCAGTGCATTCCATGACCACATAATTTGTAGATATAGTATGCCTAAAGTAATCCTTTCAGATAATGGTCCAGAATTCAGTAATAGTATTTTAACTAGCTTGTGTGATTTATATAACATTAAAAAATGTAGCATCATGCCTTATCATCCGGCAAGTAACGGACTCGCTGAACGTACTAACAGGAAAGTTTTAGATGCCTTGAGAGTCACTTTGAATTTTGATAACAATTGGGATGATTTTATACCCTTAATTCAGTGTGCTATAAATTCTTCGATTAATGTTTCTACAGGTGACACACCTCACGCTATTCTTTATGATACAGATAAGATCCTCCCTATTGAATTGATTAACGCACCTCCTACTCCTTTATATAACGTAGATGATTTTGTTCAAGTGAAGCGTAGGCAAATGCAACTAGTATTCAAGAAAATACGAGAACAATTGTCCAAAGCTACAGCTGAGTTCACTCGAGCAAGGAATGAACGAGCTAAACCCAGTAAAATAACTATTGGATCTGTAGTAATGATACTTAACCAACACAGGTCTGGTCCTATGTATAAGTTAACTAAGAAATTTTTGGGTCCATATAAGGTAATCGAGCTTATCAAAGGTAACAAGTATAGATTGAAAAATTTAGTATCAGGGGAGTATATAAATGAGCATTTAGACCATATGAAGTTAGCTAAAATGACTGTTGACGACACTGATGAGGAAGATGACAATGAACTTACCCAGACAGATACTCCTATTGGGACACCACCTTCTGTGGTTGACAGACCACTTGATGTTCAGCAACCCCATACTAGCACTTATAATCTTAGATCTAGACCCCTCGTTTCAACCGTGCACTCGCCACATGTCCATTGGCTAGATGATAACGAGGTTATCCCTCAAGAGGATAGTTTGTCACATGCAGTTTCATCTGTTCCTGATCCTCAGTCAGAGCCAGAGTTGTATAGTGCTCTGGATGAGCTAGGTGTAGATATCCGCAGAATTTACAATTAAGTGCACTCTGCAGTTATTCTGTTTTGTTTTGCAAAATTCATTTGCAGTATTTCCACCACATGTCTTATTATTACCAATATATATATATTGTATGATGTTTTCTCAATTTTATTTTGTTACAAATTAAATGCCATTGTTAAGTCTACTGCCATTTGTAATTTTTTTTTACAGTGCTTGTCATAAAGATTTCATTAATGTTCTAGCAACCACATTGAGGCCAGTGAATCCTGACTGCTATCACGCAGATGTTAGTCTTCTTGTTCCAGGTCTTGTATATAACTTGTAAATATATTGCAAATTAAATATATTGTACATTGGTCTTGTAAATATATATATTGTACATTGAAAATGAAAAGAAAAAAAAAGAAAAAAAAACAATCATTATCTAATCTTAAAATTCATTTGTGGTTGTTAGGTCAGAATTTTGTTCATTAATGTAATAATTGTTTAATTTTGTATTGTTTCAAGCACATGCCATTGACACATGTTAATAATTTTGTTTAGGCAATACCTTGAGTTGTATTGTTCATATCTGACAAGTAGACATACACATGTTCTTCATACTCTGGTTGAATCAAAGCATTGTTACCATGATTTTCACCTATTATGTTAAAAAATTTTTTTTTGGTGCATATGCCAAGATGTTAGTATTACGCACACCTGATCTATTTCAATGTTTATTATGCAATTTCACATGTAAGCCATTATTGAATGCCACCGAGGTCCTTTCAGTATTATTGTAACTATATAGCTAGCCAGAGCTTGTCGACAAGGGACGTCGACTTGGTAGCGTGTCCGAGCGGTGTTATATTCAAATTCCGCGCCAGTTGGAACATAACCAATCACAGCCGAGTAGGCCTCTGACGTCATGCCAGATTCTCAGCCACCAGCCATGCTTGCAGCAGGCTCAGTCATCTCCACAGACCCACAGTAGTGAGGACCTCGGCTGGCCAGA
This sequence comes from Procambarus virginalis, assembly GCA_020271785.1. Classification (NCBI taxonomy): domain Eukaryota; kingdom Metazoa; phylum Arthropoda; class Malacostraca; order Decapoda; family Cambaridae; genus Procambarus; species Procambarus virginalis. The sequence continues at coordinate 4,716 of WNGS01071797.1, read as the reverse complement.
TATATATCTGTTTGTCTCAGTCAATAAACCTACAAGCGACTACGGTGTATAATATTCAATCCCCCACAAGGCAAAGAATACATTCAGGTATGGTTGGACGGGAAGGTGGTGGCAGTGTTTAATGATTTTATTATTTTTTTAATCAATAACCCTTATTCTGGATGTACCTTCCTCATTTAATATTCCTCTTATAATCGTGGCAGTCCAGTGAAGGGTCATACTGGGCTGTAACAGTGTTAAGCTGGGGTATTGAGTGAAGAGAGAAAGAGAGATTACAACAGGGACAGCGTTAAGAACGATTACGGAGTCAGATGGTGATTACAATGGTTCAGGGTTATTACAATAGAGGCAGTGGTTATTACAATAGAGTAAAGCGGTTATTACAATGGTAGCAGCGGTGTTTCAATAATTTCTTGACGATTATTGAAGCCTCACGCATCTGTCCATTCGGTTATGCTGTGTGGTGAGGAGTGCAGCCGGGGCCCATGAGATAGAGTCGACGGTAATCCTATGTGGTGCGATTCGCATAGAATAGGCGATTCTAGGGTCGTGAGGGGCTGGTAAGTTTAATTACAGGCACTTAAGTGAATGCGCTAGCAGGCAGTTAAGTGTGGAGGCCGCCTTGGGTAGTTGGAAAGGGTATTATTTTTCTCGACCCTCTGCAACTACGAACAAGGGTGCTGCGTGGTGGTTTTCGCAGCAACAATTCTAGGTTTCGAATTGTCGGGGCGGGGAAGTATTAGGACGCTAATTATTATCCCCGAGGGCGTGTTGAGCGACCCAATCGCTAGATTTTTACGGTACAGCCATGAAGGTACCAAGAGTTCACTGAGGGATGGCCTAGTAGATTCTCTAGCAACGGAATTACGGTGGTGTCGGACAGTTAAATCCGTCGGTTGTTCCGTTATCTAGTCTAACCGTTGACCGTGAAAGACGGGATTATTTGGTACTGTCGGGATCTAGGTGGATGTGGTTGCCTAGGCTTGAAAAAACGACAGGGCGGGCTGGGACGGGACGGTTATAGGTTAAATCGAGATTTCCTTAAGTACTAAATTAAGTTCCCTTTCAAGTTAAGCATCCCTTCATTAGTTAAGTGTTCCCCCTTGTTTAAGTAATTCTCGTATATAAGTGTTATTATTTTCTAAGTATTTGTTTTACATTTTTGAGTCTGGAGTTTTTGTTCTCGTATTATGCAGTATTAATTCTCTGAGAGAATTACTAAGGTGAATGTTTTTTACTGTTTTCAAGTGAAGTGAAGTGCAGTGCATTAAAGTGAAGTCAGTTAAAGACTCAGTGAAGATCATGGAAAACTTTTGTGATGATATTTTTCAAAGTTGCTTGGAAAATCTCAGTTTTGGGAATAAATTCTAGTTTTGTGTCTAGCCATACGTTCATCGGATAGTTAGTGTTAATTCAAGTGTGCGATTAAAGTGATCCGAGTTAGAACTTTGAGAGATCAAAAGTCGATTTTTGGTCATTTAAGTGAATTAGCGTTGGGACTGAATTTTCTAGCGGTTTTACTCAGCGCTCAGTGTGGCAGCGCTCAGTAATTGTTTGCGCTCAACCAAGTGTCTCGCGAGTGGTATATTCAGTTCCAGTGATATGCAAACTACACGTCGGTATTTAATTTATAATTTTGAGAAAAGAAATACTTGGTTAATTAAGAATTAGTGCGGAGACTACTTTCTGTGTATTCGGCTTCGTGACAGTGTGCGCGCTTTTAATTTTTGTATACTTACCAACGAGTCCAAGTGGTTAGAGAATAAATAAATAAATAAATAAATATGTTTATTCAGGTAAGGTATAAACATACAAGTGAGGTTACATTAATGGATCGAATTATAGGTAGAGCTAGTACATACAATGCCTAAAGCCACTATTACGCAATGCGTTTCGGGCAGGAAGAACATTAATATCTAGAACTTAATATTAATAGAGCATAAAGAATAAAATGTGTTGAGAACAAATACAAATAAAGATAAAAAAAAGGGGAACATGACTGAAAAAGCAGCACAAATACAAAAGGTTGACAAACAGCGTTGATTAAAAAATAACAGACATGGGTTGAACTAGAGGGGTAAGGTAGGTTACAGGGAATTTATAAGGTAGTGTTTAGTTTTTTTCTTAAACTGGTTGAGAGAGGTACAGTCTTTAACATGGATGGGGAGGTCATTCCACATTCTGGGTCCCTTGATTTAAGAGTGTTATAGGCGGTCAAGTAATTATTCACCTAAGTGCCAGTATTTAATTTATAATTTTGGGAAAATAATTACTAATTTTTAATTAAGGTTCAGCGCGACTCTGTCTGTAGCTGTGAGTGTCGCGGCTATCAGTGTTAATCTCTCGGTATTCTACAACGCGACCGGCGGTGACCCAGTGTATACTATGTAAACATCGAGTTCATTCAGTAACGCAAATAAGTATTTTATCATTAATTTTCGTTTAATTAATAAATACTTATAATTATTTCTGAACGCCGTTGTCAGCATCGGGTGTTAAGAATTTAATAATTGTTGAAGATATAAACATCGCGCCAGTGATAAATTAACGATAACGTCATTCATTCCTAGCACGCCTAAGATTTACAAGAAAATTTGAAAATTCAGTTAACGTAAAGTGTTGTATTAATTGTGCGTTGGCAAACAAGACTTAGATTATTTTCGATAAATAAAACTGAGTTGAAACTAAATTATTTACAATAAATTCAGTGTAGTTCCTTTCATGATAATATTCACTGTATAATTTCAGTATATTTAGTTCAAGAATGCGGTAATTATCAATATTTTTAATTGCGTTACCAGTCATCTTCGAGTGTTAAATAATTATAGTAAAATAATTACATTTTATGAAGATTCATTTTAGTAATTTCCTTGGCATTTAATAATTAACGTAACCTTTTATTTAGTTATAATTGCGCATGTGTTTTGATTCAACATCGTATACAGTGGTTTTTCACAAGTAATAATTGGTTGTTGATGCCGTTGTGTATTCTATCTGTTTGCCTATTAATTTTACGAATGGGAGACGAGGTAAATAAGACACGAAAATTCCATTCATTGGTGGAGTGTAGTCAGCAAGATTCTGACATCAACATCTGTCATCGCCTTGTTAACGGGCGACGGTCCTCACTTGGGCTCGAAAAATTGATTAGGAAGGGTGGCGATAAATGATACTTCCGGTTTGGACACACCGAATTTTTTCAAAGGATTGAGGTTAGGAAACGTTTTGGGTTTTTACTGGAGTTTATTTATTAAACCAAATCGTGGGTTAAAATTTCACCCTGATCCGAAGGCGGGTCTTGAAGTTACGTTTTGGGGGTGAAAATGGTATTTATCAATGAATGGACAATGTGTGCAGACGCAACCTCCCCAATACCCCATCCTTACCCAAGCACCCCTCCCTACCTACAACCCCCAACCTCAAACCGGAGCCGGTTGGCCGAGCGGACAGCACGCTGGACTTGTGATCCTGTGGTCCTGGGTTCGATCCCAGGCGCCGGCGAGAAACATTGGGCAGAGTTTCTTTCACCCTATGCCCCTGTTACCTAGCAGTAAATAGGTACCTGGGTGTTAGTCAGCTATCACGGGCTGCTTCCTAGGGGTGGAGGCCTGGTCGAAGACCGAGCCGCAGGGACACTTAAAAAAAAGCCCCGAAATCATCTCAAGATAATTCAAGATAATCAAGAAACCCTCCTTACCTACAACCCCCAACCTCAAACCCTTCCTACCTACAACCCCGTTCCCCAACCTTACCTCCAGGCCAACCCATGTCCACCCCAATCCCTGGCAGACCCATACCAACCCCAGCCAAATACCACCCAACCCCTTGTCGACGCATTATTGGAATTGTGGAAAAGTACATTTCCCTCTCAACCCCCTGTTTACAACCCCCCCTCGGCCTGCCCTCACCCTCCTTCCTATCCCCCCAACCCATCCAACCAACCCCTCCGGTTACCCACCCTACCCTCCATTAATCCTTCACTCTGCTCCTCACCTTCCCCCACCCCTCTTCCCCCCCTACCCCCATACCTAGTGCCGCCTCTACAGAAGTTGCTGGGGAATGTAGCCAGCGGGCTTCTGGGACGCGTAAAATTGGTGATGAAATTTGTTGGAAGTGTCATGGCCGAGGCCATTACAGGTATGCGTGCACGAGCACATGGGTCAAGGGTGACCCAGAACAGGTCAGTACGTTGGGTGGCAGACCTTCGTTTGAGATGACGGTTGAAGGTGTGAGATTGACAGTTTTTGTGGACACCGGAAGTCAAGCAACGCTCATTAAAAAGTCAGCCTTCAGCACACTTAAAGACACACGCCTTAAGCGTTGTGGGAAGCATTTAACAGCAGTGAATGGTCAACATATTAATATCTTGGGCCAGGCTACTCTTAATTTTGAAGTGGGTAAGGGGGAAGCTTACCCATACAATTGCACGATTGTCGAGAATCTTGCATTCCCTGGTCAGATTTTATTGGGAATGGATTTTCTGGGACTAGTTAACTTTTCTTTGTCTGCTCAAGAGGGAGCAAGGAAGTACAGACTGAAGTTGGGCCAGGTAGTTTATCCCATTAAAATGGTAGATCATCCTCCAGTAATTGCTTTCATTACTAAGAACAGAAGTACAACATTCACTACCCTAAGTTGTTGTTTAAGTCTCTTTCAGACACAGAGAAGAAGTCATGTGGGGTTACATGCTTTGATGAAATAATGTTGCGCACACAT
>WNGS01071793.1:0-17717 GCA_020271785.1 Procambarus virginalis | reverse complement strand
ATTTTACCTAGTAGCCGGAATGCAGTTCTTGGCCTACTATGCAAGGCCCGATTTGCCTAATAATCCATGTTTTCCAGAATTTCAATATTTTTCAATTTTTTTTCCTTATGAAATGATAAAGCTATTCATTTCATTTTGTATGAGATAATTTGTTTTAATTTGATTTAAAACTAATGTAGATATATGACCGAACCTAACCAACCCTACCTAACCTAACCTACTGTCTTAACCTAACCTAAACTAACATAATTAATCAATTTTATGTTCTTAATATAATATAAAAATAATTTTTTAAAATACAATAGGAAACAATTTATTGAAAATAAAGAAATCACTCGGCCTATTAGACAAATCGGGCCTTGCATAGTAGGCCGAGAAGTGGGGTAGGGAAGTGGGATCTGGGGTAGGGAACGTACATAGGTTGGTCAGTGTTGACCTTAGCTAAAGGATTTAAAAATAATTATTAATTATTCTTATCACCCCCCCCCCCTACCCAATCAATAGGTTAATTGTAAAATAATGATTGAGATGGCTGAAGACTTTATCGTAATCAGAAAAAACCTAAATTAAACACATAAAGTAGATTATTGGTCCTGATTTAAGTTAAAGGAAAAGGTGCAAAGGTTGTGGGGGTGGGGGGGGGGGACTGGATTTAGAGGTCGGATGAAGAGAGGGAACAGGGGGAGTGGTGCGGGTGAAAAAGGGATGAAGATGGGGGAACAGGGGGTGCGGTACAGATGAAAGAGGGAGGAAGAGCGGGAACAGGGGAGTGGTGCAGGTGAAACAGGGATAAAGATGGAGGAACAGGGGGAGAGGTTTAGGTAAAACAGAGATTAAGATCGGGGAACAGTGGAGTGGAGCAGGTGAAACAGGGATGAAGCGGGGGGAACAGGGGGGAGTGGTGCAGGTGAAGTAGGGATGAAGAGGGGAGAGGTGCAGGTGGAAGAGGGAGAAGAGGGGGAACAGGGGAAGTGGTGTAGGTGAAAGAGGGATGATGAAGGGGGGACGAGGGAGTGGTGCAGTGAAACAGGGATGAAGAGGAGGATCAGGGGGAGTGGTGCAGGTGAAACAGGGATGAAAATGGGGAACAGGGGGGGGGGTTGGCATGTGAAAGAGGGATGAAGATGGGGAACAAGGGTTTGGTGCAGGTGAAACAGGGGTGAGGAGGGGGAACAGGGGGGTGTCATGCAGATGAAACAGGTATGTATGAAGAATAGGATCAGGTGGGGAATCGTGCAGGTGAACAGGATGACGAGGGGAACAAGAGGGGGGGGGTGGCGGTAAAAGAGGGATGAAGAGGGGGAACAGGGAAGTGGTGCAGGTGGAAGGGGGATGAAGAGGGGGAACAGTCGGAGTGGTGCAGGTGAAAGAGGGATGAAGAGGGAGTGAAGGAGGTGAAGGGGGGGAGAGAGTGTGATGTAGGAGGGAGGACGATGGGAAGTAGTCTTCCCTCCCTGGCGGCGGGAGGGAAGACTACGAGATGGGTAAAAGGGAAGGAGACTGAATGAGGGAACAAGCAGCGGGAGAGAGGGAGGGAGGGAAGAAAGTGGGAGGGCGATAGTGAGAAGCGGCGGAAGTAGTGAGAGAGAAGGGAAGGAACTGCGGCGAGAGGGAAGACGATGGAAGGGCGGAATGGGATAGGGGCGGGAGTGGGAAGGGCAGAAGAACAGAGGATGAGCAGGTTATGAGAGGGTGGAAAAGAGAAGGAGAAGGGCCGGTACGAGTGAAGGGAGTTTGGGAGTACGATAGGAGAGGGAGTGGGGAGGTGTTGATAGATGGTTATGATAAATGGATAGATTAAAGGAAAATTTATATAAGTAGATAGATGGATGTTTACATTGATTGATAAGCATATACACTGACGGATAGATGGATGCATAAATGCATCCGTCTATCTGATGGATGGAAAGACATATGAGTAGATGGATGGATAGACAGAAGAGTTGATGGACGGATACATTGATAGATAGATTTATATAATGTATATAATGTATATAGATGTATAGATGTATATAATGGTTAGTTTATGTCAAGATAGATGGACAGATATAAGTAGACAGATAGATGGATTCATTGATGGATACATTTGTGCTAGGTGAACAGGTGAATCAGGTTAAAGAATATCTGTCGATTTGCTATTGCATCAACTGGGATTCGATCGGGGACCATTAGGATTATTACGAACGAACTCTCTCCGTTTAGACGGTAGGCCTCCAGTTTGTGTGTACTCACCTAGTTGTGCTTGCGGAGGTTGAGCTCTAGCTCTTTGGTCCCGTCTCTCAACCGTCAATCAACAGGTGTACAGGTTCCTGAGCCTATTGGGCTTTATCATATCTACACTTGAAACTGTGTATGGTGTCAGCCTCCACCACATTACTTCCTAATGCATTCCATTTGTCAACCACTCTGACACTAAAAAAGTTCTTTCTAATATCTCTGCGGCTTGTTTGGGCACTCAGTTTCCACCTGTGTCCCCTAGTGCGTGTGCCCTTTGTGTTAAATAGCCTGTCTTTATACACCCTGTCGATTCCCTTGAGATTCTTGAATGTGGTGATCATGTCCCCCCTAACTCTTCTGTCTTCCAACGAAGTGAGGTTTAATTCCCGTAGTCTCTCCTCATAGCTCATACCTCTCAGCTCGGGTACTAGTCTGGTGGCAAACTTTTGAACCTTTTTCAGTTTAGTCTTAAGCTTGACTAGATATGGACTCCATGCTAGAGCCGCATACTCCAGGATTGGTCTGACATATATGATATATAATGAATGACATAGTTTCCCATTATTGTCACATTTTTTGTTACATGTCTACCATTGTCAAGATCGACAGACATGTCCAGCAATGAGTGTTCATGTGTACCTGTAACTGAACTGACATGTGTACTGTAATTATCTGCGTGTGTCCATTTTAAAGGAACATATTAGTGATTGTTTATTTGTGTAAATTGATTGGAATATGTATGTGGACGCTCGGTTAGTGTTACTGTAATTTATATGGTTAACGTTTGAATGACATAGTTTCCCCTCATTATCACATTTTTTGTGACTATTTCGCTGTTCACTCTCACTCTCTCTGAATCCCGTGGACTAATTGTGCTCACGTGTGTTTGTTTAAGGTACGGTAACCATAGTCATTTTACACAATAATTTGCAACTATTTGCCAAGAAATATTTCTATAGATCATCTAAGTTTCTAATAAGTATTCTTTTTCCTAACATACAAGTCAATCACACAGTACCTAACCTCAGTTAGAAACACTTTTCTTACTATATCTCGCAACGTCTTTTGCATATATATCCTATCTTAAAAAATTAACAATTTAAATTCATAACTGGCAACCCCCTCCCCCCAAAGCCTTCAAGGCCACCAAACATCATTCCTTTCCCTTAACCTCTCCCAAATTATCTTTTGCACCAATACACAACCTAGGGGGCTTTATAGCTGAGTGGACGTCGCTCTCGACTCGTAATCCTAGCTCATTCGATCCCCCGGTGATGGCACAAACGGAAATCAGCAGAGTTTCTATCATACTGATGCCCCTGTTACCTAGCAGTAAATATGTACCTGGGCGTTAGACAGCTGTTACGGACTGCTTCCTGGGGTGTGTGTGTGTGTGGATTTTTTTTTATTACTTAGTAATAATTGATTAATTGACAGTTGAGAGGCGGGCCGAAAGAACAGAGCTCAACCCTCGCAAGCACAACTAGGTGAACAGCAACTAGATAAATACTAACCAACGACGATCTCGTACAATCCACTACACACGCAACCCGTCCCCCCCCCCCAACTCCCTAAATCACTCTACCTAAGTCATTAAAAAATTAAAACAAATCAATTATTACACCAAAAATACTAACTATAAATAAAGGCACCAAATTTGAGACATACAGCAACTCCAGCGTGGTCTAGTTGGAAGAGAACGTGTTCTCATCTGGATAGATTGCGATCGAGCCTGTCGGAATGGTTGTGTAACTGCAGGGCACAAATATTTGTGTGTCTCCTCCTGTAGCTGCCTCTGTTTCGACAGGTTCCCTGGATAGCTGGAATTGACCTGGCCCTTGGAAAGTGGGGAAGGGGTGAAATCCGTTGGGCCCACGGATGGATACCTTGGATCCATGGACCTAGGGCAGGTCTAATCACCTGGGATTCGAACCCACGGTGGGAATAAGGGAGGAGATTTGGGGAGTGGTGGGGGGGGGGGAAAGGATGGTTCCAGGAACCAAACCTCACATAAACCCGGACACACACACACACACACACACACAGACACACACCCTCACCCGAACACTCACAGGGACACTCACACTAACACACACCCATAGACTGTGATAAAGGAGACCATCTGAGGGGACACAGATGGCCTCGTGGACCCACAGGCATAACCGGACACACACTCACCCGGACACTCACAGGGTATCTCACACTCACCCGGACACTCACAGGGATAAACACACACACACACACATACATAGACACAAACTGGAGAGAGACCATCTGGATAACTGGATAAACTGGACAAACTGGATAAGGGAGACCATCTGAGGGGACACAGATGGCCTCCTGGACCGACAGGTATATATCAAAATTTAAATATACATATATATTTATAAATATAACATTTTTAAAAAATAAATATATATATATATATATATATATATATATATATATATATATATATATATATATATATATATATATATATATATATATATATATGTTGTACCTAGTAGCCGGAATGCAGTTCTTGGCCTACTATGCAAGGCCCGATTTGCCTAATAATCCATGTTTTCCAGAATTTCAATATTTTTCAATTTTTTTTCCTTATGAAATGATAAAGCTATTCATTTCATTTTGTATGAGATAATTTGTTTTAAATTTGATTTAAAACTAATGTAGATATATGACCGAACCTAACCAACCCTACCTAACCTAACCTAACCTGTCTTAACCTAACCTAAACTAACATAACTTAATCAATAATTTATGTTCTTAATATAATATAAAATAATTTTTAAAATAAACCAATAGGAAACAATTTATTGAAAATAAAGAAAATCACTCGGCCTATTAGACAAATCGGGCCTTGCATAGTAGGCCGAGAAGTGGGGTAGGGAAGTGGGGTCTGGGGTAGGGAACGTACATAGGTTGGTCAGTGTTGACCTTAGCTAAAGGATTTAAAAATAATTATTAATTATTCTTATCACCCCCCCCCTACCAAATCAATTAAGGTTAATTGTAAAATAATGATTGAGATGGCTGAAGACTTTATCGTAATCAGAAAAAACCTAAATTAAACACATAAAGTAGATTATTGGTCCTGATTTAAGTTAAAGGAAAAGGTGCAAAGGTTGTGGGGGTGGGGGGGTGGACTGGATTTAGAGGTCGGATGAAGAGAGGGAACAGGGGGAGTGGTGCGGGTGAAAAAGGGATGAAGATGGGGGAACAGGGGGTGCGGTACAGATGAAAGAGGGAGGAAGAGCGGGAACAGGGGGAGTGGTGCAGGTGAAACAGGGATAAAGATGGAGGAACAGGGGGAGAGGTTTAGGTAAAACAGAGATTAAGATCGGGGAACAGGTGGAGTGGAGCAGGTGAAACAGGGATGAAGCGGGGGGAACAGGGGGGAGTGGTGCAGGTGAAGTAGGGATGAAGAGGGGGAGAGGTGCAGGTGGAAGAGGGAAGAAGAGGGGGGAACAGGGGAAGTGGTGTAGGTGAAAGAGGGATGATGAAGGGGGGAACAGAGGGAGTGGTGCAGGTGAAACAGGGATGAAGAGGAGGATCAGGGGGAGTGGTGCAGGTGAAACAGGGATGAAAAGGGGGGAACAGGGGGGGGGGGTGTTGCATGTGAAAGAGGGATGAAGATGGGGGAACAAAGGGTTTGGTGCAGGTGAAACAGGGGTGAGGAGGGGGAACAGGGGGGTGTCATGCAGATGAAACAGGTATGTATGAAGAATAGGATCAGGTGGGGAATCGTGCAGGTGAAACAGGGATGACGAGGGGGAACAAGAGGGGGGGGGGGTGGCGGTAAAAGAGGGATGAAGAGGGGGAACAGGGGAAGTGGTGCAGGTGGAAGGGGGATGAAGAGGGGGGAACAGTCGGAGTGGTGCAGGTGAAAGAGGGATGAAGAGGGAGTGAAGGAGGTGAAGGGGGGGAGGAGAGTGTGATGTAGGAGGGAGGACGATGGGAAGTAGTCTTCCCTCCCTGGCGGCGGGAGGGAAGACTACGAGATGGGTAAGAAGGGAAGGAGACTGAATGAAGGGAAGGACAAGCAGCGGGAGAGAGGGAGGGAGGGAAGAAAGTGGGAAGGGCGATAGTGAGAAGCGGCGGAAGTAGTGAGAGAGAAGGGAAGGAACTGCGGCGAGAGGGAAGACGATGGGAAGGGCGGAATGGGATAGGGGCGGGAGTGGGAAGGGCAGAAGAACAGAGGATGAGCAGGGTTATGAGAGGGTGGAAAAGAGAAGGAGAAGGGGCCGGTACGAGTGAAGGGAGTTTGGGAGTACGATAGGAGAGGGAGTGGGGAGGATGTTGATAGATGGTTATGATAAATGGATAGATTAAAGGAAAATTTATATAAGTAGATAGATGGATGTTTACATTGATTGATAAGCATATACACTGACGGATAGATGGATGCATAAATGCATCCGTCTATCTGATGGATGGAAAGACATATGAGTAGATGGATGGATAGACAGAAGAGTTGATGGACGGATACATTGATAGATAGATTTATATAATGTATATAATGTATATAGATGTATAGATGTATATAATGGTTAGTTTATGTCAAGATAGATGGACAGATATAAGTAGACAGATAGATGGATTCATTGATGGATACATTTGTGCTAGGTGAACAGGTGAATCAGGTTAAAGAATATCTGTCGATTTGCTATTGCATCAACTGGGATTCGATCGGGGACCATTAGGATTATTACGAACGAACTCTCTCCGTTTAGACGGTAGGCCTCCAGTTTGTGTGTACTCACCTAGTTGTGCTTGCGGAGGTTGAGCTCTAGCTCTTTGGTCCCGTCTCTCAACCGTCAATCAACAGGTGTACAGGTTCCTGAGCCTATTGGGCTTTATCATATCTACACTTGAAACTGTGTATGGTGTCAGCCTCCACCACATTACTTCCTAATGCATTCCATTTGTCAACCACTCTGACACTAAAAAAGTTCTTTCTAATATCTCTGCGGCTTGTTTGGGCACTCAGTTTCCACCTGTGTCCCCTAGTGCGTGTGCCCTTGTGTTAAATAGCCTGTCTTTATAACCCTGTCGATTCCCTTGAGATTCTTGAATGTGGTGATCATGTCCCCCCTAACTCTTCTGTCTTCCAACGAAGTGAGGTTTAATTCCCGTAGTCTCTCCTCATAGCTCATACCTCTCAGCTCGGGTACTAGTCTGGTGGCAAACTTTTGAACCTTTTTCAGTTTAGTCTTAAGCTTGACTAGATATGGACTCCATGCTAGAGCCGCATACTCCAGGATTGGTCTGACATATATGATATATAATGAATGACATAGTTTCCCATTATTGTCACATTTTTTGTTACATGTCTACCATTGTCAAGATCGACAGACACGTCCAGCTATTAGTGTTCATGTGTACCTGTAACTGAACTGACATGTGTACTGTAATTATCTGCGTGTGTCCATTTTAAAGGAACATATTAGTGATTGTTTATTTGTGTAAATTGATTGGAATATGTATGTGGACGCTCGGTTAGTGTTACTGTAATTTATATGGTTAACGTTTGAATGACATAGTTTCCCCTCATTATCACATTTTTTGTGACTATTTCGCTGTTCACTCTCACTCTCTCTGAATCCCGTGGACTAATTGTGCTCACGTGTGTTTGTTTAAGGTACGGTAACCATAGTCATTTTACACAATAATTTGCAACTATTTGCCAAGAAATATTTCTATAGATCATCTAAGTTTCTAATAAGTATTCTTTTTCCTAACATACAAGTCAATCACACAGTACCTAACCTCAGTTAGAAACACTTTTCTTACTATATCTCGCAACGTCTTTTGCATATATATCCTATCTAAAAATTAACAATTTAAATTCATAATATATATATATATATAGATATAATATATATATATATCTTATATATATATATCTATATATATATATATGTATGTACACATATATTTGCTTTATTTGAACTGTGTTACAAAAAAGGAGTTACATATAGGTTACAAAGATGGTTATCATAGGTTGTCGAGTTCCTCCAGCTCCTCAGATGGCGGGCAGGAACCCTGGATGCAGTGCGCATTTCCCTCTGTATCGCCACGCTGAGGCGCTGGAAAAGAAAGCTGGCAGCTCTAGGGTCCCTTGTTGTTTCAATGAGCCTAGAACCCAGTTCCTTCAAAAAACTGGTAGCACTTTTACCCCAGGCGCCGAGTGTCTCAGAAGCAATGGGGACAAAATTGTAGTGGTGATCAAGTTCTCTATACTTACGGGATTTGGCTGCTTCCCTGTGGGTGGCAGCGCCACCTGGTTGTGCAACACTGAGGTCAATGTAGGTGTTAGCCAGGGTTGATACGCACGTGTAGTCCCATACCAACTGCTTGCCATTCTTCCAGGGGTTCACTGTGATACCATCCGGGCGACCAATAAGAGCATCAGAGTTACGGGGCGTTAGGTAACGAGGCTCTCTCTCGGCTGGGCATCCAGCTGTGGTGAGGCTCCTCTTGATGATGTCGTTAACTTCACTGTGCCTCGAGTGCCATCCTCCCGTGCTTTGGCAGAGTAGGCCATGGTGGCCGTACCTGTCAGCCACCACCTCGCCGCAAATACACCTATATCTGGTGTGGATTGGGGCAGCAAGGCGGAGGGCCACAGCAATTCGGAGGGCGTGTGGTGTGAGACGCGTGCCAGTTGCCGACATTGGGGTTGCTAACAGGAAATCCCCTGCATGAGGGGCTGCTACTGCTGTGAGGCGAGCAATGTCGTGCTGTGTTGATGCAGCACCCAGGCACTCTGCAGCAACTTGTCTACAATGGGGCCATCCCAGCTGGATTGCCTGTGGGCTTTTGGGGATGGTGGTTGAGGTGATGGGCCTGCACGAGAGGCCCACTCTGTGGCACAGCGTGTAAAATTGGGATCATGTACACCTGCCAGCTGATGTAAGTGGGCAGGTAGAATTTCCTTCACAAGGTCGTCGGATGCTGATAAGGAGGACAGGAAGGCTGGAACAGCGATTTGCGTTGCTGTTCGAACTCCGAGGCCCCCAAGTCTTACGGGAAGAGAGGCTTGTTTCCACTGCAGGTCATCAAAGAGAGGTTAAGGGCTTTTTCTAGCATTGATTTCAGTAACCGGTCATACTCACTTAGTTTTTGGCTACTGTAAGATGGTGAACACCTCAGAAAGTAGGTTAACCTGGGGAGGGACAGACATCTGGTGATGAGGTAGAGTGCATCATGAGCATCAATATCCTCAATCCTCCCATCCATCCTCTTAAGGTCGGCGATTTTCTTATCAAGGACCTCATCGATGGCTTTCAACCCCAGGGGAGCTCCTAGGAGTGTGCTGTCTTCAGGTTTAGTTTTATGGATGTTTGGCAGAAGACCCTCTATTCTCTCTACGATGCCCTGGTTGGAACATATTATTTCACATTTAGAAGGGTTCAGGGTGAGGCCTAAAACTGCACCTTGCTCCTGGATTTTTCTGATGTCCTCCAGGAGGGAGTCTTGGGAACCAGCTAGGGTACCATCATCCAAGAACCAGATGTTAAGCTCGCTGGACAGGACCTCTGTGACTTGTTTGATGACTAAGCAGAAAAGGAGAGGAGCAAGGGGGTCACCCTGTTGGACGCCTTCCCGCGAGTCAATTTCATGTTCGCCAAAAAGTAGCTTAAGATCCATACTGTAGCATGAATGTACGAAAGGGTAGAGGGAAGGGAAATGACTATGAACCGCACGGAGTACAGCATCCCTCCGCACCAAATTGAAGGCATTTTTGAAATCTAGCTTGATAAGGGCCTTTTCGTCTGTGATTGGCGCCAGAGGTGGTACCTCACAAACTTTTAATATATATATATATATTATACTATATATATATATATATATAGAATATATATTATTATATATATATTTATATATAATATATATAATATATATATAATATATATATATATATATAATATATTATATATATATATATATATATATATTATTAATATGACCGAAAAAGTAAGATTAGTAATTCTAACACGAATTTTCTCGATTTCCTTATGTTTCTTTTTACTGTTGATGGTAAATGAAAAAACTATTCTCCAAAATTCATTTTTATTTCTAGTCTTACGCGACACTTGAGCGCATTTCGTAAAACTTATTACATTTTCAAAGACTTTAGTTTACACACACACAACTATAACTGAACAGCATTGGCTCTTTTATACCTGCATTTGAGTGAGGTGATGTAATACAATAGTTTTGGATGAGGTGAAAACAAACTTTCAACAAAACACAGAACACGGAACAATGGGTATAAGCTAAAGGGAAGAATAGATCTGTAACTGCAGACGGTCTATTGGCCCATATTTCTTGATGCTTCTATATTGGAGCGGAGTCTTGAAGTGGGTAGAATATAGTTGTGCATTAATTGGTTGTTGATTGATGGTGTTGACTTCTTGATGTGTAGTGCCTCGCAGATGTCAAGCCGCCTGCTGTCGCTGTATCTATCAATGATTTCTGTGTTGTTTGCTAAGATTTCTCTGGTGATGGTTTGGTTGTGGGAAGAGATTATATGTTCCTTAATGGAGCCCTGTTGCTTATGCATCGTTAAACGCCTGGAAAGAGATGTTGTTGTCTTGCCTATATGCTGAGTTTTTTTAGGCTTACAGTCCCCAAGAGGGCATTTGAAGGCATAGACGACGTTGGTCTCTTTTAAAGCGTTCTGCTCAGTGTCTGGAGAGTTTCTCATGAGTAGGCTGGCCGTTTTCTTGGTATTATAGTAAATCGTCAGTTGTATTTTCTGATTTTTGTCTGTAGGGATAACATTTCTATTAACAATATCTTTCAGGACCCTTTCCTCCATTTTATGAGCTGTGGAAAAGAAGTTCCTGTAAAATAGTCTAATAGGGGTATAGGTGTTGTATTAGTTGTCTCTTCAGAGGTTGCATGGCGTTTCACTTTCCTTCTTATGATGGCAGCGATAAATCATCATAAGAAGAAAGTGGTTGGTTAAATACCCCAGAATTCCTACCTCTCTTTTTATGGCTTTGAAGTATAGTGTAGTGGATACAGCGTGCAACTGCTACCTTGTTGGCCAGTGTTCGAGTCCCCTGGTGGGTTGAGTGTCTAAAAAGGTATAAACTTCAGCTAGTGGAACAGGCTAGTCTGTGCATTAAGCATTTGGCACTGAGTTTTCCCATATAACAGGGCTCGATGAAAGAGCACCAGGGGTCCCACACTATCTCATTGCCTGGGAGAGGATTGGAGTTCTGGTTGGTTAAATACCCCAGAATTCTTACCTCTCTTTTTATGGCTTTGAAGTATAGTGTAGTGGATACAGCGTGCAACTGCCACCTTGTTGGCCAGTTTTCGAGTCCCCTGGTGGTTGATGTCTAAAAAGTTATAAACTTCAGCTAGTGGAACAGGCTAGTCTGTGCATTAAGCATTTGGCACTGAGTTTTCCCATATAACAGGGCTCGATGAAAAAGCACTGGGGGTCCCACACTATCTCATTGCCTGGGAGAGGATTGGAGTTCTGGTTGATTAAATGCCCCAGAATTCCTACCTCACTTTTTATGGCTTTGAAGTATAGTGTAGTGGATACAGCGTGCAACTGCCACCTTGTTGGCCAGTGTTCGAGTCCCCTGGTGGGTTGAGTGTCTAAAAAGTTATATATATATATATATGTGGAAAATCCACAGAGAAAAATGAAAGGCGGTAACGTTTCGACTCGTTAAAGCCTTTGTCAAACCAGACTGACAAGAGGAGAAGGGAAGGGGGAGGATATATAGGCCGACACCTGACCAACCCAACCCTAGGGAAAGAATTAACCAGAGACAGGTAAAGCTTAGCTTGGAATGGTCAAAGAGGATTAAGCGGTCAGAGAAAAAGGATGAAAGATTAAAGAAAAGCCTCATGAACACGCAATAAATGAATATATAAATATAAAATTATAATGAGACTTTGTAAGCCTCTCTAACAGTTAGAGTTTTTTCTTAAACTGTTGTGCAATATTATAACTTAAAAATGGATCAAGTTTGTACATTCCAGTACTAACATTAAGAAGATTTGGACACTGACTGATTAGAGCAGACTCAATCAAATTCCGTTCCACGAAATCCCCACAATTGGTAATGCTTTTTGCACCATTCCAGTTAATATTGTGATCGCATAAATTCGTATGTAGATACAATGCATTAGACGTTTGGGCAGTTCTAATACTATAAGCATGTTGTGACAACCGCAATTGTAAGGACTTTCCTGTTTGTCCAAGGTACACAGAATCACAATCATTGCAGGGAATTGAATACACGCAACCTGCTGTATCAGGGGAGTTTTTTATTAAATTGGATTTGATCGTACTATTAGTGAACACCAAATTTATATTAAGTTTCTTAAAAATCAAAGACAATTTTTCAAGTCCACTCGCATAAGGTACAACCAATGAGTTAATAATTTCTGGTTTCGCCTTAGGGATGTGATTATAAAACGTACGCTTGGCTTGTTCAAACGAGAAATCCAAAAACCTCTTAGGATATTGTAAACTCTTCCCGATTTCATATATTATAGCAATCTCTTCATCAAAAAACTCAGGGCTGCATACCCTCAAAGCTCGTAGAAACATTCCTGAAAATACTGCCTGTTTAACTTTACTATGATGATTCGAATAAAAATGAACATACGACCCCACGTTGGTAGGTTTCCTATACACATTAAATTTGAACTTTCTAGTGACTCTATGAATCATAATGTCCAAAAACGGAAGCATACCATTCACCTCAGTCTCACAAGTGAATTTTATTGAAGGTACCAAAGAATTGAGTTCATTAAGAAAAACTATATGGTCTTTGTCACACGGCCATAAACACAAAATATCATCAACATACCTAAACCAAACTACATTAGCCGGGATAATACTGGATAAGATTTTTGTTTCGAAGAATTCCATATACAAATTACTTAAAACGGGGAAAGAGGATTGCCCATCGCCATTCCAAATGTTTGTTTGAAAAATTTTCCATTAAAACTAAAATAATTGTCTTTTATACACAATTTGATAAGTTCTAATACTTTATTGGTCTGCAAGCTCAAATTATATTTAGGCAGTTCCTCACGTAGAAATTCTAACAGGTCATCAACGGGTACTTTAGTGAATAAAGAGGTCACATCGAAACTTATTAGTTTAAAATCAAAATTTAAATTCAGTGTGGATAGCTTATTAACTAAGTCCACATTGTTTGTCAAGTGTGAGTTGGAAATAGTACCAACTATAGGGGACAAAACCTTGACTAACCACTTAGAAAGTTTATAAGCCGCCGAACCAATTGAACTAATAATCGGCCTTGCCGGATTATTTGGCTTATGAGTTTTTATAAGACCATACATGTAAGGAAGAGAGGGGGATCGACTTGTTAGCCTAGATATCAACTCTTTATCACCTTTACACACAGTTTTAAGAGATTTGTTAAAATGTGCAATCACTTTTTCAGTAGGATCTCTATTAATCAATAGATAAGTATCCCTGTCTTCCAGGAGTAACTCCATTTTTCGGACATAGTCATCTTTATTCATAATAACTACTGCATTTGACTTATCAGCCTTGGTAATATGTAATGAACTATCTTTTTTGAGATTTTTGAACGCATGAACAAATCGACTTGGACAGTTAGGAACAGAATTGTTAAGTAAAACACCATACATCAACCCTTTGCACACATTAATATCTTCAACTGAGACATTACTATACTTTTCAAGATTGCAGAAACCTTTGGCAATATCTACATAATTGACTGTTCCATTAGATGTGGCAAAGCTCAGACCATATCCTAATGCAGTAATCGTGTCATTATCAAGCTGTCTATCTGAGAGGTTTATAACAAACTCCTGGTTAGAGTGTTTATTCCAGTCACTTCGTTGAATAAGGTTCTTTAATTTGAAATCAAGTTTAGTACTCACCTTTCTGCAGGTAGACCTCAGAGTAGTATAACAGTAATCCATCAAACAACGGTTCCACTCAGGCGGAATGGCTTGGAGAAAAGCGTACTTACATTTATTCACCACTTTAAAACATTCACGAACTTCAAATTTAAGTAAATCGATGTTTTTTATAAGCACTATGCGGGGTATCTCATCAAACGGCTGATCTGACAATTTAAGAACGCTGTTGGGTAATAATGAACGGGGAAGCACTTGTTCACTGAGGCATTTTCGAAGAAAGCGAAGACGAAGTTTTAGGGAATGAGATTTCACTAAAGCAGAACGCAGTTTAGTAACAAAAGGTTTAGGGGAAGGGTAGAGAGAGGAGAAGGCTAGAAACTGGCACGTGGTATCCATTAATGCAATTGACGATCACAAAACACTGATCATTTTATGCGGAAAATCCACAGAGAAAAATGAAAGGAGGTAACGTTTCGACTCGTTAAAGCCTTTGTCAAACCAGACTGACAAGAGGAGAAGGGAAGGGGGAGGATATATAGGCCGACACCTGACCAACCCAACCCTAGGGAAAGAATTAACCAGAGACAGGTAAAGCTTAGCTTGGAATGGTCAAAGAGGATTAAGCGGTCAGAGAAAAAGGATGAAAGATTAAAGAAAAGCCTCATGAACACGCAATAAATGAATATATAAATATAAAATTATAATGAGACTTTGTAAGCCTCTCTAACAGTTAGAGTTTTTTCTTAAACTGTTGTGCAATATTATAACTTAAAAATGGATCAAGTTTGTACATTCCAGTACTAACATTAAGAAGATTTGGACACTGACTGATTAGAGCAGACTCAAAAATTCCGTTCCACGAAATCCCCACAATTGGTAATGCTTTTTGCACCATTCCAGTTAATATTGTGATCGCATAAATTCGTATGTAGATACAATGCATTAGACGTTTGGGCAGTTCTAATACTATAAGCATGTTGTGACAACCGCAATTGTAAGGACTTTCCTGTTTGTCCAAGGTACACAGAATCACAATCATTGCAGGGAATTGAATACACGCAACCTGCTGTATCAGGGGAGTTTTTTATTAAATTGGATTTGATCGTACTATTAGTGAACACCAAATTTATATTAAGTTTCTTAAAAATCAAAGACAATTTTTCAAGTCCACTCGCATAAGGTACAACCAATGAGTTAATAATTTCTGGTTTCGCCTTAGGGATGTGATTATAAAACGTACGCTTGGCTTGTTCAAACGAGAAATCCAAAAACCTCTTAGGATATTGTAAACTCTTCCCGATTTCATATGTTATAGCAATCTCTTCATCAAAAAACTCAGGGCTGCATACCCTCAAAGCTCGTAGAAAAATTCCTGAAAATACTGCCTGTTTAACTTTACTATGATGATTCGAATAAAAATGAACATACGACCCCACGTTGGTAGGTTTCCTATACACATTAAATTTGAACTTTCTAGTGACTCTATGAATCATAATGTCCAAAAACGGAAGCATACCATTCACACATACCATCTTTGACCATTCCAAGCTAAGCTTTACCTGTCTCTGGTTAATTCTTTCCCTAGGGTTGGGTTGGTCAGGTGTCGGCCTATATATCCTCCCCCTTCCCTTCTCCTCTTGTCAGTCTGGTTTGACAAAGGCTTTAACGAGTCGAAACGTTACCTCCTTTCATTTTTCTCTGTGGATTTTCCGCATAAAATGATCAGTGTTTTGTGATCGTCAATTGCATTAATGGATACCACGTGCCAGTTTCTAGCCTTCTCTCTCTACCCTTCCCTTAAACCTTTTGTTACTAAACTGCGTTCTGCTTTAGTGAAATCTCATTCCCTAAAACTTCGTCTTCGCTTTCTTCGAAAATGCCTCAGTGAACAAGTGCTTCCCCGTTCATTATTACCCAACAGCGTTCTTAAATTGTCAGATCAGCCGTTTGATGAGATACCCCGCATAGTGCTTATGAAAAACATCGATTTACTTAAATTTGAAGTTCGTGAATGTTTTAAAGTGGTGAATAAATGTAAGTACGCTTTTCTCCAAGCCATTCCGCCTGAGTGGAACCGTTGTTTGATGGATTACTGTTATACTACTCTGAGGTCTACCTGCAGAAAGGTGAGTACTAAACTTGATTTCAAATTAAAGAACCTTATTCAACGAAGTGACTGGAATAAACACTCTAACCAGGAGTTTGTTATAAACCTCTCAGATAGACAGCTTGATAATGACACGATTACTGCATTAGGATATGGTCTGAGCTTTGCCACATCTAATGGAACAGTCAATTATGTAGATATTGCCAAAGGTTTCTGCAATCTTGAAAAGTATAGTAATGTCTCAGTTGAAGATATTAATGTGTGCAAAGGGATGATGTATGGTGTTTTACTTAACAATTCTGTTCCTAACTGTCCAAGTCGATTTGTTCATGCGTTCAAAAATCTCAAAAAAGATAGTTCATTACATATTACCAAGGCTGATAAGTCAAATGCAGTAGTTATTATGAATAAAGATGACTATGTCCGAAAAATGGAGTTACTCCTGGAAGACAGGGATACTTACCTATTGATTAATAGAGATCCTACTGAAAAAGTGATTGCACATTTTAACAAATCTCTTAAGGCTGTGTGTAAAGGTGATAAAGAGTTGATATCTAGGCTAACAAGTCGATCCCCCTCTCTTCCTAACATGTATGGTCTTATAAAAACTCATATGCCAAATAATCCGGCAAGGCCGATTATTAGTTCAATTGGTTCGGCGGCTTATAAACTTTCTAAGTGGTTAGTCAAGGTTTTGTCCCCTATAGTTGGTACTATTTCCAACTCACACTTGACAAACAATGTGGACTTAGTTAATAAGCTATCCACACTGAATTTAAATTTTGATTTTAAACTAATAAGTTTCGATGTGACCTCTTTATTCACTAAAGTACCCGTTGATGACATGTTAGAATTTCTACGTGAGGAACTGCCTAAATATAATTTGAGCTTGCAGACCAATAAAGTATTAGAACTTATCAAATTGTGTATAAAAGACAATTATTTTAGTTTTAATGGAAAATTTTCAAACAAACATTTGGAATGGCGATGGGCAATCCTCTTTCCCCCGTTTTAAGTAATTTGTATATGGAATTCTTCGAAACAAAAATCTTATCCAGTATTATCCCGGCTAATGTAGTTTGGTTTAGGTATGTTGACGATATTTTTGTGGCTTATGGCCGTGTGACAAAGACCATATAGTTTTTCTTATGAACTCAATTCTTTGGTACTTAATAAAATTCACTTGGGTGAGACTGAGGTGAATGGTATGCTTCCGTTTTTGGACATTATGATTCATAGAGTCACTAGAAAGTTCAAATTTAAAGTGTATAGGAAACCTACCAACGTGGGGTCGTATGTTCATTTATATTCAAATCATCATAGTAAAGTTAAACCAGGCAGTATTTTCAGGAATGTTTCTACGAGCTTTGAGGGTATGCAGCCCTGAGTTTTTTGATGAAGAGATTGCTATAATATATGAAATCGGGAAGAGTTTACAATATCCTAAGAGGTTTTTAGATTTCTCGTTTGAACAAGCCAAGCGTACGTT
>WNGS01071792.1:0-20798 GCA_020271785.1 Procambarus virginalis | reverse complement strand
CAGTGTACCAAGTGCAACCTACAGGAAGTGGTACGCAGGATAAGAAGTGTGTACATTTATTAGTTTAGTATTCATTATAGAAGGTCACAGTGGTGACTATTTCACCCGTTTTACATTGGGTTTTCGTACCCAAGGTTACAATGTTGGCAGTAGTCATAGCCAATGTTACAATGGCAGCAGTAGTGGTTGTCAATGTTACACCATAACATGGCATTTATTCACATTAAATTCCATTTGCCAAGTGTTGCTCCAAATACTTATTTTGTCCAGGTCTTCTTGAAGGGCATGACAATCATCTAGGTTTCTTATCTTCCCTATTATCTTAGCATCATCAGCAAACATGTTCATGTAATTCTGTATTCCCACTGGTAGATCGTTTATGTAGACAATGAACATTACTGGTGCAAGAACTGAACCCTGAGGTACTCCACTCGTGACATTCCTCCAATCCGATACCTTGCCTCTGATTATGGCCCTCATTTTTCTGTCAGTTAGGAAATTTTTCATCCATGTTAGTAGCTTACCTGTCACTCCTCCAATATGTTCCAGTTTCCAGAACAACCTCTTATGGGGAACTCTGTCGAAAGCCTTTTTTAGGTCCAGATAGATGCAGTCAACCCAACCATCTCTTTCTTGTAAAATCTCTGTGGCTCGATCATAAAAACTGAGCAAGTTCGTTACACAGGATCTTCCAGATCGAAAACCATACTGTCTGTCTGATATATATCGTTTTCCTCGAGGTGTTCTACCCATTTAGTTTTAATTATTTTTCCAATATTTTGACTATTACACTTGTCAATGATACAGGTCTATAATTAAGGGGGTCTTCCCTGTTTCCACTTTTGTAGATTGGAACTATGTTAGCCTTTTTCCACACATCAGCTACAGCTCCTGTAAACAGGGATGCCTGAAAAATCAGTTGAAGTGGAATACTGAGCTCAGGTGCACATTCTCTCAGAACCCATGGTGAAACTCCATCTGGACCAACTGCTTTGTTCTTATCTAGCTCCTTTAGCATTTTTTCCACTTCGTCTCTAGACACCTCTATGTGCTCTATGTTGTTCTCTGGAATTCTTATTGTGTCTGGTTCCCTAAAGATTTCATTTTGTACAAACACACTTTGGAACTTTTCGTTTAGTGTTTCACACATTTCCTTTTCATCTTCCGTGAATCTATTTCCCATTTTCAACCTCTGAATATTATCCTTTACCTGCAATTTGTTGTTTATGAATTTATAGAATAGACCTGGTTCTGTTTTACATTTGTCTGCAATCCCTTTTTCAAAATTTCTTTCTGCCTCTCTCCTCACTGCCGTGTAGTTGTTTCTCGCATCTTTGTATCGCTGGTATGTTTGGGGGTTCGGCCTCTTCCTGTATTGATTCCATTTTTGTGTCTTTTGGTCTCTAGCCCTCTCGCAATTTCTATTGAACCAATCCTGTTTTCTAGTTCTGCATCTCTGTTTTGGTATAAATTTTTTTGTGCCTTTATCATATATTTCACAAAACTTGACATACATCTCATTCACTTCCTTGCCTAGCATCAAGTCTGTCCAATTATACTCACTAAAAAAAATTCTAAGGTCACCATAATGTCCTCTCCTGAAGTCTGGTTTTTCAACTGCTTCAACCTCCTTATTTTCTTCCAGATTATAACGCATTGCATACTTTATTCCCAAAAAGACATGGTCACTTTTACCCAAGGGAGGAAGGTACTGAATGTCAAATATCTCTTCCTCCTTCCTGGTAAATATCAAATCTAGCATGGAGGGAACGTCCCCTTCCCTCATCCTCGTAGCTTCTTTAACATGTTGATACAAGAATGTTTCCAGGATGAGGTCTACAAATCTACAGGTCCAAAAATCTTCTGTTTTAGCTTCATATGCTTCCCAGTCTATGGATTTCAAGTTGAAGTCACCGACTATCAACAGTCGTGATCTATCGTTATCCGCTCTCGCTATAATCTCTCTCATTATTGTTATAAGACCTTCTCGTTTACTATCTAGCTCCTCCTTTGACCATGTGCTGCTTGGCGGTGGACTATATGCATTTATTATCATTAGTTTATCATCCTCATGGCAGATCTCTAGTGCTATTATGTCAACTTCTTGTGGATTGGCAGTCATTATTTCCTTCACCTTTAGGTGTTCTTTTACCAGCACAGCAACGCCACCGCCTTTCCTAATTTTTCTGTCCCGTCTCCAAATTGAGTAGCCCCTTGGGAATATGACCTCATTTAAAATAACATCTTCAAGTTTTGTCTCCGTGAGTGCAACAATGTCTGGTGTCTGCAGCTGTATTACATCACTTAACTCCAGTATCTTCGATCTCACTCCATCTATGTTGGTGTATGCAATCTTCAGGAACTTATTCCCCCTCTCCTTATTCTTCACTCCTCCTCTCTCTAATGATTTTGTTGGTTTGCCTTTATGTACCACTTTACTGGTTTGCCTACCCCTAACACTTTGTAGAAAAAAGAATTGATTTCTTCTTCATTCCTGTTCTCATTTAAACGTTTTGCCTCGGCGAGGTTCAGTTTCAGCTTCTCTCTGTCTTCTTTTGAAAGATCTCGTCTTAACGACCACCCTTTCCCATCCTCATCACTTTGCAATTTTCTAGCATTCCTTAGTACTTCTTCCATCTGTTTGGCACCGTTTAGGGTGATCCTCAAAGGTCGATCTTTCCCTTTTACGTACCTGCCTATTCTCCTGTAGTCGCACACATTCTCTATGGTAGTGAGACCTTCTACGAGGCCAACAATTTTATCTACTACTTTAGCTTCTTCGACAGCTCTTTCTGACCTAGATGTTATCTCCTTTTCTTTGCAACCAAAAATTATCAGGGACTTACTCCGATCAACTGTGTTTTGCACCAACTTCGGGTTAGATGCCAATTCTTTCCTCACTTCCAGCCTAATGTTTGTTTTATCTTGGTTGCTGCAGTGTTTGACTTCCTTTACAGCTTCTTCAATTCTTTCCTTCTCCTTGGCCACTTGTGCATAGGTGAGTTGCATATCTTTCTTGCACTGTTCTATACCCTGTGTAACTTCCTCCATCTGTGCTGACAAAAGCTGTTTCTCCTGTTGAATTTCCTTGCCTAACCTATTGTAGTCATTTATGCTTAAATTTACTTTAACTTCTTCCAAAGCTATTTTTAAGAGTTTATTTTCTTCTTCCATGTCTTTGCACTTTGTTTCCAATTTATTCTTATCCTTGCAAGTCTTTCACTATATCCTCAAGACATAAAACTTTGCTATTCCAATGGTCATTACTTTCTTTCAATTTACGAATTATTTCTACATGAGAGTTCACTATAGTATCTAATTTTACCAACTTGTTATGTAGACTGCTAATATCAATGCTTTCTTCATTGAATCCTTTCAAAATCAAGCTCTGTTTTGCTTTTCCACTTGCCAGTGGCCATCTTGAATGTTCTCTGCACTGTAAACACTAGGGCAACTTTTTCTCATCCGATTTTTCACTTCCCTTAGCACATTCCTGTTATCTCACCTATTTTTCAAGAGCACTATACCTTTATGTTCTCTGGGACACCACTCACTATCATCAACCTGTACTACCCAGGTTGATGTGTGTGTGTGTGTGTTGTACTTACCTAAGTGCCTAAGTGTAATTACCTAAGTGTAGTTACAGGATGAGAGCTACGCTCGTGGTGTCCCGTCTTCCCAGCACTCTTTGTCATATAACGCTTTGAAACTACTGACGGTCTTGGCCTCCACCACCTTCTCCCCCAACTTGTTCCAACCGTCTACCACTCTGTTTGCGAAAGTGAATTTTCTTATATTTCTTCGGCATCTGTGTTTAGCCAGTTTATATCTATGACCTCTTGTTCTTGAAGTTCCAGGTCTCAGGAAATCTTTCCTGTCGATTTTATCAATTCCTGTTACTATTTTGTATGTAGTGATCATATCACCTCTTTTTCTTCTGTCTTCTAGTTTTGGCATATTTAATGCTTCTAACCTTTCCTCGTAGCTCTTACCCTTCAGTTCTGGGAGCCACTTAGTAGCATGTCTTTGCACCTTTTCCAGTTGTTGATGTGCTTCTTAAGATATGGGCACCAAACAACAGCTGCATATTCTAGCTTTGGCCTAACAAAAGTCATGAACAATTTCTTTAGTATGTGTGTGTGTGTGTGTGTGTACTCACCTATATGTGTCTGCAGGATCGAGCATTGACTCTTGGATCCTGCCTTTCGAGCATCATTTGTTTACAGCAATGACTCCTGTCCCATTTCCCTATCATACCTGGTTTTAAAATTATGAATAGTATTTGCTTCCACAACCTGTTCCTTAAGTGCATTCCATTTTCCCACTACTCTCACGCTAAAAGAAAACTTCCTAACATCTCTGTGACTCATCTGAGTTTCCAACTTCCATCCATGTCCCCTCGTTCTGTTACTATTCCGTGTGAACATTTCGTCTATGTCCACTCTGTCAATCCCTCTGAGTATTTTATACGTTCCTATCATGTCCCCCCTCTCCCTTCTTCTTTCTAGTGTCGTAAGGCACAGTTCCCTCAGGCGCTCCTCATACCCCATCCCTCGTAGCTCTGGGACGAGTCTCGTTGCAAACCTCTGAACCTTTTCCAGTTTCATTATATGCTTCTTCAGATGGGGACTCCATGATGAGGCGGCATACTCTAAGACTGGCCTCACGTAGGCAGTGTAAAGCGCCCTAAATGCCTCCTTACTTAGGTTTCTGAATGATGTTCTAACTTTTGCCAGTGTAGAGTACGCTGCTGTCGTTATCCTATTTATATGTGCCTCAGGAGATAGATTAGGTGTTACGTCCACACCCAGGTCTCTTTCGCGCGTCGTCACAGGTAGGCTGTTCCCCTTCATTGTGTACTGTCCCTTTGGTCTCCTATCTCCTAGTCCCATTTCCATAACTTTACATTTGCTCGTGTTGAATTCCAGTAGCCATTTCTCTGACCATCTCTGCAACCTGTTCAGGTCCTCTTGGAGGATCCTGCAATCCTCATCTGTCACAACTCTTCTCATCAACTTTGCGTCATCCGCAAACATCGACATGTAGGACTCTACACCCGTAAACATATCGTTAACATATACAAGAAATAGAATTGGTCCCAGCACCGATCCTTGTGGTACTCCACTTGTTACTGTTCGCCAGTCCGACTTCTCGCCCCTTACCGTAACTCTTTGGCTCCTTCCTGTTAGGTAGTTCCTTATCCATGCTAGGACCTTTCCCCCCACCCCCGCCTGCCTCTCGAGTTTGAACAGCAGTCTCATGTGCGGTACTGTATCAAAGGCTTTTTGGCAGTCCAGAAATATGCAGTCTGCCCAACCATCTCTGTCCTGTCTTATCCTCGTTATTTTATCATAGAATTCCAGAAGGTTTGTTAGGCACGATTTCCCTGTCCAGAACCCATGTTGATGTTTGTTCACAAACCTAACGTTCTCCAGGTGTGCAACCAGTCGTAGCCTAATTATTCTTTCCAGTATTTTACAGGGGATGCTTGTCAGTGATACAGGTCTATAGTTAAGTGCCTCCTCCCTATCGCCTTTCTTGAAGATCGGCACGACATTTGCCTTCTTCCAGCAACTGGGCAATTCTCCCGACATAAGTGACTCATTAAAGATCATTGCCAGAGGCACGCTGAGGGCCTGCGCTGCTTCTTTTAGTATCCACGGTGATACTTTGTCTGGTCCTACTGCTTTAGATGCATCTAGAGTTGTCAACTGTTTCATTACCTCCTCTGCTGTCACCTCTATATCTGATAGTCTTTCATCTAGGGTAACCCCTTCCAACAATGGGAGCTGCTCAGGCTCGGTAGTGAACACTCCATGGAAACTGGCATTCAGTGCCTCACAGATTTCCTTGTCGCTTTCAGTATATGCCCCCTCTGCCTTCCTTAGTCTTGTCACTTGGTCGTTCACCGACATTTTTCTTCTTATATGACTGTGTAGTAGCTTAGGTTGTTTTTTCGCTTTGATTGCAATATCGTTCTCATAGTCCCTTTCCGATGTTTGTCTTATGTTAATGTAATCGTTCCTAGCTCTGTTGCATCTGATCCTGTTGTCCTCTGTCTTCTGTACTTCCTCCACTCCCGCCTGCTGGCCATTTTTGCTTCCTGACACTGTCTATTAAACCAAGGGTTATTATATTCCTTCTTATTTTTTCCCTTTACTGTTGGTATAAATCTCTCTTCGGCCTCTTGGCATTTCTGTATGACTAGGTCCATCATATCTTGGACTGTTTTTCCTCTAATTTCTTCCTCCCACTGCACTTCTCCCAGATAGTCCCTTATCCTCCTATAGTCCCCTTTCCTGTAGTCAACTCTCCTTTCCCAGATCTCTTGTCCCATGGTCATAAGTTTGAATTCCATCATGTAGTCAAAGACTAGGACACAATGGTCACTGGCCCCTAGAGGTATTTCATGCTCCAAATTCTCGATATCTTCTATGTTCTGGGTGAAAATCAGGTCTAATAGGCTCGGTGCATCTCCTCCTCTTTCCCTTGTGTCTTCCTTCACATGCTGTGTTAGGAAATTCCTGTCTATAACATCTACTAATTTTGCTCCCCACGTTTCATCCCCTCCATGGGAATTCCTTGATTCCCAATTTATCTCTCCATGATTTAGGTCCCCCATGATCAGCAGCTTCGCTCTCATTCTGTGGGCTAGTGTTGCTGCCTTCTGCAGTTCATCTATGCATACCTTGTTGTTGTCATCATACTTCTGCCTGGGTCTTCTACTGTTTGGTGGGAAATTGTAGATTACCAAGATCACAATCTTCCTCTCATCTACTGTCAGAGTTCCATGTATGAAGCTTGTGCTCTCATTGGTAACCCGATTTCCCAGGTCTTCAAACTTCCATTTCCGCTTTGTGTGTGTGTACTCACCTAGTTGTGCTTGCGGGAGTTGAGCTCTGGCTCTTTGGTCCCGCCTCTCAGCCGTCAATCAACAGGTGTACAGGTTCCTGAGCCTATTGGGCTCTATCATATCTACACTTGAAACTGTGTATGGAGTCATCCTCCACCACATTACTTCCTAATGCATTCCATTTGTCAACCACTCTGACACTAAAAAAGTTCTTTCTAATATCTCTGTGGCTCATTTGGGCACTCAGTTTCCACCTGTGTCCCCTAGTGCGTGTGCCCCTTGTGTTAAACAGCCTGTCTCTATCAACCCTGTCGATTCCCCTGAGAATCTTGAATGTGGTGATCATGTCCCCCTTAACTCTTCTGTCTTCCAACGAAGTGAGGTTTAATTCCTGCAGTCGCTCCTCGTAGCTCATACCTCTCAGCTCGGGTACTAGTCTGGTGGCAAACCTTTGAACCTTTTCCAGTTTAGTCTTATGCTTGACTAGATAGGGACTCCATGCTGGAGCCGCATACTCCAGGATTGGTCTGACATATGTGGTATATAATGTTCTGAAAGATTCCTTACACAAGTTTCTAAAGGCCGTTCTTATGTTAGCCAACCTGGCATATGCTGCTGATGTTATCCTCTTGATATGAGCTTCAGGGGACAGGTCTGGCGTGATATCAACCCCCAGGTCTTTCTCTCTCTCTGACTCTTGAAGTATTTCATCTCCCAAATGATACCTTGTATCTGGTCTCCTGCTTCCTACCCCTATCTTCATTACATTACATTTGCTTGGGTTAAACTCTAACAGCCATTTGTTCGACCATTCCTGCAGCTTGTCCAGGTCTTCTTGAAGTCTCAAGCTGTCCTCCTCTGTCTTAATCCTTCTCATAATTTTGGCGTCGTCAGCAAACATTGAGAGGAATGAGTCTATACCCTCTGGGAGATCATTTACGTATATCAGAAACAGGATAGGTCCAAGTACAGAGCCCTGTGGGACTCCACTGGTGACTTCACGCCAGTCTGAGGTCTCACCCCTCACTGTAACTCTCTGCTTCCTATTGCTTAGGTACTCCCTTATCCACTGGAGCGCCCTACCTTTACTCCTGCCTGTTTCTCCAGCTTATGCATCAACCTTTTATGGGGTACTGTGTCAAAGGCTTTCCGACAGTCCAAAAAAATGCAGTCCGCCCACCCTTCTCTTTCTTGCTTAATTCTTGTCACCTGATCGTAGAATTCTATCAAGCCTGTAAGGCAAGATTTACCCTCCCTGAACCCATGTTGATGGGTTGTCACGAAGTCTCTTCTCTCTAAATGTGTTACTAGGTTTTTTCTCACAATCTTCTCCATCACCTGTATGTATGTATGTATGTATGTGTGTATGTATGTATGTATGTATGTATGTATGTATATATATATAATATTTATTTATTTATTTATTTTTTTTATACATAAAATGGTACCTCTCTTAATACACAGTTAATATACAGTGGTACCTTCGGAGCCTGTGTCGTCTGTGCGGCGCAGTGATCGCTCTGTTTGTCGGCTGGCTTCTCGTAAGGGGAGCCGGTCCTTTCGCGGTTCACCCCATTGACAAGGCGATGGGGGCGGGGTAGGCTCGCGCTGTTTGCTCACCCTTGGTCCCATGATTCACGGGTTTTTCGGGTTGTGTCGTCTGGCCTATGGTGGCGTTGGATGGCTTCTCCTCCTTCTGGAGGGTTCTGGGCTGGCGGGGCAGGCTGCTCCCTGCGCTTCGTCAGGTTATCTCAGAGTGGGTGCGCTTGGGTGTGGGTTTGGTCGAAATGACCCTGTCCTTCAGGTGGGTTCCCGCCTGTTTCCAGTGCCGAAACGAGACTGTGCGGATCTGAGGTTCATTCTGGACTTGTCCCCTCTGAACCCCTGGATTCCTTGCCACTTCTTTCGGAGGACCACTCTGTCTCGGGTCCGGTTTCTTTTTGAGCCAGGTGCCTGGATGGTGTCCCTGAACCTCAAGGAAGCGTATTCGTTTATATTCGTATGGGGTTCAGAGACTAGTTAGGTTTCGTGGTGGGGAGTCAGGCTTACCACTTTCGTTGCCTTCCTTTTGGCTTGAATCTGGCATGCATCTTATCTGGATTGTTTTGACCCGTCTGTGTATGCTTCTGTGTTTGCTGGCCTACCTTGATGACTGGCTGGTATGGGCTCCCAGTCAGTCTGCTTGTCTGCTCACCAGGGTGTGGTTCTTTCCCAGCTTGCCGGGTTCGGGTTCCTGGTGAACTGGGGGAAGTCCCATCTGGTTCTGTCCCAAGTTTGGTCCTGGTTGGGTCCTGTTTGAGACTCTGACCACTTCCATGTCTCTCCCTCCAGAGGCGTTGCTGCAGCTGTGGTCCCGCCTTCAGCTATTTATGGGGGGTCCTGGGTCAGTTGTGTGGGGGGTTTGAACTTCGCAGTGATGGTCAACCCACTGGGTCGGGTTCTTCTTCGGCGTCTGTTCTAGTTCCTTCGGAATGCGGGGGTTTCCTCCGGCGCAGGGGTTTCTGCTCTTTTGGTCCTGGTAGTCGGTTTGTGCGGTTGCAGCCTTCTCCTTCTTTTCTGGCGGAGAATGCTTTGGAATGCGGAGAATCTGGTTGCTTTCCAGACGAATCCTTGGGTCATTGATGCTTGGTTGGTCAGGCCGGGGGTGCATCGTGTGTTGTGTCCGGTTCCTGCTGTTTGCCGTTACTTGCGTGCCTTGGCTTCTGTGGCCAGGGATGCAATTTAGGTTGATTCGGTTTCCCATGTTCTCTGTACCTGGGCTTGTGTCTCCCAGGTTGTCTGCAGGACTATTAAGTCTAGCTAGCCTGTGGTCTGTCCTTATGCCCATGACATTGGGAAGTTTGCTGCTTTTGCTACAGTATTTGGCAACATGTCCTGGGCTGATATTCGGGTGCAGGGATTTTGGAGATCGAACAGGGTCCTGGATGCCCGATATTTGGTTAACGTTCCTGCTCATGGGTGTTCATGTGTTACTTTGGGTTACAGGTTGCTGCCAGTTGTCTCAACTTTGCATTGAGGAATTTGTGGTGGCCACTTCCCAAGTAAGTCCCTCTTTTCCTTATCATTGGTTCTAGGGACCCGAAGGGGCTCTCCACAGAAAACCATCGTTGAATGTAATGAAATGCCATTTTCTGGGTGAGCCCCAGAGGTTTCCTGGCCACCCTCCCTCCGGTCGGCTGTTTTTTGCATTGTTTAATGCTTAGTTTCTGAAATGGAGTGCTGGGTAGCTGGCGCGGGAAGGGGAGGGCTGCAATGACGAGTGGTGCAGCAGTGGAGTGTGACATTTGCTTGTTTCCTTGGAGGGAGTTTTGCCTCTCTCTTTTTCATTTTTATTTGTAATTTTCTTATCATGTGGAGTTTGTTTTGTTATGCCTACCTTTCTGGGTGCCTAACCCCGGTCAATGGCAGATGAGGAAAAACCCCAACCACAGGGGGGGGGGGTTCCAGTGCCATTGCTCCCTGCAACCTCTCTGAGGGGGGCCAGGATCTAGCTCGTGGTCCCCGGTAGGTCGAACTCCTTAAACTAATGCCCTGGTCTAATATATCACACATTAGCCCGATAGCTCCAGGGAGCCTCCGGGACTCACCCAGAAAATGGCATTTCATTACATTCATCGCTGTTTTTTTTTGCCTTATTCAAGTTTGTCCAAATCTAATTCTGATTTCATGTCATGCACAAAATGTTTGTATTGTCTGTGAATATATTCATTCAATTACTCACTACCTCTGGCAAATGATTTATATAAATCAGGACCATATTTGGGGCCAGTATTAATCCTTATGGGAGCTCACTAATGGCTTACTCTATGCTCAGACTTCCTCATATCACTGTTCTCATTTTTCTTTCAGACAAGAAGTCGCCCATCCATTTTGGTAATATGCCCATTTTAATTCCTGCTTTTTCAATTTCCTAATTAGTCTTTTGTGAGGAACTCTTACCAAACTGTTTTTTCTGGGCAGACTCACTCGGTAATTTCCCTTAACTCGCATAAAGGCAAATTTTAGACTCGCCAAACACCTGTGACAGTCTAGACCCATTAGAGATAAGGGCATTTGCAAACTCCTCTTTTCCCCTTTATGGGGTAGAGTATTTGGGAACTGGAAATCAAGCTTGTAACAAGGTAAACTGTCTTCAAACATATTGAAAATAGGTCACAAAACACACACCCTACACCCAAAAAATGTTTGCCAATTACTGAACTGCCAAAAGAAAACTAACAACTATCCAACCAGCCCATTAACCATCACCTCCCCAACCACTCATTGGGCGGATAAGAACTACCTCACCCGCCTGGTGCCAGAAGGGACACATAACTTGCTATTATGTGGAAATCATTTTGATTATCTTGGATAAGTGTTTAGCTAGTGGCACCTCTCACATGATGCCACTAGCCAAGATCTTTCATCACCAGAGTTGTCTTCTCTGAGGTTATTGACTCCTCTGCAAAGATTCTTCTCATGTCAACCATATCCTAGGTAGTGTTTGGAACTTTGAACTTGGAGACCTGCTGAGTGGGAGGGTAGTACTGTAATTTGTCTCAGTACTAGATAGATCTCTGTTCCCCATGTGCTTCCAGTCCCAGAGAGATATAGCAAGGATAAGAGATAGAGCAAGGATAAGAGATAGAGCAAGGATATTAGTAAGGGCCTTGTCTCCTTTGTCTCTGGTGGATAGAGAGCGTTACAGGGACCTGGCATGGCTAGTCTGTCCAATGCCAGTTGACATGTTGAGGGAAGCTACTGAGGTGATGTCCAGAAAGGGATGTTTCATCACACTGTGCTCTATTTGATCCCTCCATTAACTACTTTTTTCAGTATGCATGAATAGCAATGCATTTCTTGTGCAACTGTGTATGGTAACTGCAATTTTTTTACTTCCATAATATCTTATTGCTTGACTCATTGAGGTCTTTGTACAATTTTATGTGTTTGTTTTGGGAAATTTCATCATTTGTCAAGTTTTGCTGCATATTGCATGCTCTTAATACAGTCTATTATCTGTTGGATTTGAAGAAGTGAACTTGATTCAAAACCAGGTATCCAGGGCCAATTTCCTCACTTCACATTTCTAGTGTAATTGTTTCCAGAGTTCACATGCAAGCTGTCAAAAGCTTTCATCATATACATGTTGTATGTAGTTAGCATTGATAAATCAGTCAGATTAAAACATATTTCATAAACTGCTTAAACCCTCCTATCATGTGACACTCGTCCACCAAATACTTGTCTGTTCTAGTCTTGAATGGTGTGCGGTTTATAAACATTTTTCCTTGGACCTAAGGTTTTCTTGTCATAATCACATCTCACCAGTGTGTGTGGTTGTTGTCATGATCACCTCACCAGTGTGTATAGTTGTTATCATGGTCACATCTCACCAGTGTGTATGGTTGTCATGATCACATCTCACCAGTGTGTATGGTTGTCATGGTCACATCTCACCAGTGTGTATGGTTGTCATGATCACATCTCACCAGTGTGTATGGTTGTCATGATCACATCTCACCAGTGTGTATGGTTGTCATGGTCACATCTCACCAGTGTGTATGGTTGTCATGCTCACATCTCACCAGTGTGTATGGTTATCATCATGGTCACATTTTGCCTGCCCTTCCTTAAAACTACCTGGCCTCTAGACTTGCACAGAGTATCCCAACACTAGGACCATAATCTGGTGTAGTCATATAGTGGAGGGCAATATTAGGATTTGATATTGAACCAAAACTGCAGAAAATCACCAAGAAAATAAAGAGAAGCAAGACTATGCTGTCTTGATTAAAGAGAGAAAAGATGGAAACAAAGGACAAGATAATTTGCCTAATGTCAACAATACATGCTGATTAAAAAAAAAAAGAGAGATCCAGGGGACTTCTGTATAAAAAAAATTGTCACCTGAGGATCACATAAAGAACATTGTGCGAGGAATGTATGCTACGCTTTCCAACTTTAGATTAACTTTTAAATTCATGGATTGCAAAACATTAAAGGAATTATTCACAACCCTTGTGAGACCAAAGTTGGAATATGCAGCAGCTGCATGGTGCCCATATTTCAAGAAGCATGTCATTAAACTAGAAAAGGTGCAAAGACATGCAACTAAATGGCTTCCGGAACTGAAAAACAAGACCTGTGAGGAGAGGTTAGAGGTATTAAATATACCACAGCTATAAGATAGAAAAAAAAGTGATATGATCACCATATATAAAATAGCATTAGGAATTGATGAACCTGACAAAGAAATTTTTTTTAAGACGTCAACTTAACCCTTAACATGCTCGGGGTCTAATATCCTGCTATCCGCACAGGCGCATGTCATTTTGAAAAAAACAAAAATTATTTTTTCTTCCTAACCTGTTAATTTGTGTTCACTGATCACGGGAAAAATAATAAAAAAATCCTAAGTGCCATATATTGCCCACTATAGGGCGGGGAAGTCTGGCAAATTATAGGCGCTGACTCAGCATGCGTCCCAGGCGGTCTGTTGCTCGCCAGCTGTCAGGCCAGAGTTGCCACAAAGAGATAATTATCTAATTATTTCAATGTCTCTGATTGATGTTTCATAGTTTTTTTGCTGTAATATTATTCAATAGTGTGTAGTTTGATATATTTATATAATAAAATGAGTGAATCATTGCTGTACTCAAAAATATGGTGTGCATATTGTTGATTCAGTTATGTTCATCAATCAGTGAACAAATACTTTGTCGGTTATTACACTATAAGCACAGATTATATATAAGTATCTGCATGTTTTGTTCACTATAACGAACCACTAAGTAGCTATTATGAGTCAAAAATTAACGAGGAGTGACCGCCGTGTACCAGCCAGCCACTCCCGCCCTCCCTCCAGTCATCTGACTCGCCCACATTCTCCTCCCACAATACTGTTTTTGCTATAATTCACTATATACAGATGGTATATATAAGTATCTACATGTTTTGTTCACCATAACTGTACATCGAAGCTTGTATGGTGAGTAAATGCACAAAGACATAGGACCTAACACAGTCAGCTGATGGCTGCCTCCCTCAAGGCCACACACACTAATATTTCTCCTCCAACAATACTGTGTGACATTATTACGCTATATACACACATTATAAATAAATATCTACCTGTTTTATTCACCATACTTGTACAAATAAACTGGTATGGTGCCCAAAGACGATCGTGGTATCCAGTAAACAACACCGTCGTCTGCACGGTGGCGTCGTGCAGACGACGCCACCGCCCTCACCAAAATGGCGGCTCCAAACCTTCTCTTGCTGTTTATACCCTCTATACACACGTTATATATAAGTATCTACATTTGTGTTCACTATAGCGAACCACTAAGCTGGTATGCTGAGTGCAGTCAATAAAAGGTGGCCACACACAGTCAGAAAACATCGCCACCACCCTCCCTCCCACAGCATTACTCCTCCCTCCATGGCGCACAGCGCTAAATATCATCGCAATCCTGCTATTATCAGAACCCTGGTCACTTTTATCACAGTCAGGGGTCCTCTGTAATAATATCATCGCTACATAATAGCATGAACAAGTATATTTTGGCATTTTTAGGCGATGCTGTGGTCACAAGCTGAACAGCAGTGCTGTGAGCTCATGCTGCGTGCGTCAGGCTTGGTAGCTTACGCGATACTGAGGCCCCTAACACCCGGGAGTTTGGCCCACGATTTTTTTTAAAATGGCGTCTGTTTACAAGAGCCCTGATGAAGGTGTGGTGAACCCCGTGTATCCGCGGGCCGTTTAAATCTTGCGTAGTACTCCAACACATCATATGACGTGAAGAGCAGTTGACTGGTAAAACGCCTAGCACGTCATATGATGTGATGCGCACTTTAAGGGTTAATCTTTGTCACCTGATCGTAGAATGATATTCAAGCCTGTAAGGCAGATTACCCTCCCTGAACCCAGTTGATGGGGTCACGAAGTCTTCTCTCCAGATGGTCACTAGGTTTTTCTCACAATCTTCCCATCACCATGCATGGTATACAAGTTAAGGACACTGGCCTGTAGTTCAGTGCCTCTGTCTGTCACCCTTTTGTATATTTGTACTATATTAGCAGTCTTCCATATTCTGGTAGGTCTCCCATTTCCAGTGACCTACTATACACTATGGAGAGTGGCAAGCAAAGTGCTCCTGCACACTCTTCAATAACCCATGGTGAGATTCCGTCCGGCCAACAGCTTTTCTCACATCCAGCTCCATAGGTGCTTCTTGACCTCATCTCTTGTAATTTCGAACTTTTCCAAGGTCACCTGGTTTGCTACCACCTCTCTAGGCCATGACTTCTCCCTGTATTGTGTAAAAGACCTCGTGGAACCTTTTGTTGAGTTCTTCACACACCTCTTTGTCATTCTCTGTGTACCTGTCCTCGCCCACCCTAAGTTTCATCACTGTTGTCTTCCTCCTGATGTGACTGTGTAATAGCTTTGGTTCGGTCTTGGCTTTATTAGCTATATCATTTTCATACCTTTTCTCAGCTGCTCTTCTTACACTAACATACTCGTTCCTGGTTCTCTGGTAATCTCTACTTTCTGGGTGTTCTGTTATACGGAAGTTCCTCCATGCCCTTTTGTTCAGCTCCTTGCTTTCGTACATTCCCTATTAAACCACGGATTCTTCCTTTGCTTCTCTGTTTTTTCCTGTCAAGCTGGGACAAACCTGCTTACAGCCTCCTGACATTTTTGGGTGACATAGTCCATCATGTCTTGTACGGACTTGGTTCTGAGTTCTGTGTCCCAATGTATATCCCATAGGAATTTATCATCTCCTCATAGTTTCCCTTTCGGTACGCCAGGCCTTTGTTTCCCAGTTCTTTTCTGGGGGGAGCCCTTCGGCTCCCCGGAGCTATCCCAGGCTGATATGCTAATGTCAGACTTTGGCATCAGTCATGTGTATGGAGTTCTTAGGCCTACCGGGGACCCGGCCAGAACCGGGCCCCCTCAGAGAGGCAAGGGGAGCAATGGCCTATAGAAGCCCCATTTGGTGGAAGCATTCTATGTCTGCCATCGACCGGGACAGGCACCCAGAAAGGTAAGCGCCCCAAAACAAACCCCTATTCTGGTTAGGATTGCTACCAAAAGCCGAACTAGTGGATAGAACTCCCCAACAGAAAACAAGCAAACTAGTGTGACGTCACACGCTGCTGCGCCGCTGTCTGCGCAGCTCCCCCCTCCCGGGAGGGGGAAGGGGGAGCCCCAGACCCACCGCGCGGCTACCCACACCTCAGTTCTTGAGGCTGATGCTATAGGCGAAGGTCATGTGCTCTGGCTCCGGTGTCGCTACACCACTGTGCTTGCGTGTGGTGTTTGTTTTGTGGGTGCGAGAGCCAGGAGTAATTTTCGGTACTCGGGCTGCATGCGCCTAGGGCTTCCTTCCCTAGGTGCCCTGTAAGTACTACCCTTGGGGCCACCTTCCACAGGCTCCTTGGGATCTGCCTCAGTTGGTCCGTCTTACCTTTTTCGGTTTGTCGGCCACCTGTTGGGCTCTTGGGTGTTCTGTTCTCCCTTGTTACTGGCAGGTGAGAGGCAGTTTTGCACTGGTAGGGGCGCAGGGTGCTGCACAGCTTGTATTCCCGACATAGCGGCCGGCTCTGTTCCTTGGGGTTCGCTGTCCTCTTGCGGGTTTTGTTTTTATTTTTGTTTTCGCCTGGTGGGGGGTTCTGTCCTATTCATTCCTTCGTTCTTGCCCTTTCACGGTTCTATTCGGTGGCGCCCCCTGCTAGGTCCCCGTGAGTGTACACGTCCCTAGGGTACAGCTATAGAAGTTTGCTTGGTAGATTTGGGCACTGGTTAGCAGCGCCCTGCCTGGGACTACCTGAGCGCGAGTCCTCTTAAAGTAAACGCTCAGGACCCTGGGAATCCCCTAGGGGGCGCGTGGGTCCGATGGATGTGACCCCGGAGTCCCCACTCGCTGTGTGCGAGTTTGAGGGTTGCTCGGTCCCCTTGTCTCAGGGTGACCCTCATTGTTTTTGCCTCTGCCATGCTGCCTGTTGGGTCGGTGATACTTTCGACCCTGAGTCCTGTGAGTGTTGCTGCTTGCTTGTGACTCAATTTACCCAATCCTCTGATGATTCTCTTCGGGTACAGGCGGCGCGTGCGTTGCAGGCTAGGTTTCGTCTGTTGCAACGCGCTCGGTTGGTTGCTCACCCGGATACCCTGGGGCTGCCCCGCTTTGCTTTTTGAGACCCGGACTTGGGGTGGGGGTCGCTTCGATCCTGGTTCAATCCGCGCCTCCTCGTCCTTCTCCTGCTGTTCGTTCTGGTTCCCCCCCCCCCCTTGCTTCCGGCCCCGAAGCGTCTGAGGGTTTCGGGGTCGGAGCAGGGGTTACTTGATCTTGAGACTCGGGCAGCTTCGGGGGGTGCCCCTTCCGGGGGGGCGGCAGAGGCATTCGAGTCTAGTCTCCCGGCCGAAGCTTTGGAGTCTGACCAGTGGGCCCCCCTTCCTTCAGCTGTTCCGGCTGCTCCGTCCTTGTCTTGTGGGGTCGGGGCTTGGGGAGAGGACTCGGCCTCAGGTCCTGTGGTGTTGGACCTCGAGGAGGAACCTCAAACCTCACTGGAGGACAGAAAATGCTATGACCTCAGCTGCCCATACTTTCACGTGAAAGGCACGGAACGCTACATAAAGAGTGGCAAGCAGGATAATGAATTTGGAGGAAATTCGATAAATTTTTTATACCAGACCGAAAGAGAATTCAAAAGGAGGAGCATGGAGAATGTATGGAACTGGATGCCAGACCCACTTGCATACCAGAATTACAGATACAACTACACACCGAAAGGGAACCACAACTACAACAGGCAACTGCCCTACAACAATCAGCACTGGTCAGAACAAACTCAATATGTCCACGCATAATGGGCTTGCCGAAAAAGTCTCCCAGTCAAACTATCACTAATAGAGTAACCTCATTCATCTTTGCCAACATACAAGGACTGAAAACAAGAACAAACAATAAAGTACAGTTCATAAATGGCCTCCTCACGGAGTCAAATGCAGTATTTGGAGCTTTCACAGAAACCCATGCAGGGGAATTCTTGGACAGTGAGATCTGGATTCCAGGATATAACCTATACAGGTGTGATAGGAAAATTAGGTCACATGGAGGAGTGGGTCTGTATATTAGGGAAGACCTTGTGTGCTCGGAGCTCCTAAACGTTACAAATGAGGTGGTAGAGGTACTGGGATTAAAAATAGAGAAAATAAATTTAGTGATTATTCTAATATACAAACCGCCAGATGCAACGGCTGAGGAATTCACAGAACAGATAAACAAAATAGAGAATAGCCTTGATAATTTGGAGAACCCAATACCTGATATTATCTTCTTAGGTGACTTCAACTTGCCTAGTCTCAGGTGGAGAATAGCAAACAATAATATTATACCAGGGAATCTATCAGGACCTAACCAACCACAGATTAGAGAACTACTTAGATTCTGTGACAAATTTTCACTCACTCAGCAGATATCGGAGCCAACGAGAAATGAAAATATTCTAGATCTGGTCTTTACGAACAATGAAGACATTATCAGAGACATTACGATATCAGATACCACATATTCAGATCACAAGCTCATTGAAGTGCAAACTACCATCAATACTCAGAATAGACCTAAAACGTTGATAAAGCGAGAGGGGCTATTCAGTAAATTCAATTTTAATAATAAAAGGATAGACTGGGAGATAATAAACAGGGAACTTAAAAACATTCCATGGGAAACTGTTTTAAGTAATAAAAGTCCTACAGAAGGAATAGAAAAACTGACTTCGGAAGCGTATCAAGTCTGTCTGAAACATGTTCCTTTGAGGAAAGCCAGAAAGAGATCCAACGTAGAAAGAGAACGCAGAAGACACTATAAACGCAGGAAAAGAATAACGGAACTGCTTATGCAGACACGAATTTCCCGTCAAAGAAGGAATAATTTAAATAGGGAGATTGAAGAAATCGAGCGGAAATTGAAACACTCATATGAAACTGAAGAAAGGCAGTTAGAACAGAAAGCAATTCAGGAAATAAAGAAAAATCCAAAATACTTCTTCACATATGCGAAATCAAAAGCAAAAACTACTGCCAGTATTGGACCTATTCGTACAAGTGAAGGTTCATACACGGAGGATGACAAAGAAATTAGTGAAATCCTAAAAAAGCAGTATGAGGACATGTTTAGCACTCCAATAAACAACATGAAAGTAGAAGATCCAGACAATTTCTTTATGCGGGATATCCAAACCCCTGTAAATATAACTGATATCAACACGAGCGCACTAAATTTTGAAAGAGAAATTGAAAACATGCCCATGCACTCGGCCCCAGGTCCAGACTCATGGAATTCAATATTTATAAAGAAATGCAAAGTGCCGGTAGCACAGGCACTCAGTATAGTGTGGAGGAAGAGCTTGGACACGGGGGAGATACCAGATGCACTTAAAGTAGCAGACATAGCCCCTCTACACAAGGGAGGGAGCAAAGCATTGGCAAAGAATTATAGACCAGTTGCACTAACATCGCACATAATAAAAGTATTTGAGAGAGTGATTAGGAGTCAGGTCACCAATTTCATGGAGACCAATGACCTTCACAACCCAGGCCAACATGGATTTCGAGCGGGAAGATCGTGCCTCTCACAGCTACTTGAGCACTACGATAAAGTCACTGAGGCATTAGAAGAAAAACAGAATGCTGATGTGATATACACGGACTTCGCAAAGGCTTTCGATAAATGTGACCATGGCGTGATAGCACACAAAATGAAGTCAATGGGAATAACCGGTAAAGTAGGACGCTGGATACTCAGTTTTCTGTCAAACAGGACTCAGCGAGTAACGGTCAACCATATAAAATCTAGTCCAAGTGCAGTTAAAAGCTCTGTACCTCAGGGTACAGTCCTTGCACCGCTGCTTTTCCTTATTCTCATATCAGATATAGACAAAAATACAAGTCACAGCTTCGTATCATCCTTTGCAGATGACACAAAAATCAGTATGAAAATTACCTCGGCTGAAGACATTGAAAAACTTCAAGCTGATATTAATAAAGTTTTCGACTGGGCATCAGAAAATAACATGATGTTTAACAGTGATAAATTCCAGGTACTCAGGTACGGTAAAAATGAGGACCTTAAACATAATACAGAGTACAAAACACAATCAAATGTGCCCATAGTAGGAAAACAGCATGTAAAGGATTTGGGAATAATGATGTCTGACGACCTAACGTTTAGGGAGCATAACCAAGCAAATATTGCGACAGCCAGAAAAATGATAGGATGGATTACGAGAACTTTCAAATCCAGGGATCCATCACAATGCTTGTACTCTTCAAGTCACTTGTGCTGTCCCGTCTTGAGTACTGTTCAGTACTCACTTCCCCCTTCAGAGCAGGAGAGATTGCTGAAATAGAGGGAATACAGAGAACATATACAGCACGTATAGACGCGATAAAGCACCTAAATTATTGGGATCGTCTCAAAGCTCTCCAAATGTACTCACTAGAAAGAAGACGAGAGAGATATCAAATAATATACACCTGGAAGATACTGGAGGGCCAGGTCCCAAATCTACACAGTAAAATAACAACGTACTGGAGTGAACGATATGGAAGAAAATGCAGAATAGAACCAGTGAAGAGCAGGGGTGCCATAGGCACAATCAGAGAACACTGTATAAACATCAGAGGTCCGCGGTTGTTCAACGTCCTCCCAGCAAGCATAAGAAATATTGCCGGAACAACCGTGGACATCTTCAAGAGGAAACTAGATTTATTCCTCCAAGGAGTTCCGGACCAGCCGGGCTGTGGTGGGTATGTGGGCCTGCGGGCCGCTCCAAGCAACAGCCTAGTGGACCAAACTCTCACAAGTCAAGCCTGGCCTCGGGCCGGGCTTGGGGAGTAGAAGAACTCCCAGAACCCCATCAACCAGGTATCAACCAGGTATCAACCAGG